>VZRN01003686.1:2130930-2210635 GCA_013397935.1 Dasyornis broadbenti
AAAAAAAAAAAAAAGAAAAAAATTAGAGGCTGCTTTGACAAAAAGTAGTAAAATCTATTCCTCCCTGAAAGAAACCCTAATATGAAAAAACATGTTAGAAGATTCAGTTAGACCAGCAGGACTGAAGAAGTCAGGCTTCTCGTGAATCACATTAGGCCAGAGCACCACTAGCTGTGGCAGGTTTAGACCTACCACGCACAGGCTGACTTTTCTAGTGACGGAAAGCTGACAGGGCCTTTAGCAGGGCAAGCCTCATTGGCACTGATTTGGGTCTCTCTCTCCTTTCTAGACACCAGTCTTAACAAAATATGCAGGAACACGATATCTCTGAGACCTCTACTTTTGTCCTATCTGGTCGTAACTGGCTAACTCATTAGACAGTTATTAGGTGGTACTGACAGATGAATTCAAAGACCTTATTTACTAAAGAACCTAGCTAAAGTAGAGGGATTGTAAAAGTGTTCCTTAGGCGACAGTCTCGGCATGATTTTAGTTAAAGGGTCATTTTGGTGTATAGCCATATAAATAAGCAATCAGGTTATTATAATGTGGTTTAAGAGGAAAGAAGAATATATTTCATTTCACTGAAACAGCAAAAAAATTCTGCACAGAGCAGTTAATAATGACAGTCTAAATATCATCTGCTGCTGGGAAATGTAGGTTCTGTGTTCAGTCAGTTGTGTTATGATAACTCTGTTATGTAAAGTCAGGTCATGTGAATGCAATGCCATTTAATGGGATAGGTTATAAAATCAGCTCTGATCTGAACAAAAATCCATTACAATTTCCCATTCTCGCCTTCTCAAGGGATAAAAACTTTGGAGTGGCCTACATTATCTTAGCTCTGAACATATGGTATTCCACTTTAAAAGAATGAATTTACTTTTCCTTGGCCCAGAATGTAATTCTGAATAGCAGTCACCTATACTCTTATGCTGCAGTGTGTACATTTCAAACACGGGAAAGTTAATTTTAATCTATAGAGCCTGTGATCACTGGGATGGCAGCAGTATGGGGCTCAGCACAACCAACCTCTCACTTATTTGCTTTGCTTTTTGTCTTTTAATATCTCACTGAGCCCAAAATTTCCTCTGTCACCTATACCTGCGTTAGCTGGTACAATTCTAACTCAGGGTAGTTCCTGTTCCATGCAATGCAACAGCATTGGAATCAGTAAAATAAAGGAGCAAAAATTCCCCAAAAGTTATCCTGTTGGAGAACAGTTAAACATGGAAAATAATATCTTCACAAATCACATCATTTAACAAAAGTAATTACCTTTTATTCCTGTTACCTTGTCAGTGTGTGAAAGAAGTGGCAGGTTCTCCTCATACATGCCTCTGTGCTTCCAAAGCCTAGATCCTTGTCTGACAAGAAAAAAGCGGAAAATTTACATAACCGAGATCATAGCCTTCACAGAGTGACCTAGAAGAACCACTTCAGTTTTCTCTTCACGGGGTAAAGAGAGAAATAATAATCATTGCACAGAAAAAGAAACATTGGATGGTATTAGAGACCTTGGAGTTTTTTGAAGCAATCTGCTCAGAAACATAGCTTCCCAGACATCAGATGTAGAATGTTTCTCCAGGCCTTTTGAAAAACAGATGACTCAAAAAAAGTAAGTGATCATAATGAAGGCAATGCTCTTAGATCAGTCATGAGCTCAAACTTTTTCAGTGGTTATTCACAACAGAACTTCAAATATTTCTTTCACTGATGTGGAATGAAAGGAAGTATGTTGTTGTCTAAAAATATGCTGTTTTTTATAAAATATCTAATATGATCCTATGCTCTGTAAATAAACTGTAGAAAGAATAATATATTAATTACTATGAGTAATAATCTTCCACCTAATTAATGTATCTCTTGAACTTCCTCTTAACATATACTGTGGATGGTATCATGTTGTAATGTGTTATATTTATAATCTGTCCTTTCTCTAGAAGTAAAAATGGGACAAGTACCATTTTGGATATGAAGATTTGCTAGACAAACTATCTGTAAGGCTTCCCACATAATAATATTCTTTTGACTTTCAGACTGTGGCCTCACTTTTAAAATGCATATGCTGCACATGGAACTACTTCATATCTCTTTAGAAGTGAAATGAAAGTTCATTTTAAGATTTGAAAATGTCAGGATATTCTTTCCTGATTTTTCTATTTCCTAAATAAATGCAAAGGGAAAGATTCACAGCTGAGGCTGTCATAGGGCCAGAACAGTGACTTTTCCCTTTTTTCCTTTCCTAAGTTTAATGGAAAGCACTATATGATTAAATAGTTTCTGGGAATAGGGAAGGAAATTTCTGATATCAACCTTAGATGCTGTTCAGTTTCTCCAAGAGGACTAGAAAAGAACTGAAAGCACAGTTTAACAGTATTGCATTTACAATGGATGCATAACCCGGGACACTAGGACTTGTGGTGTTGCCTGTGGGGTTTGGGAAACCGCTTATACTCATATTTCACTCCCACTTCACTCCATTAACGGTTTGAAAAATTCATCTGAAGAAAGAGTGTAATTCACCTGTCGCAAGTGCTGTTCCACTCCCTCACATCTGCTTGGCATGCCTTGTGCAAATGCCCAGTGATAACCCCACTAATTTAAAATTGCAAAATATTCTCCTCATCGTTGTTCTTACAGCCAGACAAAACCAGGAAGGCTGACATTTATGTGTTTTGCTTTAATCTGAAGTTTGCTTTCTAGAATCATTTGGAGCCCTATTCAACAAAATTTTTAGGGCCTTAGCCTGGCGGTGATCTCAGCTGCACTTCACTGTGCTCAAAGGTGGTGGGATCTGCTCTGAGTCAGAGCAAAAAAGGAAAACATTCTTTGCCAGAAGCATCAATAGTGGCTAAATATTTGTTCCTCAAAATAGACCTTCAGTTTTCACCAAGTCAACTTAGCTATTATTTTTGTTGTTTATGCTGTAAGCAGATGCATTTACAAACATGGAAATGAGTCATTCGCTTTTATTCTCTCTATGTTTTATTCATTATTTTAAACAGTTTATAAAAATTTCTAGGACCAGTACAACCCTTCTTGGTCTCAGACTTCAGTCAAATGACAAATTTCTTAAAAAAGTGTTTGTCTGGTGATATTTTTCCTAATAGAAAGAACATTCAACATATAGAGAAGTGCTAATATTTACATTTGATTAGCTGATTGTTTTGCACTCTTTGCTTCTGAGATGCTTTTAAAAATAATTTTCTTTATTCTTTGCTTTTCAGTGAATACTTTATTTGGCCTCCTGGTTGTGTTTTTTCTCCCCAAAATAAAAAAAAAAATTGGTCACATATCAGAGTCTGTATTTACATTGTTTAGTCAGCCTTCCATCTTGTAGCCTATTGTTTCTGTTGTTTTCTAAAGGGTCCCAAATAAGGTATTTGAGGGGTGTAATTTTTGACTCACTTTAGTGAGATTACACACTTTTATAAATTTATCTTAGATGACCAAAATATTTTTATTCACTTCCAAATATGTTGGTGTGTGTTTATACTCAGTTCAGTGCAAATAGAAACCATTACTCAAGAATAGTGAGTAAACAAAAATTACAAAAGCTTTCTCTGATAAACAGACCATGAAAGGAAAGAAAGTGAATGATTGGTGTTTATGTTTGCAAATATGGTTTGAAAGATTCAACAATAGTGGTTATGGTTACCATAAAGGAACTCCATAGAGAAAAACCACAGACATTAACAATGTTGTTAGGTAGTCTGAATAAATTTCTAGCAAAATAGGGTATGTTTTAATTATTGGAGTTTTAAAAAATTTTATTAAGGCAAATTTCTCTGAGGCCTAACCTTGAAGGTTGTCATGTTATATTGTTACTCTGTCTAAAATTATGTACGTTTTATTGCAATTCAAAAAAGGTAGGATGGCACATAACACACACGAAGATATTTTGCTTAAACATTTTCTAGCTAATCTTTTAAATCGCTCCTTTTTCTGTACACTACTTCTTTATATAAATACAGCTATTGATGTCAACCATGCTTGGGTATGTCAACAAACTTGTTGTTATACCCAAGCTGTTGTCCCTGGTGTAGCTTCAATTTACATTTAAAACATTGACCTAGAAAGATGAAGTAAATTTTATTTTTGGAAACCACAAAATTTGATACGTATTTACAAAATGGGAATACCTGTGCAGCCCTGCTAAACAGAGACAATGCACACACAGGCTACAAGTACTCTGTAGGAAGTGCTCCTTAACCCCATTGGGACAGTGGGAATTTGGAGAGTTAGTGTCCCCCCTTTGGAAAGGCCACTTAAGTCATTAATACCCAGGACTCTAATGAGCAAGAGAGGTGCTTCAGATATAGGACATTAAAATTTGATGACTACCCCCTACTAGTGTGCTGTGTCACAAATGTTCCTCTCTGTGTGGAGAGAGGCAGAGACAGGTCCTTATAGTGACAAACCTATTTAATATCTGTCTATATATAAACTTATCTAGTTATTTATAAAACTATATAAGGTTTCTAAACTATATTTGTATCTCTTTCTCTCAGCAACCATGCCTTCTGCTATTTTGAGGTGATAGTTGATACCCAAATAAATCCTATTTGCTATATTCAGCCCATCTTTATTTTTGGTTTCTGTTCACGAACGGCTGTGGGTGTCATCAGTTTGACCTTGAAAAGACCTTCTATTTGCCACATAGGACAATACAGATGTGTTATGCTTATGAAGGGGTAACAGAAGTTAGCAATCACAGACCAGAGATGAATTCAAATTGAAGATTTCATATATATCATAAATGAGGCGGAGGTGTGGACAATATGTTACCTCTCATTGGACAAAAACATCAGGACAGTCATATTCTAACTCTTCCACCATCTTTCTCCAACCTTCAGCTCTGAAAACGTGCTATAGATTTTCCTTGTTCAGTGCTAAATTTGGACAGAAACTGAAATTAATCTCATCTAACCTTAGACCACTGAAGTGGAGATGCCAGCAGCCGAGCTGGTCACCCCAGACCCCCTTTACAGCCACGCAGACACAAGAGTTACAGCAGGGTGAGACTCACGTGCTTTGTATGAGATGCATGTTTATTGATTATCCAACTTCCAGTTATCTACGTGGGCTCAGAGGAATTCTAGTCTTAAATCCCAATGTTTGGGCAGACATCATCCTCACTATTGGCTGAAGCTAACGGAAGCTGCAGACATTCAGCACTACTGAAAACCAGACTCCATTTCTGACATACATAATTTGCAATGATTCTTCTGTGGCCATGCTGGAAAAACACTCTGATCTGTTACCAGAAATATATTACAGAAAACAGAGCAAAAATTCAGCTTTAGGTCTTAATTCAGCTACAAAATCATTTTAATAGTTGATAAATTCTGTAATTATTTCATAACCTCAAGTGTATTTATGACTTCTGAGAGGGGGTCAGAGGTAATACGGTAATGGAATCCATAGAAAAGTCTACAAATAAACAAAGTTGATAATGAGCTAATTCTTCAATTTCAAATTTTAGCATTAAAGTGTGTTCAAAAGTATAGGACTGCATGCAAGTTTACTTTAAATACTGTCCATCTTTAGCTGCCAAAGCTAATCCTGGGAAGCATTCTATCTGAAAAACAAATGCAGTAAAAAAAAATGCAGAGTATTTTACTGGGAGGTTTTAGAGATCTCCCTGTTTTTAAAGTTTGTCTTCCTCTAGCAGATCTCATTGTTAAGACATAAAATGTTATACAAGATATATATTTTCAAAAATGAAACTCATGTTTCTTTTTGTCAAAGCAGTAGATGCCAAACCTACATGTGGTAGAAAGCACTGTGCATGTGCATACAGGATAGAAAAAAGGGATGGAAACCTTGTTTTACTTCATGTTCCAGAGAGTTCTGTTTAATCTGTTGAAGGTTTTATAAGAGGCTTAAGAAAGGGTTAAGAGAGATCATAGGCTGATTTGAAGGAAGGGGAAAAGGAAGAAGTGGAACCAAGGCAATGCCTCAGCTGTGATGTGACATGATGGAGCATGGCACAAATTGATGCAAAGCAAAACTTCCTCTCTTGAACTTCTGGAAAATAATAGCTTTCTTGGCTTACGAGATTGTGTCTTGAGTGTAACCAGAGCTTCTCAATATCAGGAAAAAAAAGATGAGACCGCATTCTCCTGTTGAAAGTTTATTTACAGCGTTGATCTCTGGTTAAATTCCACTTCCAGTGAAAGAAAAATGCTGAGGAGATTGGAACATAGCTTGGGGTTTGAGGTACTAAGATGACTAGAGAGTAGAAGAGCTAAATAACTCAGCTCTGTGTGGACTGACTGCATGATGATACTGTTCCTCAGCATAAACCATGAAAATAAGAAATAAAAACTTGTTCTTTTTTGCTCTGCAAAGATATGTATGTATTCAGATTACTCTTTTACTGCTATAGGTGTATGATCTGAACAGGCCATCCTGCACCAATTCCAACAGACTACATTGTGATGCTACAATCTGCGTGAACGTGTGGATTCTTGAATATTAAAAAAGTCAGTTCTTTCCATCGTGACAAAGAGTAGCTGTTAGCTGTTTCACAAGACAGAAATACTGCTGAAGGCAGCTGCAGCATCTCATTATAATGGATTGGGAAAAGCCCACACATGTATTGAAATGGCTGCTTCAATGGAGTGGATGCTAGAGAGCTGTAAGATCTTTTCCTTGGACGCTTTCCCCAAGCAAACTGTGTAGCAAAGGAAGAAATGAAAATATAAGTGATTAACAGGATTCTTTGTTCAGCTGCTGTAGCTTACAGTCTCTGACCGTGAATTACACACAAGGAAAAACTTTCTTACTGTGAGCATGGTGAAATATTTGAAGAAGTAGGGCAGAGAATCTCCAACTATGAAAATATTAAAAACTCAGTAAATCTTTGACCAGCCTGGTGTAACTGGCTTGCTTCAAGCAGGGTTTGGACTAGATGCCCACTAGACATCCCTTCCAACCTCATTTATTCTATGATTAGAAAGGCTGGGCATTGATTGTACACCTAAGGCAAAAACATCAACTTCAGGGTAAAAATCAGAGTGGAAAGCAAGACAGATTTCTGCAGTCAGAACAAAGCAGCTTATTTTCTAAAAGATTTCTCCCAACAGCTCTACAAAATAGAGTTATAAACACTTGCCTTCAGCTCAAAGATAATTTTCCACTTTGAGATGTGTTCACTACTCACTTAAATTTATACTAATAAATAAAAGATGCCAAAGTAGACTTGATGCTTTAAGCTAAAGGTAGACGAGAAAGCACCAGCCTTTACAGTTGCAGGTTTTTCCCCATGCAGAAAAGAAAGATGAAAATGAAAAATGTTACGAGTTGCATTGTTTCTGGGATGCCATGAGGGTTGAATGCTGACTAAGGCAGAGATACAACAGCAGTACTGCACAGAAGTACCCAGTACTACAGTGCTGTGGTACTACACAGCACTACAGCACACGACCACGGGAGTTAAAGGGCAGCTACAAAGAGGAGACACGTGGAGAAGACGGGGAGCAAGCACAATGAGTTGCACAGGGACAGGTTTTATGTTGATATAGGAAAGAACTTTGTTTTTACAGTTAGAACAACTGCTTACTGGAACAATCTCCCCAGGGATGTGGTAGAGCCCTCATTGTTGGAGGTTTTCATTGTGCAGTTTGGACAGGGTGCTACCTAACCTTATCTTGGCTCTCTTTCCCATGCAAGATTGGACCACAGGACCTTTCAAAGCCCCATCCAACCTGGCATATTCTGTGATTCTATGAAAGAGGAAGAGATAAAGTACGTTTAATATCACTTGGAATGCACCTGTGTGTTAAGGCATTACATCACCGGGGAGCAGTTGATTTCAGCAGACATGTAAGAGTTTGGTATCTGTGAGCTCTGGCTCTTGCCTGTACTGACTGTACTCTGCCAGCTCCCAGACTCACTGAAGCACTCTCACACAGCAACAAGCACACACTCATCCTTGAAATAATTTTCCTTTCAGTTGCTTCCCTGGCATTAAAACTGCAAACAAAAAGACTGTCTTTCCAACACTTCTCTCACTGCCAATCCTCCTACATAGGTTACAGGAGGAAAATTTCTCTGGGTCAAGTTTGAAGAGGAAGAGATTTAACAAAAAAGCTGGACTGGAAGAACTGACAATCTGGAAGGAAAGAAGGAGAGGAAAGTTAGCAAATATTGATTCATGCTCCTCCCTGTCTCTTGGGACTGAATGCAGTAATCTCAAATCTCTGTTTCTTTATTGCCTGGAAACTGTGTTGCCCATATGTCCCCAGCTCACAGCAGAAGCAGAGCTGAACAGAAGATAATTTTTCCTTGCTGTTAGTTCCACTCTCAGCTCATGCTGCCATGACAGTTAAAAGTATTTAAAGGTCCATGGTATTCCTTGCTCTGACATGCATGCCATTACAATTGGAATAGTTTATGATATTTCAGCTGCTCCCTAGTTAAGAAAAGCTTACCAGAATTGAATACTATAGATTCCTCAAGTGCAGACCACCTTCCCATATGTGACTAATAAAGTTGCATTTTGCTATGGACTTTATTTCAGCAATCTTTATTTTTCTGTAGGGGAGAGATCATCTTCAATGTCTAAGAATCTCAACAAATGATTCAAAATTATTGTTAAGAGAATCACAGTGTGATATTTTGCAATTTGCAAACCAGGGAAGGATGCTCTTTGTTCTATAGCGGCAACTTTCTGGTAACCTTCTCATGCTGCCTATAGTTTGAAAAAAAACCAAACAAAAATAACAAGAAGCTTCTGGGTTTATTTATTTATTATTCTAACAGAGGACTGAACCATCCTGGAGGGATCCTGCCACTTCCTGAGTGAATTACTTCTGACATCTCACTTGTAATCTGAAACATGGAACCAAATCTCGTTTCAGGCAAGTTTTATTAACTGTTTTTGTGCACTAAATATAAATTGCATGAAAAAAGAAAAGGTTGGGGAGGGATAAACAAGCCCTACTACCGTTGTGAATGCTGAGCTTTCTGCTGGTCTTTCTTGTTCTCATAGATTGCACACAGGAAACTGGATGGTTTTTTGGGTGACTTTGCTTTCAGTTTCAGACCTTTAAACTCCTGTGTGAAGTTTGGTGTAGTGTGCTAAAGCAGGCCAGAGCTTAGTCCATTCGAAGATGGCAGTGTAACACAGCCCCACCTTCCTGTGCCTCTATGTAAGAGCCGAGGAACATGTCCCAGCACCTGGAGGTACTCAGTGTCCCCAAACCTTACAAAGCGAAGGTGGGTCTCTGATACTGGACTCTCTGAACCTCCTGTTTAAATCATGCTCAGCCTCCACAGTTACTTTGAGGCATTTTAGAGTGTAGATTTTTATTAATATTTTTTTTATATTTATTAACCATTATTTTCATAGAAGAAGACTGGATATTTGAGGTCTAGTTCAACTACTGTGAGCCAGAGACAAAACCATATATTGTGATGCTTTTCAAGTTTTCTTCTTAATTTATGAAGACTGTGTGGGAGAAGACAACAATCTGTACTCAGGAGAAATGCAGTGAATCAGCCTGTTCCTTATGGTGAAATGTTCTTTTAAGCAGCTGCTGTACCTTGTAGAAATAAAAAAAAACCAACAACAAACAAATAAACTCCAGATTCTACTTTAATAAATCTCTTTTTTAAAAAATAAACTATTCTTAAAACAAATGTACTGCTCTACAGTCTACAGTCTTAATGTGATGCTTGGTATTGTTTGGAAACACTATATAATACTCCTTTCCTTTCTATTTGGTTGCAGAAGCAAGACTTGTTAATCACACTAGACTATTATGGAAGCTGGGGAAAAGCACAGAAGGGGAATGGTGCAGAGAAGGATCAGGGAAGGATCTGGGAGGGTTTCTTCCCTAAGTGCCCCCATACGCAAGCGACGCTGGTTTGGATGCCTTTTTAGGAAATTCAGAGTATTATCTGCAAAGCCAGCTGGCCAGCTAGGGTCAGAGAGAAGCAAGCACAGCCCTCCCTGCCTTCTAGCCACTGCTGTGCAGGATGCCTGTCAGCCACAACGACGACTTGCCTTGCTCATCTATTGCGCAGGAACAGAAGAGGTGACAGAAGCGGTACTTATGCGCACAGAGTCACCCCAAAGTCACCTGCAGAAGCTGTGATCAGTTTGCTTTGATCTGAGTTGGTTATCACTCTTGGTCCCTACTCTGGGAAGTAAAGGATTATATGGAAAGGGGCTGGTAAACTCAGGGACAGCACAGAGTGATGTCATTCCTGTATATCTTTTCTGGAGCAGAAACCAGCTAACGATTTGACAGAGACACCCTCAACATAGATGAGGACTGTTAGTTTGAATTTCACTGCCTTACCAGTGTGGTTGTGCTAGGAGTATAACAATATGACTTTTAAAAGTTTGGGAACTTGTTGCAAAACCTGAGGAACCTTGGGATTATGTTACTCAGGCAACTACTTGAAGGGTCATGTACTCTGACATCTCTTCTACTAATCGTCTCATTGTGAGAAACTCCAGGAATAAGGCTGGAAGCTCTCCATTACTAAAACTATCACCTTTGCTGGGCACAGTTCTCTGTGGTTCACACTCTTTGAAGACACAGTAGGACAATATTTCTTTGTGCATTCCCATTTCACTTTGTGGCCTGACCAGATACAGCAATGGCCCAGAAAATCAGATAGCCTCAGTAACAACTGTTCTTCACTGTGGACATCTGCTGCAAGTCTCAAGGGACTTCTAAAGCTTTTGGCAGTCAGTGATTCCATTCCAGATTGTTGTTATGACTACACATAATTGCATTTTAATTTAAATCTACAAATCCTATTTGGTGAGAATTTGGAGTTGGGCACCTGAAATATTTTAAGGTCCAGAACTCCATTCAGTGGATTTGTCCTGTCTCTTTTCCATCTGGAAGGTGTGGCAGAAAGGCAACAGCTTTCTTTGGTCCCATTTCACAGACTCCAGTTTGCTTCTGTTACATACACACTTATCCTATCAGAGCAAAATAGTTTATGAATTCAGATTCATGCAGTTGTCTCTACTGCCTGGGTTAAAATGTTCCAGAAAGTCGATTTGAAAAGCAATAGGGATAAAGTGATGATTCACAATGTTCATGGCATTGCAATAGTTTAATTTCTCCCTGCAACACCCAGATATGTTCAAATACAGCCAATACTGTGTCACTGTAAGCTTGTGTTATTGTGTTTAAATTCTTGTGGAGGTGGGGACGGTGCCCATATGTAAAGTGAAAATCCAGGAAATCCTTCAGACCAAAGCCAGAGGTGTTTATACCCTAGGTTCAGTCTGAGAAACTAAAAATTTGGAAAGGAATTTTATTCCAACCTTTTTTTCCCCTGACATTCAGGGTGGCAGCAGCTGTTAGTGTTGGTGTTAATGAGTTTGTGCCCAAAAAGACACAGCAAATGACAGATTGTTAATGATTATGTAGGGTGATCATCTTTCAAATGCTTCTAAAGTATCTTTTTATTATTTTTGATATCATTCATTGTCACTGACCAGATTTCAACCCTATCATTCACAACCTTCATCTCAGAAGAAATCAGACTGCTTAGTTTAGGGAGAGCATCAAATTCTTCACTGGGGGAAAAGAATTAAACTATTTGTGTTAGAAATGGGAATATTTTCTTTCAATCATGGAATAAAAGGAGAAGCATAGCATACTATTGCAAACTCTAATTTCTACATATTTTCTGGTATTCCAGCAAGAGAAAGACATGACAGACTTGGCCAGAATTGCAAATACTTGTGCAGATGACAAATTTTAGACGTGCAGGTCCAGAGAAATTTAACAAGGTAGTAACACTCAAGCAAAAAGTGATGCTGATATTTCGAGATTAAAAAAAAGGCAAATAAACACAACTGTCTGAGCTATCCTCCTAGGGATGTGGGCTAGTAATGACATTGTTGATGTAAGGACATGTAGCCTAGGCATACTTCAGAAGCTGGCCATTCTTCAGTTATCTGGAAGAAATCCAAGGACAGGGGTAAAATTCACGTTTCTGTGGGATATGTCTGCCTCGCTTTTCTCTACACTCTCCATTTTTGTCTGCAAGTCATGTGTGTGTTGGGAGTGAATTGGGGTCCTGCTAGTGGCACTGAGTGCTCAAACAAGCAAGAAGCTCTGCTAAACCCTGCGGCAGAGGGAGGCTGGGGGCGAGTCCAGAAGCTGAGTCAGTGTGCTCTGACTGAGAGATTTAGCGCGAATACGTCAGCGTCAGAAAAGTGATGGCTGGAAATGCAGCTGAGCTCTAGGGTGGGCTATTTTAAGTATGAAGAATTAATTGTAGCTGACCTCAGAATTAGTCTGCAGGTTGGACACTCTTTTACGACGCGTGACAGGCTTGTCAAATACTCTGAACAGGCATGTGAATGCATCAGTGAAGCCCATCAAAGCTGCGCTTTAGATCCAGTTTATTTTCCTTGTATGCTGGCACCCAGCCTATTTGCCTGGCTGTTTTAGAGGACATGAAGGTGGGCAGCAGGATTAGGGGAAGCACAGCTTTCCCTTGTTCTTTTATTTCCATGAAAAAGTCAGAAAGCCTGAAAGGTCTCCATTTCATCCCAATATAGAATGGAAAACTGTTTCTCAACTTCAACATATTCCTGGAAGGGGAATAAACAGTTTCCTGGTCACTTCTATTCATGGTTTTTAATTCTTTCCATGGATTTCAGATTATGAAGTCCAAACACCTTTGAATACTAGTCCTTGCAGGAGATGCTTAGAATGGTTGCTCATGTGTGAGTGAAGATGGAGGGCAGTTGCCATATAAAAGCATCCCACACCTTCCTTCCTTTATTTTCGTAGTATTTCTTTGGCATTCAACTAACAACAACCTTTTAAGAGAAGAAAAATATGATGAAAGCCTGTCATAAATAATTATATAGTGCTGCACTTCTCTCAGCAATGTTCAGCACTTATTTTTGAAGCATGCCACCACTAATACACAATTGTTAAAGTGCTTCAAGTTATTTGCTTTTTGTGTAGTGATGAATTTTTTCCACCAATGTTTTTTATTTGATGAAAACAATGCAATTGACTGTGAGCCAAGAAGATCTTGTATTCCAATCCATGTGAGACAAGGATTTGACTTAGAGCTTGTCCTAAGTGTGACTGACCAGGTCAAAATTTAGGGGAAAAAAAAAAAAAAAGAAAGAAAGAAAGAAAAAGAAACAGTGTTAGGAGGTAGGAGAAAAAAAAAGCAGAAATGTCCACTGATTGAATATTTGACACCTCTGGTGAATGAAGTTGGACAAGATGATTCATAGTATGATGATTTTATTAGATTAAGGATATTGTTAATTAAGTAAGCAGCTGTTGCAGCCAAGTGCTGCATCTTCTGCCCATTTTACTCTTTGCTGTTCTCTGGAATCCTGTGTCTCTTATTATATTGTTGTATGCAGATCTTGTAATAGTTTTCTATGCCTTTCATGCCTTAAATTAATCTAACATAATATTGCCTGAGAACCTTCTGCCAAGATGTTCTGGTAAACATTCTAGTACATCATATAGCTGGCTTCTTAAAGAGCAGCAGATAGCTTTACCTCAGCACTCTGAGATTGACACCGTCACTTCTTCATTTCCATGTCATGTTTAAAGCGTTGCTTTTAGCTAGTGAAAGGCAAATAGGCCTCTTTTACCTGACTGACTTAAGAACCTGTCTGTGTTGTGCAATGTTATCTCTAGATAAGACAAAATGTAAAATACCTTATTCTCTTAGAATTACCATCAAAATGTGACATCTGGCCACATTTTGACTTGACTGATCTTAGCAAATTTTAATGACAAGGTACAGAAGTTGCAAGAACTAGTAAACTGAAAAAAGAGAAGAAAAGGAAGAAGATGAAAAAGAGAAGAAAAGGAAGAAGATGAAGAAGAGAAGAAAAGGAAGAAGATGAAAAAGAGAAGAAAAGGAAGAAGATGAAAAAGAGAAGAAAAGGAAGAAGGTATCTTTACGACAGTTGCCTTAGTTTCACACAGATGCAATTTTTAACACTATGGTAGTCCAACAGTGCTGCTGAAGACATTTTGCCACTTTATCTGACCAAAAAGTACTAAGAGGTACTTATCAGTCTTTTACTACAGCTCATTGCAAGACCAAGCAAAACTGTATAGAATTTTCTTTCCCATCACCTGGCTGGGAATCACTTGCATTGGTGGTATGTTACCTCTGCAAGAAAACGAAACACTGCAATTAAACTAGCAGAATCTCAGTTCAAGCCTTACAAGCCTTGAACTTCCTCACAAAAGAAGCTTTCACTTCAGATGATTTCAGCACTGGTAAAATGAGTCAGAGGACCAGGAAAAAAAATTCCTGTAAATCTTGAGAAGTACTCTAGGTAGGCAAATAACATATATCTTCTGTGTAAATTGCAGTTTGGTTCTGATTTTGGTGATACAAACAATGTGATCTGGTGAATGGATCCAGATAGTTGCACCTTCACTCCATTCCCAGAGCCTCGAATGCAGTGAACGCTTTATTTAATCTTAGCAGGACTAAAGAGTTTGCACTGCGCAGTGTTCAGCCAGACTGGAGTTCAGGCAGGATGGATGTGCAACTGTCTGTACCTATCTGTCCTACATTTGTTTGCTTGCAGACTCTGAGGGGAGCGAAATGCAGGTAGCACGTGATTCAAGGATTAGGTAGGTACAGAAAGTGCCCTTTTGAGAGAAAGAAGGATCAGCATACAGAGGACACATAGCCCTTAAGGAAACACCCTGTCTGACCGCTCACACTCCCAATGCCAGAGGCTTTCACCGTTGAGACGAAAGCCTCTTCCCAGGGGGCAGCTCCAGTGAACCCACAGTTGCTCTGCTTGGCTCCCTGCACACCCCACTCCCACAGTCAGATCAGGTTTCCTGACTCGTTCCACCCTGGCTTTCCCACAGAAGAGTCAGATCTCTGGTTCCTTGAAGCAATTTATTCATAGTGCAGTAAAACAGAAAGAGTTCAAGCTGCTGCCTCCAAGGAGGGACTCCCAACAAAGGAACCCCTGGGCTTTTATACCCCCACAGTCCAAGTGCACAGAAGTCTCGCTCTTCCTCCTCAGTCCTCAGCTCCTGAGTGTTTCTGAGTGTCCGGTCCCTTGGCCCCCAGGTCCCCAGGCCCTTTGTTATGTGAGGGGTCAGCAGTTCACATCCCCTTGCCTCAGGCTCCAGCCACCCAGAGCCCAACCTGCAGCTTGCACTGACCCTGCACCCCAAGCTACCTGCTCTGAGTGTATTCCTTAACGTGAGGACTTATAGAACAATTACAAATATCTAAAGGCAAATTGCCAAAAGTTACTTGCTGTAAATCGTGAGCACATTTAAACAGACAGAAGTAATGTTACCTATCATCCAGTTTGTACACAGAATTAGGAATACACTGGAAGCTAAATTTCATGGGTGAAGTACAGACCAGCTCTAGCTAAAGCTATTGTAAATGGAAAGAACAGATTTTTGAGGATGATGTGTTGCATTCAGGGCAGGTATAGGAGAGGCTAATAAAGAGAGGAAGAGACCAGAGCTCTTACTGAGAGCATCATAAGGATAGAAATTAGCAAGTAGTTAGGGTGCTTCTCCCGGGTGCTTCAAACATCGTAAATAATTTCAAATTTTTATTTTATTTTATGTGATTGTGTTAGAATTTTGGCTGGAGTTTATCTTTTTTTGGTCCCAAATGATTTCTGATCGTTGCATATGAGCAATAAAAAATGTGACTATGTGGGCTGGATATAATGAAGCTGGGATTTTGTATTCATTCATCACAAGATGTAACTCCTAAATGCATCTATTATCTCTTTCAAGATCTTTTTTCTTATGGGTAGTTTTATGGATAATTGAGTTAATGAGAACCTTGGTAGAAAATCATTTGGAAAGAAGGTACATAGAGGTTTCAATGTGGTTTCTCTGTGGTGGACTCAGTCAAGACAGAAGAATTACAAAAAAACAAGATTTACTTCATACAGACTTGGTCACATAAGCTTTAGCTTACCATTTCATACAGTCATGAGGACCCTCTCTATTCATGTTACATGGAAATTCATCTGTTGTCTTATACACCTGTCTTATGATGTGGAGAACTGACTTGTGAAGCTGCTAATCCCTCAGCAATTAATACACAGATCCTAAATAGTGGCTTAAGTGAGACACTTCCAGTGGCTGATAACATAAAACTCACGTTTGGAATCCAACAAAAACCTCTCTGCTCAGGTTAAAGCCTCTGAGAAGCCCTCCAAGGAGAAAGAAGCATACAGGTCTTGCAAGGTCTGAGTGGAAGCTGGGTACAGAGTTCGGCAGGTACCTGTAAAACTCCTTTCTGAGGCATTAGGATGCCCCTCTTCCCTAGAAAAGGAGGCATATGTTAACAAAAGCCTACATGCCAAAATCCTGATCTCATTTAAAGCTCTCTAGTCATGTGTTGCTTGTATATATAATTACAGTGAACTTCAGATTCAGCAGAAGCAGTGAGTTGCTGACATAAGGGAAGGAAATGGAGGTAGGCATAAGCTTGAACATGGTCACATGCATGAGTCAGTGGAGACTGTAGAGACTTGTGTTCATGTTCTCTGTGCAAACAGCAGAAGCTGTTTAGGGAAACACCTTCTCGGCTGTTTGCTTACCGGAGGCTACTGGTCCTGCAACTGTGCTGGTAGAAAGAATGTGTGTGAATCAGCAGCTCCCACTCGCAGACCTGCATCTTCATGCAAGACCACTTTTATTACTGGCATCAGCTAAGACACTGGACCTGATGTTCCTATCAGGGAGATGCAGGCACAAACTGAATTATTCTGATTCTGCCATGAGGAGGGAGAAGAAAATGGTAAGCAGTGAAAGGCTGTAAATTAACGGCCAGACATCCACCAGAAATGGTTTCTCAAAGCCCTAAACTGGTGAAGAATTTGATTGTCCACTACCTCCAGAAGTTTCCATCATTCGTTCATAAGTGCTGCAATCAGAGATTTGTTCATGATAGGGGATATGCTTGGTGTTAGAGAAGTATAAACAAGGATTAAATACCTGACTCTTCTTGACTTTCAGCATAACCTACACTATGTGATATACAAGAGGCTTAGTGTAAAGAAGTGTTGCACTCTATCTTTCAAGTGTTTCACAGAGGACTTCAATGCACTGTTTTTCAGTACATTTCTGAGAAGTATTTCGTTTTCTCCTAGAAATTGCTGTGCTATTTTTGCATATTCAGATCTCTGTATCATTCCAGTTTGGAGAGGCCAACTGTTCCCTCTGTTTCCATATGAAGACAGAATGAATCAGTGTTACTTCCATCCATACTGCCGTTCCCCCAAATGCTTTCACAGATGTACTAGGAACATGGAGTTCTGTGGTCTGTAACTGTAATACTCCAGACCGTGCTGCTTTCAAAAACCACCCTGCAGACACCATACGATCATAAGGAACTCAAGGCTGGTAGGAGTTGCCTCATGTTGCTTGAGGAAAGATCCCATGCGGCTGCTCAGGTGATAGCAAATCTTTAACAGGAAAAAAAAAATTCACAAAAGGAAAAGTTCAGTGAAGGCACTCAGCAATGTGAATTGCATCTTTAGGAGAAGAAAGTTCCTGTGTCTCTAAGAGTGGCAAGCCCAGTACTTACTAGATTAACTATAAGGAAGTTGACACATCACTTCTTTTCAATTTGTTTGTGTACGCTTTAGCTTGCTGCCAGGTAGCTTGGTACAGCTCCATATATTCTCT
Source organism: Dasyornis broadbenti (assembly GCA_013397935.1). NCBI lineage: Eukaryota > Metazoa > Chordata > Aves > Passeriformes > Dasyornithidae > Dasyornis > Dasyornis broadbenti. The sequence goes on from VZRN01003686.1 coordinate 2,148,603, forward strand.
TCTACTCAGAAATGTGCTAGGAATCCAGCATATACTCCTAAGTATAAGAAGGGAACTGATTTTATATCTAGCCTGCTGTGAGAATGAGTTCACAGCATCATTGCACATCTCTTGTAATAGCTCAGCACAGGTATCAGTGAGAGCTCAGAATGGAACAAATAATTAAATCTATATTCCTGATGAGGGAATCAGGAAAGGTAACAAAGTGCAGAGGCAAGATGATGAAGACAGGAGGGGGAGGAAGGTCTTCAGCTGGCAGACCTTCAAACACAGCAAGCCTGGGCATTTTTTGCCTGACACTCCAATAGCAATAACATCAATAACAGTTAGGAATAAAGTGTAAAATAAGAGTTAAGAATGAAATGAAGGCCATGTAATCTGTCCCTATCTGTGAGACACTTAGGCTCCACCAGCTGTGCTGGCTGGCTTCCTACATCTGGCCTCCAAAACGGGTAACAAGGAAACTCTGAGAGTACTATTTTAAGAACTCTGGCACCAAGCAGAGTGGAGAAAAGGGGGAAAAAAGGCAAAAGAAAAAAAAAAAAATCCCAACTCTCCACTTCTTTACTGAAATCAGTCTGTTGAAAGCATTTCTGTTTGACTGCCACAGCTCACCAAGCAGCCTAATGTGCCAGCTATTAGTACCCAGCAGAGTGCATGTTTGTAGCTATTCAGCAAAACTATCACATGTCCTTACCCAAGGAAAGAGGGATCAGCTGCTGAACACTGGAGCTGATGAAGAGCAGAGCTATTAAAGCAAGCAATAAAAAACCCCACAACCCAGAATGCAGACTGATTTTTATTATTATTTTTTTAACCTAATGGATGACATTTATAACTGGAAAGTATGAGTCAGTATGCTGTGCCAGCATGGGGTCTTTATGATGTTTTCATCTTGCTTGTTCTTCCTCCTTGGCTAGGACCATTCTGACTTGTTGATTTGTAAGTTTTAAGTTCCGTGCAGTGCTTAGGAAACGGACATTCACGTGTGTCTCTGTGTGCACGTAAGGAGTGACCATAGGTCAGTGAACTGGAAGTAAAGAGCTAAACTACTCAGAAAATTTTTAGGTAGTAGTGAGACTACTTTACAGTGCTGGGACCTCTTAGATATATTGTTGCTGCCAAAGTGTCACTGCTGCCAAATGTGGCAGTGACGTGAGTGTGGGACTCAAACATCCACTTGCTAGTGAGGACAAAATGGACACAGCTCCCTCTCTGCAACCACTAATCTAAGCCAAAATGCTTCAAAAACAGAGTACTGTTTGTCCTTTGGTAGCACATGAGCAAATAAAATGCATTTGACACAGAGTTTCTCTGTAATATCACATCTCTAGCATGTAACCAAGAAACAAAATTACACTGCTTATTGCGAGGATATTAGAGTCTGGTTACCTCAGAAACAACACACTCAGTTCTAGATTCTGACTCCAGAAAGTTCTCTTTTACATTGCGAGATCAGGCCTGAAGCATTTCCCAGGACGAATTAACCAAGGAACGTCTGGTATGGGAAAGTCCTCTTCTGACATAGAACCAGCATTATTTCATGGCAGCTTTTCCCACCCTGCAAGTCCCTGACACAGGATTCACATTTTGACAAGCAAACTCCTGCCCAGGAGAGTAATTTCCAAGACCCATGAAGACAATGTCACCTAGCCATGGGTGTCTGGGCTGGTGCAGCCTCTGGGTCACCCCACAGCTCCCTGAGAGCGCAGGGAGGTGCGAGGGGCCCGCAGAGCCTTCGCCTTCCTTTTCCCACAGCTGATATGGGTCATGCTCAGCACAGCTGAAAATTGAGCCCTCAGGCAGGGAGCTATAATGAATTCACTAGATTAGGCAATGAAAGCCAGTGTGAACAAAACAACCAGCTGGCTCAAGAATATTTCGCACTAGCATAAAAATGCTATGGGAGGGGAGGAAACAAGCTTCAGAACCATCCCCTTTCATTCCTCTGAGAATCATGCCAGTCTTTGCTTTAATACATATTTTTACAACCTAAATATACCTGTGAAAGTGAAAAGAAATAAAGGTATTTTCATCTTCTATTTAGTGTTACAGTCATTGAAAATAGTAAACGGTGTCCTCGTGTAAGAATGTGATGCACCCTGGTAAAAAGTTGTTCATGGAGGAATTCAAGCTGAAGCTTTGGAATTTTTCTTTTTTTCTTTTCTTTCATAGTGAGGATTGGAATATATCTCCATTGCTCAGGTCTTTGTAGTTCTTTTTCAGTTCTGGAAAATTAAAAGTTTTATAAGTATTTATGGGCATTATTTCTAAAAAAATCTACACTAATAAAATAATATACATATGGTAGTACGGTTCCAGAACCAGAAATTGAAAAGGTGTTCTACTTTTGTTACTGGAAGTGGAAAAATAATTTCAGCATAGGCTAGACTCCAGTTTATTTCTTTGCTTTTTCCTATGTCTAGAGTTGTGTGAAAACCCCGTGTTTCCAAATGTTATTGTTTTTCTTTCATCTGAGAGCTGACTTTTCTTATGTGAGCCAATCCATCCACACTCTTCCTGTGATTGTTCTCAAGAAGTAAGAAGAAAATTCCACACAATGTCCATACTCAATAGCATTGCAAACCTAGTTTCACTTGATTAATAGTTTGCTTTCCTTTCTAGTTCACAAGAAACATGTGTTCCCATGAGGTGTTTTTGGAAAATGTGTTATTCTACTGGAGGGATCTCTCTTATGGATGTCACTCTCACCAGGAAAAAAAAAAAGTCAGTAAAAACAGCCTCACATTTGGTATTTGAAGGAGTGAAAGGCAACACTTAGGAATTCCCACATGTCATTGCCCTTACAATCTCCTAAGGAAATCCACCGTAAAATACAGTATGTGCTGAGAACAGGCTGGGGCACCTAAATATGGATTGCTTTTGGCTTCAGCTATTCAGAAATCCCCACAACAGGTGCCAAATTAGCTGCTTTCCATGGCTGAAGGTCAGTAATAGTTAACATGGAAAGGAATTTGGATAGCACATCTCACAATCCAACAGCACTGTGACTGCTCAAACACACCAATGCACTCTTACCTCAGAAAACCTCAAGCGCAGAGCAGTTTCGTTTTCCTTTGACATGGAAGCGGTTTACAGTTTATAAGGAAAACACATTAGTCTTTGGTATCAATGTTAATTTATGCCACATTTCCCATCTATTTATAACTCAAGCATTCTAAATTAGACTATTAGATGCAAATATATTATAATCTGACAGAAGGCAAAATATTCCATAAATCTGATTTGGAAAAGGGAAATATTCATTCATATATAGCTGACTAATGGCTCCACATTTGCAGTTTCAGAAACACGGTTTTTTCAAAGAACTGCTGACAATCCATGTTAAACTTTGAAGATTAATATGTTTAGCCATAATTTTGCTCCCATTTGAATGCTACTTTGTTGTCAGCTTGTTTCTTGTTGCCTTCTTTGTTTCTTAGAACTTGCATAAATAGAGAATTTTTGTTTCTTGAAAGCCTTTTGATCTCCTTTTCATTTCCCACCTGCAATTACAACTCTTTCTGGGTGACATCACCCATTAGATGCAGTGAAAAGAATTCTGATAAATGGCTGAATAAAGAATTATTGACATCAAGTGGAAAATAGCCATCTGGAACTGATGAACTCTCAAAAAGCCTGTTCGCATGCAAGAATCACAAATAAAAACGATTACAATCAGGAAATATAGAAAATACTCAGTGCAAGGTATTCAATGCAAACTCAGTGGCCAGAACTGAAAAACTCATGAAGGTGGTTGTTAATGCAAAGTTAAATATTTAACCTGGCTAGCTAGAGGATACTCACAAGCACGGATACAGCAGCAGTGATATATTGCTATATTTTATTTCAGTAAGATGTGAATTAGCACAGCCCTTGCAATTTCTTTTCCTTCCACATCTTCTTAAATTCAGACAGGGTACACTTTTAAGAATGTCCTTCTGTACAGATGAATTTCATTCTCCAGTGAAAAACAGTAAGAGCATGGTAAGCCCACATTCCTATAGCTTTGCTATTTTACCCTTTTCCTTAGCACTCAGACTATTAGTTGTTTGTTACATTCTAACTCTGAATGCGAGTGGAGCTATCCTTAAAATGTGCCAGTCAAGAACCCAGTATTTTTCTAAAGCAAGTGCTGGTATATACTACTGTTGTGGTTTTGGGTTTCTTTTTTTTTTTTTTTTTGTCTTGTCTCTGTGTGTGTAAACTAGAGTTATACTGATATTAAGCAAAGACCTGATTCATATTTACTACACTGTCATAGAATTACAGATTGCAACCCAGTTCCCTCTTTTAGGAATGAAATTATATTTGAGGAGACATAAAAAGCAGTTGTTGCTCCTGGTCTTTGTCTGGCCTGTTGCAGTTCTTCTTACCATTAGCAGTATAAAATTGAAGACAAGGAGTGCATAGTATGTACCAGTAATCCTAAATTTTGGCTCTTCTTTTGAAGGAATAGAAAAAGTTGTAGAGAGGAGTTTCTGTCAGTTTATATTTTTTTTTCCAGAGCAGGCAGAAGCGTTATCTGTCTTAATTTTGGTACTTTTGGTTTGCTGTCTAGACAGAATGCGATAGCTCGTTCTAGAAAATTTTCAGGCTTACACAGAGTAGAGTTTAACTCACAGTTATAGATTATTATCATTATAGTGACATTTTATAAAAATCTGCTAGATCTTTCTTGACTGAATAATAAGATATAAAAAGTTATTGGACTCCAGAGTATGTTGAAAGGCCATGGCACACAGAGATTCAGTAACAACCCATAACACGATAACAACAGACGTTTGGAGTCTTGCAGTCACAGTAGGTCTGTGTCCACAATCACAAAGGTATTTCCCATAGTGCTAGTACAAGCATTGTTTACTAATAGGGATGGATAATGTCAAGGCTTTCCATTGTACTTTGAACTTAACACAGCTTATCACTTCATAGTAGAAATGATTCAAATGCATTCTCCGCTTCAAAAGTAGTTCCCCTCTTGAACAACTTAATAGGTGCTCCTACTTCAAACTTAATTACTTCTAGTTACATTTAAACCTAGTTCTATCTAGAAATTTCTTTCACCCTCTGGTTATATCTGCTCTAAATCCATCAAAGCTACTGTGGGTTTTTACTAATGGAAAATCAGAAGAAAAACAGGCACTGCATATCCTCTCATTCCCAAGGGTCTCTGACTCCACCTGTTTGGAATGGCACTGTGGGAAACCCATGAGCTCTGCAGAAATGACCAAACTAGGTTTGGTTTAAAGCAGACATTTTCAGAGTTCAGGTAGACAGTATATGTAAGGGAGATGATGAAAACTGCTGCTAAGCCATCCCAGTCTTTTGATAGTCTTAATCACAAAGAGAGATGAAAATTAGAAAAAGGTTTTAGAAACTGTTTCTGAGAGAGATGTGTTTTGCATATGACCCTTTAAAAAATGTCAGCAACAGTGTATTTGCCTTTCTTGATCTTTGAATCAATATCTTCTGGCTACATAAGACACTAGCAAATTCATTTTGACTTCAAACAAATTCTTTCAAAACTGTCACAAGTGACTTTTTACATGGATCATCATTTATGTGACATTTACAGTTCCTGGCAAAAACAGGCACAGACATGCCCAAGAGTGTCACTATTTTCTCTTTGCAAAAGGGGGAAACCTCAGAATGATTCTTTTACCAAAGAAGAGAAACAGTTTGTTGCATGGCAGACTTTTACCTCGTACGTCTTATTTAAAATCATATAGATAATAGGTAGTCATTAAAGGGAGCACTGTGACCCCTTTGACTGCAATCATCAATACAGTAACGTCACATAGCTGCACTTCGCTTCATACTGGCCAGATGACACAGTTCCTTATTTTTCTTTGTGCTGGGTTGACATCGTTGCTTGGATGAGAGGCCATTACCTGAAGCACATCTGAGACATGCTGGCAGACTGTCTGAGAGAGGTACTGTCTGAGACTGGAGGAGCAATTTCCTTCCTTTTAGCCAACCTTCTGGACTGAGAGTACCTTTTAGGATCTTTAGGTGCATCTTGATGCCTTGGCAGCAACAGTAGCCAGGGAATTGTTCTGTTTTCTTATTTACAAGCACATGTCCAAATGAAGATTTTCCAATGTCTTGTCTATCCAGAGTAAGCAATTACACACTCCAGGTTTTAAAAGCACTGCAAACCTCATCAAGAGCAAAATACACTTTGTTTTCTACTCCATGTCTTTTATGCATTGCTGTGTAATAGCTATCCTCACTTCCACTACCATTTACATTCTGGATGTACACTAATTATTGGCTTTTTAGTTCACTGTATCTGAGGGACACAGTCTCTTACATCAAAAGTGGAATATGTGCTCATGGTCCTCACATTTTGAGTTGTGGATGGATGAGCTTCTACCCTTTATTTTTTGGTCTAGTGTGTTAATTTTCATTGAATGCTACTGATATAAGATATAACGACTCAGGATTTTATTTAGAGGAAACTTGTCTATGTTTTAATGGTTGGAAGGTATTCATTTACAATTGTGTCATCTTGATTTAATCAATAGAGTGAGGTTTTGTATATGTGAATGTATATGTTCATCCAGAATATTTGGGACAGGTACACCATATAAATTGATCAGAAAATTACATAAATTACATAGCTTTTTGCAGATATTAAAAGCAAGAGTTTACTAGAAAATGCCATATAATTGTTAGTATAGAAACTGAGGCATGATTGTGGTTTATCAGACATACTCATCTGAAGGTTTCACTTTAATAATTTGTGATCTTAGAGAAGATAATATTACTTCTTCCCCTAGCACTGAGGAATGAAGCTGTTTCACAGGTTGATGCAAGCAGAAGCAGTTAGCCATGATGGTTTATTGGGTTCAGTCCCGTGCTGTGACTGCAAAGTACACAGCTGCTTTACCAGGTCAGAGAGTGCTTTTCCTTTTAGTTCACTGTTAAAGGCGCGTTATAATCTCTCCATTAGTTTTCCTGAACGTAACACATATCCATCACAAATGTTTTAGTAATACATTCAGAAAACAGGCAGCACACCTTGTCAGTTTTTACAGACCATCCCCATCTAGTGCTGCTAGGGCAGGATGAGAGCTGAATCTTCCGCTGAGAAACCGTCTAAGGTCTCGTTTCTTGTAACAAGCTCAGTTAAAGTGCATCTCAAGAGATGAACAGGGTAGATGGCACTATGACTGAAGACAGGTTTTACAGATGAGATCTGTTCCAAAGATGAGCCGATTCAATAGTGGACTTCTCTGTGTTTTCACAGAGTTTTCTGGGATTTTACGCCAGATTTTCCGTGTAAAATTTTTTTTTCACTGTAGTTTAAGAGAATAAGGAGGCAAGACAGATATTTGAAATGTATTTCTTTTGTTTGGAAAGCCTTGTATCTGGTGTCTGTATTTTAAGCATGTCTGTTAGCTTTGTCTTTCATTATTGTATTAACCTGTAGCACCAATACTTTCGTTGTTTTGGTTTCTACGGAAAAATGGAAGTTTTCTGTTAAAACAACAAATGTGAGCTTCAGTATAAATAATAAAAACTGGTCTGCTAACTCATTTGAGTGGCAGTCTGCAAGGACAGCCAGAAAACCAAAATTTTACTGTCCAGGTTGTGTTTGGATAAACATCTCTGAGAACAAGCTTTCTTATCAGATTCCAGCACTTCCACTTGGCATCTCAGCTGGAAATACCAGAAGAAAAGCCTTTCTGTTAGACCACAGTCATTTCCAGCTCTAGTCCCTGGTGGGAATCAGAGGTGCCAAATTAATTTTGCTCATGAAGGGTTCAGCGTAAGTTCATTTCCAAACATGCATTAAGGTTTCTTTTGTATTTCTTCTTTAAAGTCTGTGTAAAGGCTTGTTTTGTAAGTGCCATTAAAATGTTGTATAGTTTTGTTTGTTTGGGTTTTGTTTTGTTTTGTTTTTTTGTTTCAGTTTGGTTTTGCCTTTCCTTTTTCTTGTTTGTTTGTTTGGTTAGTTGGTTGTTTTTTTGTTTTATTGCTTTGGGTTATTTTGTTTGTTTGGGGTTTTTTTAATGCTTATGGTAAACCAGGAGTGCCTTCACTTCTAATTGCTGTCTTGTGATGTAACTCCAGCCAGCAGTTTTGAAGAGCACTGCTGATTTCACATATATTAATTATCCATTTTTCTGTAAAAGAGAAAGGAAATGGTTAAGGGATTGGATGGAACTTTCCTTAGGTTAATTATTAAGTCAAACACTTTTCCACAAAGGGTATTCTTCTCCTTCACAAGGAGACTTGAGCAGCAATCCTTTAGATCCCCTAAGGCTACCCTGATCTGCACTTCAGCATAGTCTGGGAGTGGGAATGAGGAGAATCTTCTTGGCCACTTTGGCTGAAGCTATTTCACTTTGAATAAAAAAGTACAAATTAGATGAAGAAATTTAATACACATCTCTTCATATTCTCTTAATACACATCTCTTAATATAAGTGATTAAGATAGAAGACGGTTTTATTCTCTGTGTTTGCCTCAACATTTAAATGAGTGCATATGAGTAGAGCTCTTTCAGCTGGAGAGGTAGACCAGATCCTCTGTTCCAAAATGTGTTAAAACCAAATATTAGGCCATGCTTGCAGAAAGTGAGTTTAAGACCTCTGAGGGAGATGAACAATGTGAGTTGAAGACTTTTAAAACCTTCCTGAGTGCTCTAATAGCAACAGTGAAGATGACATCAGCACCTCTTCCAGCAATTTTTCTTTGTGTAGGATGACAGGTCCAGTAAAAATGTTTTGGGGACTCCCAGACCTTGAGGGGACATTTAGTTCAGTGGATGTTTAATTCAGTGGATGCTTAGTTCACACAGGCATGGTTTGAGTGGTCTTGCACATGCACATGAGTAGATATCTGAGGTCAAACTGGGACTGATCTTGATGAATTTTCTTCTTCAATCAATGGAGGCACTGTCAGAGGGTCATTCACCCTACATACCTTAGGCTCACATCTTATGATGGGCTGAGTGGTTGCTGAAGGCTTCTATTTCTCTTCAACGTAGGAACCTAGACATGCAGCTTTGATTAAATTGACTTTTAAGGGTTACTGGTAGCAATTCTGTTATTAAAGGCCATGGAAGTATAAATTGTAGAAGAGGATACATTTACAAAATTCAGATATCTACACTGTTTGGTTACAGTTTGTGGATTCTTTGAAAATTAAAATTTTGAATGTCAGGAGTTAAAAAAAAAGCAGATAATGCTATATTTTTGGTGATGTAGCTGTGTGGTAACTATTCTCTGTAGAACTGAAGTCAGGTCTTTATGTGCTTTTATAAGATAAATAACAGTCCTCATTTTTCTTTTTAAAGTGGTTTAGCATGAAAATGCCATGTAACAGTAAAAATTATTCAGTATACTGCCTTTAAAACCTTTGATAAAGTTCATTTTTTTTTTTTTCTGTTGTCATACATAGGTGGTGGACTATAACTCTTCCTTACAGCTGATCTGGGGAAAGCGTGCGCCTGTTGCCAGATTCCTGAGTATATCAGAATACTGTGTTATCAATACTCTTGTATATAACCATAGGCAATCATGTGCCAGCACACGGCAGGAACAAAAATATCCACCTGACAGCTGGAAACTTGGGTTGTAAAGCAGGACCTTATTTTAAATCCATTCTGGTTTAATTCTGATGTTTGTGCTTGGAAAAAAGGGTTCTCTCATTCTATGGAGAAGTAGTACAGTCTTGAGTAAAGTGAACCAAGATGCTCCTGATTCTTGAAACTGGAGAGGTGATGATGAGTTACTGGAAGGTCACCTAAGGTAACACAACTGCTTTGGCTCAATGTAACATCTTTGCCTGGAAAGCAGGAGCCCAGGCTCACCTTCTGTCTGAAATTACCTATTTTGCTGTGTGTATTTTCTTGAATTTGGAAAAATGCATGGATTGTACCTGTGAGTTGTGTCTCCTGCGGAACAGTATGCAAACGGGCTACAATCCAGCAACCAAAGTCACTAACCCAGTGATCAGGCCATTTCTCATTTCTTCCTGTGGATTTCAGCTTTTTTGGCTAAGGAAGACAACAGTTTTTGACTATCAACATCATCTGGCACTGCATTCAGTATAGCCTGTGCGCTGCTGTGCTTATAATCCTTGACCTAAAGTGTGAGCTGGGAAAGGGACAGACTCTCTCCAGTTCCTAATAATTCATTTGTCCCACTCAAGGGCCAATTAATTTTAACTGTTGTTGCTTACCTGTCTGGAATAAATGAACCTCGGAGAAGGCCAAGGAAACAGAGCTGAGACACGCATCTGTTCAGATCTCTGTGCCAATAGAGTTTGTGAAATGATGCATTTTTCATGCAGAAAATCCAGATTCCTTCTTACTGCATAAAGTAAATTTTTTTTCTCCAGAAGTTAATTAATTTATGCTTCATAATGTTTCTTCTATTACTACCATTTCAACCTGCTGCACAAGAAGCACATCAGGTGTTTCTTCTTTTTTCAGGCTTTCAGACAACTGTAGCATGACACTAGCTATTTAGCAAGACAGAGCACATACTACTCATTGCTAATTCTTCTTCAAAGCAGCAGTTGAATTTACATAAGCTTTAAGTGGGCGTTATGTATTCATTTGCACATTTTCTGCTGCTGCTTATGACTGGTTTAGCTGCAATCTGCTACACATAAAGGATTACTGCATGTATAGACAGCTTTATAGAAGTGACACATCCTTCAGGTATCTCTGCATAAACTCATGCAACACACTATAGGTCAATAATTTTAAATGTCTGAACGCAGAGAGACACAAATCTCTTTCTTTCTCTACTCCAGTCTCACCCACCACCAGCTCTAGACAGACACAGTAACCTGGCACTCCCTAAAACCTACCTCATCATCATGAGTCGTGTTTCAACTTATTGTCCTTTTTCTCTGTTGTCTATTATTCAGGTGAGTTATTTGTTTAAAATATACCCACAATACTCTGGTCATAAATGAGTTGAGTGGTTTTAGTTTGGTTTGGTTGTTTTTTTTTTTTTTTATTTTTTTCATTTAGATCAGAAGTCTGAACCTGGTAAAAAGGAAGTGATTACAGTGCTTCCTTCTTCATACATCACTGCTGCAGTATCCCTAGCATGAAGGACTACATGCATAACCCTCTGCTTGATGTATTGAAGTAACTTTGTTAAACTATTTCCTTAGAAAGAATACGATAAAAACAACAGGATACTTCTATACAAGATCTCAATTTAGATCTATTTTTTTCAGAAGTTCCAGTGATAGCGCACAACAACCACTTTTTCCTTTTTCCCTTTTTTTTTTTTTTTTTTTTTTTTTTGATAAACACCCTTTTCCGGAAAAAAAAATTGAANATAAGCACCATTTGCAGGAAAAAAAATTGGTACTGATGCTCCCTGAATTCATATTAAATCAGGCCATATGCTATTTCTAGTTCTGGAAAATATGATATTTTTCTTCCTATTTCTGCTCAGAAATTTCTTTGCATGGCTTTTCTTTCTTTTCCCAGAGCATACCAGTGTACTGTATTTTATTGATACATACAGCGGTAATTTCCAAGAGCACACAGGGATAAAAGGAAAGTGTGTGCTGTTTGTTTGGATGGCTCATCCAGTCATCGCACAGTGAAGGCAGAACTCAGTCATGAATTGGTCTTCATTTTGTGTCAGTTAGCACTGTGACCACTCTGTGCAAGTTGCTTTGCAAACAGAACTGTAGAGACACGTTTAATCTCTTACCTCGCGGAGAGCGTTTCATAAAGCAATGCATGTAGGGGATTACATGGAAAAATATATGGCCTTTTTTGCTGCTTTCTTGGTCTTTATTTTTTTTTTCCTGACCTACATTTTGTGTGGCACATGTCAGGAGAGCTTAAGCATTTTATAATACTACTTCTGTATTCACTTTCAAACACCTTTTTCTACCGCCTGTGGTTGCTGTGTCTGAAAACCTGTGCACTGTATCACTGAGGATGTGCCAAATACTGAATGTCATACGAGGCAGCAGAGCTACTCCAAGATCAGATGGCTAAAAGTCAGACCGTGATGATTACATTAGGCCCTAGCGTGAGGTCGTGTATCTTTCTAATATCTCCAAACAATGTGGCACAAACTGCCTTACTTCCTCCACTGTCTTTGGTGTCACTGATTTACCGCGTCAGACTGCAGTTGTGAAAGGTGATGGGAAGGGTGGCTGACAAATGCAGGAACCGCTGTTAGAACTGAGATGAGAGGGCTGATGTCCAGGTTCCAAAGAGCAATTTTCTGTAGGAAATCCATATCTTGACACTCTTAACTGATTTCAAATAATTCCTTATAAATTGTTCCTTTTGCTTCTGGGTTAGTGCAGCAAACAGCATACAGTTTCCAACAACTAACTGGTTGCTAATTAAGAATCCTTCTTGATAAAGAAAGCCATTAACATTTGAACCTCGCATTGAAATGCAAAACATACATTTTTTGGTGATAAGCAACTTCTTTTTTTCATGCTGTTGGTTGCTTAGTTTAATAATATATTTATCCCTGAATATTATTTTTAAAAATCCCAGTGGATATAGCTTGGATGCAGTAACTGAATGATAAGTTGACAAGTTTCTTCTCAGCTGTAGGTGAAAGGTCCCTGCTGTCATGAATGCTGTTTGACATTCTAAAAACTGTCTTTTGAAACAAGAGTTTTCCAACAGGGAAAGACAAAAAATAATACCATAACCTAAACATTTTATTTGAACCAGAACAAGGGAGTGCCACACTAAAAATGTAATTAAGAGATTTTTTTTCTTGTTTGTTTTTATTATTTTTTTTTCATATTCAGTTGTACAGTTCTTGAGTCCTTAATATGTAACACACTGCATCAATTCTCATGAGGGAAAAACTCAAGCCTTTGACATGGGGTTGTATTCACCTCCCCAGATTTTACCCATAAAATATGCATACGTTTAATCTAAACTAATCAAGCAGGCTCCATTTGAAACACCTCCATACCACCTTAACACAAGTGCCTTGGGCCGCTGAGATGAATTGCCCTCTCGAGATGCCTGCCTCTCAGTTAAAGGCAGATGGTGCCTGATGACCATCCTACGTTTGATGTCACATTTATCTTTTAGAGGAATAAAGCTTGATGAGGTGAATTGCGTGTAAAATCACATAAAGGTTGAATCAACGCAACATGAACTCAAGATCATTTTATTTAGAAGAAATTCCATCATTAATTGTAATACAGAAGAAATATAAAATAAATTAGATAACAAAATCCTCTGCTATTATATTGCACTGCAATATGACTTTGTGTGAAATAAGTCAATAACGAAGGAAAGAAGTCTGAATAATCAGAGAAATTATCAGTCATTCCTCGCTCTGTTCCCTAGGTAGACTAGTGATTCACAGTACCCTCCACCCTCCTCTCTAAGGGTTTGGGCAGTAGAAACAATAAAAGAAGAAAGCTGTCTGTTAGGAGCAAAGGGTAGTCCAGGACAACAGGGCAAATTAGGAGGACAATAAAGGTGATAAATTATGGGAAATGGAGTTCAATTAAGAAAAAAACAAGTCCACCTTGGCACTATCTTTTTAAAAATATCTCTCAGCTGGCTCATCCTTATCTGCCTAATTTTGTCAAAAAGATGCTTCTTAATTAAAATTGTTTCAGCATTAATTTGTGGTGTGTTTTTTCATAGTGTATTTGGTACACTCATTTACAAAATCATTCTTGTTATTCAAGAGCACCGCCACATGTAGAATATAAACTCTCATTTTATAAAGTAAAAAGAAAACAGCAAAAGTAGAGCACTATGGCATTATAAACTCCCCCATCTTTACATAGTTGCAACCCATCCACTTTTGAAATAGTTTCAGCCATATGATTCCTGTGTTTACTAATTATTTCCATAGAACTGTTATGTATCCTTAAGCAGCTGTAATGACTGGAGAGAATGGCATTTTAGTAGTGATCATCCACTTGCATATAAGAAAGATGTTTTGCTAATGATTTCTCTTCAGATATAAATATCAGAGAAAATTATTGCACTTTGGGGACTTTGTGCAAGTTATTGTGTGCAGAAAACTAAGAAACTTCCTTTGAAAAACTCTCAGTTAACTATGGGATGCACATCTGTGCATGCATCAGATTCTCTTGATGGAAGCTGCTGGACAAAACACTGCTATTGCAATGAGTTACCTGCAGTCATTAATGACCAGAATATTTTATCACTTCCTGGTGTTAGAACCTTAGACCCTAATGCTTGGATCAAACAACAACACTTAAACAAGTAAAAACTCATTTTGTTATTTTTATGCCAGATCTTTATTGGTGTCATGTATTCAGAGCTTCCACTGGCTTCTGGAAGAGCCATTTTATGCCTCAGCACCTCCAAAAATGAGATTATGGAAAACTGACTTGAAAAATCTCATGTAAGTTATACTTACTGAAAAGCAATGACATTTAAAAACCAAACGTTTGGTTTAATATATCAGCTATTGTAAAAGATGCGAACCTCTGTATTTAGTTTTTGGAGGCATTTGTACCTTACACAAAACAAGTGCTATTACTAAACTAACTAGTTTGAGCAATCATCCTTTTTAAAAGAATTAACCCTGTGAACACCTGTTGGAAATCCAGCCTGGAGCTTTTCCAACACATTTCTTGTGTTTAATGAACTGTGGCTACGCAGGGGCTCACTGTCGTCGGGGTATGTGGTTCCACCACAATCAGCGAGCTACCCAGGGAATCACCATTCCTTAATATGAACATAGGTTTACTGTTTGTTCCTAAATAATGATGGTGCATAGATGTAAGGGGGAGAAAAAGACCCTGTAAATATGAAAAGAAACAGTACATGCATTAAAAACAAAAGTTTTCCAACTTGAAGCAATTCTGTTGAATTCAGTAGAATTGTTATCCCAGAATGCCATTATTCAAAGTTACATGGGAATTTTGTCTGTAGAGTTCCCATTAATTTTGACATGAAAATTTCTGATGATGATTATTACTGTTTTCCTATTGTTCAAATGTTTTACCTAATTTTTTTTTTTTTTTTTAACAGAAGCCTTAATTTTTCTTAAATGTTCTTGTCTGGCAGGGTTGTAACATTAGCCCTCATTCAGCAAATGTTTATGATAATTACAGACAACAGAGATCACTAGAATTCATGATAGGTATAGGACAACAGCTTCTCTGCTCTAGCTGATTTGATATGAGAGAGATCTTAAAGGGTGGCAGTGATGCTGGAAGTAATGCCAAGACAACAGGTTTCACCCGAGGGTACGGTTCAGACTATGGCATAAGGAACAACTGTTGCGTCAACTTGCCTGAAGGGTCATTATGTCATTGTTGTACCTGCTGAACTGCAGAGGTCCACTGGTTACAGCTCCGCAAGTCCGGGAAACTGCCACAGTAAAGAACGGGCAAAGAGGTAAAAAAATGAAGAAGTACAGCTGAGATCTTTGCAGCTGAGATCCAAATTAAAGTCCTTTTATTTTTAACTGGGAAAAAAACCCAAACCAAAACAATATATGGTTAAATATTATTTTAAAATGCTACATCTTGCTATTTAGAAGCAGACATGTACCCTCACACATATATTTGTATGTGTAGGGATATATGCCCTTTTAAAAAGAAAGAAATTCCGTCATGTGTCTGTGCAGCTCCTTTATTATTCAATAAGCCCCAGGCTGTTAGGGTGATCTTATCCTTTACCAATCTGAAAGTTCAAAGCCCACCCTAAGTCAAGCTGGATTTCTACTTACCCTTCATTTATTTCCAAATTCAGACTCATAATTTGACTCCATTGTCACTGGTCATTTCTGGAGGACAGCTGATGCCTTCTGCCTTCATCTCTCTCCAAGGCTAGAAGAGTCTCAGCAGGTGCCCAAACTTCGATGTAAAATACATGGGCAAGTACAGGACTACCTTAGGCTGGATTCACATTTCAGGTGACTAAAATTGATGAGGTGAATCCTACGCATTTAGGATCATTATCTCTATATTTTGCGTTGTGTAGTAAATGCAGACTACAACAAATATTATCCTGGAAAGATCCCAGAACTTCAAAACACAACTTTGTGAAGTTCTTTTCCCAATTTTTTTTGTCTAAACTTGGCATTAAGTTTAAATATTTGACTGAAGTTTGAATAATGTCTTCATCATTTGGCTGGCATTTTCAATAAACACACACAAGTAAATTTTTAAAACCTCAGAACCTCACCTCTTCTGCTAAAAGTATTGATTTGGTCTTCATCACCTTCTTGTGAAGCAAAGGAGGCTGTTGTGGAAAATGCATTGTTCTGAAAGCAAAGACAATGAGAACAGATGTAATTGCCTTGGCTCAGAGTCTAAACCCTTGATTTTATATTGCTAATTAGCTTTTTTTTGGCCTCAAGAATGTTATATTTCTGAAACAGAAATTATTTTGAAACAGCATGATTTTCTTCATTTAAAAGTTTCAGTCTCTGTTTGATATGATTAGACCAAAGCACAGTCTATACCAAAATTGACACCTGTGCAAAAAAGACTTATTGTGAAATGGATGTGGGGGAAAAAAAGAAATATATTGCTATTACTTTCATATTGTGTCCACCAGTGCTTT
This sequence comes from Dasyornis broadbenti, assembly GCA_013397935.1. Classification (NCBI taxonomy): domain Eukaryota; kingdom Metazoa; phylum Chordata; class Aves; order Passeriformes; family Dasyornithidae; genus Dasyornis; species Dasyornis broadbenti. Next base: position 2,165,137 of record VZRN01003686.1, read on the forward strand.
TTGGATATTAGGTTGTAAACAAGTTAGGTATGATCATTCACTTCATATGTTCACACTTTTGGGAATAGATGAGATATTTAAAATCTCAGTACTCTCTATTCAGTGACTGATGCCAAGACCTTTTTAAATTAAAGGCTTCCATTGATGTACAATCCTTTTTCCTCATTTTATTTCTCCACAAAAGAAAGAACTTTATAGTGATTGATTTTTTTGTACACCAATAAAAAAATCTTAGCTTGAAAACTTGGGGAAATAATGTGTGGCATTTACGTAAAGTCTACCTCTATTCCAAAACAGTAAAAGCTTTTCTGGCTTTTCACCTCCAATCTGGATTAAAAGCAAAGTAGAGACAAGCTTGAATAAATGGCATCTCTCCTATTTTTTTCTTCCCTGGAACAAGGTGCCTAACTTCACCTGGATTCTTTGGCAACCCTTAAGAACAACAGTCCTGGTAGAGAAAACATAGAGGAGACAGTCCTGCAGGAAGGCTTTTGAACATGACAGCTTGCACTTACTTCTTAAAAAAAGATTAGTGCATGATCTTGTCCCTAGCAAATCCTGGCAGCAGAGCCACTTTTCATTCAATTTCCCTCTAGCAAATTTCTCAGTGCTTGTTTTCGTTTCTATTTCTATTTTATTTATATTCTTCTACAACCAGTGGGTAAGACGGCACAATTCCCACTCACTTAAGTATTGTGCACAAAAATTATGTAAAATAAACTTTTCTTGAGGTCCAGAAGACTTTTTCTCCCGCTGTACCATACTTGACGAGCAACTGCTGTCTGGCTTCTAATTTTGAATATTTGTTAGAAATGCTTTTACGTCAGCTGGCAAGGTGACAATAGAACAGTCCTATCTCCAACAGAAGGAAATGTTCTCTTCAAAGGCATTATGCAAAAACAAAAGGGAAATAAGCATTAAAATAAACCACTTAAAATATGCTACAAAGTCCTTGATATGTCTCTCTATCATCTCAAGATGATATGAGATAATTATCAAAACCTAAAAAGTAATATATTCCTAGGGAGATCATTACAATTTCCTAGGACTTGTCTGATGTATTTACATATGTTTCATAATACTTTATCCTTCCTTTTCCTGTCTGCTGTATGAGTTCATATGGACTGGTTTTCACACTGATGCTGAAAACAGCTGCCTTGGTTATTCCCATTACAGTTTCCTGCCTAAACTGGTGGGCACCAATGCGTAAACCAAATGCACAAGCACAGGATAATTCTCTCTTTTGAATATTGCTTTTTATAAAATGATAAAATTGATTTTCAGCATCAACATGCTTTTACAGTAAAGCTTCGTCTAACGGTGTAGTTGTAGGGGACAACTACAGTTATTCTCTGATAGGGACAGGTAATGCTATGGTTTCCCCAATTCCAGACAGCCAGAAATCATGGATTAAGTCCATTCTCAACACATCCAAAATAATAATTAAAAAATGCCAACAGCACTTTTTTGGGGGTGTTTTCCTCTTGGTTTTTGAGGCTGTAGGTGTGCTCATAGCACACTTTTAAAGTATTCTTTTCAGGCAGGAATACTTTTTGGTTTAGTTTTTAAAAAACTGGAATTGTTTTTGCTCCTCATCTCCAAGAGGTGATGTTTTAGAAAATGCCTTAAAGAGATGAAGGCCTCAGAAAAACAGGAGCTGGGAACACAAAGAAGTGTTATTTCTATACCATAAAATAAAACTCTGGCACCAAGAAAATTGTGCAAAATTTAAATAATGAAAATTAGATATTGCTAGCTGATCTTTAAAAGAAATTGTGCAAACATTCAAAGTGCTAATGTTTGACTTTTCAATTTAATAAAAGCAGTAAGAAATATGTTTTTCATTTCACTGCCTCTCGCTTTTCATACAGGCTAATTCTCACTCTACCAGTGGCTCATTTCTTCAATTACAGGATGTACTTTCATTACAGTTGATGTGTTATATTAAGCAGCAAGTGTCCTATGTTAATATACAGAAACTTGTGGTTGCCAGGCATCATCCTTAAAGGAAGAAAAACTTTTAATTAAACAGTTGTCTTCAATATGAATTGTTGTCATAAGCTATTGCCATTACCCAAGGGGTAATGTTTCCAAAGCTCATTACGGAATTATTCAATAAGAAATCCCACAGCAGTATTTACTGAGTACTATATAGAATACATAAATATAGTCAAATTGCCAAATAGGGAGCTCTCTAGTGTGGCCCCAACGAGAATAATTGTATACCAGAATCCGAGAATTTTTGGGGAGTTTCTACAATTTCCCATTGTATTCTGTGCAGAAATGAGACAACCACCTTTATAATTCGTATCATCTGCTCTTATCACTGTAATACTCTTCTTTTGCCCTCTAATACTTATCCCAGTATTAGACCTCCCTCAAAATCCCAACTACATTTGATTATGACTCATGTTATAAACATTTTTCAGATTACAGTGACAAGAAGGATAATTATTTGACATTGATAAGGAAAGTTTACTTATTCAAAAATAATTTAAAAATCAATCATTTCCCAGAAATTTTAATAAATGAATAGACATTTTTAATTGTCTTTTAAATTATTACTTTTTAAACGCGAATTTAAGAAGTCTTAAAGACTTCTTAAAGTCTTTAGAAGACTATTCTATTTGTTCTGTGTCCTCAATAACAGGTTTATCTGCCACATCTGTCCCTGAACTTCTAATAACTTTTGAATCTGTTAACTGATTTCAGACTAATTCAATGCAGAGGTGTAACTTTCACAAAGAAATCCCTAAGTTCATCATTAAAATCTGGCTGGGGAGAGGAGTATGTGTCCTAATGAAAGTAAAATTTCCATATGAACATATATCTGATTAGGTACCAAAGAATTAAACCAGGAAAGGGCCCTTAGAAGTCCCCTGGTGCATGGAAGATTCAGTCAAATTTGTCTCCTTGATATCAGATTCAATTAATGATGATAATAACGAGGTCTGAGAAGAGAAACAATTTAGTAGACCCAGTGCTTATGGAGCAATACCCTTCTTTCCTCAAAATCTGTGTGTTCCTCCACTCTGACGAGAGAACAGTGAAGTCGAGGTGGTGATATGGTGATATGTCTATTGCCCTAGCTGAGAACTTCCCACGGTCTCTGCCTTTAAACCGTCACTGACTTCACGCAGTTTCAGACTCAAAAAACTCTACTGATCAAAGTCAGGGCTTTTTTTAATGAGTTCTTCTTGCTCCAAGAGAGTTTTCTCTTTTCGTAACCTAGACTGTGATAGGAATGCTGAAATTAAATGAGATGAGATTTGATGGGTCTTAAACCTTTACGAGATTGCATTGGATTCCAGATATGCATCAAATGTAATGGCTCAGGATATACAGCAAATATGGCTTGTTTATTTAGAGATCTCTTCTTGCTTTAAGCTCTACAAATTTAGGGGCTAAAAGAGGCCTTGACTATACCTTGCAAGTCGCTAGTACAAAATAGGCAAAAAAGCTCCATTCCACAGAACAATACCAATCGTACTCACCCCTAGAGACCTACATTTTTATTTACTAAGTAAAGACCAATGCTAACTCCAATGTTTGAATTAATTTTTACTTCTTGATTCTTCAACTGATAAGGAAAGTATAAAAATGTTTTTGAAATGATCAGGACATTTTGCCTAATTTTACTCACTGTAGTGAAAAGTTGACAAAAGTTACACTAGAAGTCTTATACAATTGCCTATACATTCTGTAAGACCTAAATTTGCTGTGAACTAGAATGAAAATGGGTCAAATGTGCATGTCTGAGCTGAGAAGAATAGGAAGCAAATGGATAAAAATGTGTTTTGCTTTCTTTCCTTAGATGGTCACACACACCTGTATTTCATTGATTTTGCTTATTACTATTTTAAGAACCCCACGTTTGGTACTATGCATACATTTACATTTTATGCATAAGTTCTCATTTTAAAAATGTCCACATTTTTATTTTATATATATTATTTTAGTGCTTCTATATACTCAAATAATATTGAAAGATTATTTAGCATAATCATCTTTTTATAATTTATAATTGTAATACAAACATACTTCTAGCACTTTTGGCAGTCTTTAATGAAGCTTTGAAGGTGAACTATCTTACTGCGTACTCCTTGATGATACCATACAGTTGGTGCTGTCTGTTTCCTTCCCAGACTACACAATTTCTGCAGAGGAAATTATGCTGCTCATCTCTTATTAACCTTTGGTGTAGCCAAGCACGTACAGCAAGCTCCAAAGATTCACTTCGGGTTAGCTGAAACAGTTTGTAGCAGTTTGTGAGGAACTTGTAGAAAAAAGCGTGGCTGAAGCACCTGGAGGAAGCCTCAATATTATTTTTCTCAGAGATCCACTAGCAGTAGTTAGAACATCCTTGTAAGTAAGGAGTAGAGAATCTATTTTTCTTAGAAGTACATAAGTCTTTTGTGTCACTACCCAGCGTATATGAAATATGGCGACAAGAAGGAAAGTCAAGGAGGAAAGTCAAGAAAACAAGGAGTGTGGTTAGCAGCAAAACAAATCTGCACTTCAGAGTCTAAGCAGGTGATTCATGTGATAGGAGATGAGATAATTAACAGAAATAGAGCCCAAACTGGGGACAGTAGAGAAACTGTTTGAATTCTCTCACCTCAAACTGAAAGTGAGTTTATGGTGATTGTTTTTCAGAAAACAAAGAGCAATGTACGTGATAGTGTTGAGGAACTTGTTATTATATGTAATTTTGCAAGTATTAAAAATTTCCTAATTTTTGGCAAGACTACATCAAGGAATTTGTACCTCCAGGCTTTGGGTGATTTGGTCAGAAAAACAAATTTGAAACTTGATTATTATCTGCAAATAACTGTTGTGAGTAAAACATTCAGAGAAAATGACAGAAGAAAAGTGGATGCTCACATTTCTCCACTGAGGAAAATGATGAGAAGAGTGAAAAAGTTTAAAATAGTTATTTGGTGATGAATGCAGTGAAAGACTAAGGGATGAAACGTAGAAAAGTGGGTTCCAATGAACAGCAGTTTTGAGAGAAGAACCAGTCATGCTATTGCAAGCATTAAAAAAATCAGTAAGTGCAGATAGATCCGAAATTTTGGAAGATAAGTTTGGGAACTACTTATCTGAAAAAATAACTTAGTGTAGTTTGATAAAAGTTGAGTAAGTACAAAAGGAATTACAAGGGGGACAAAAATAATTTGAGATTCCAGGTAATTCACAGATATCGTTAGAGTACAAATTCATTAGCAGTGGTGCTTAGGTCTCACCAAGCATGGACTTTTCTTCTTAAGAGTTTGCAGCAATAGTAATATAGTAGGTTCTAAAAGTATTTTGCTTTCAATGGAATTTGTAACATGACCAGAACAACTGATGTGACAGTTTCATGATTAAAAGAGTTTGTTTGTTTCTTTCTTTCTTTTCCTCTAGATACAGAAAAGTGCCACTGACTAAATAGCAAAGCTGAACCTTCAACTGAAAAGTAATGCAGCAAAGCCAGCAACAGAGATGAAAACAAGTTCCTGGCTTGGAATCACATCTCTTGTTAAACATATTATTTTGTATACGTCGTGCATACATGGATAAACATTTTAAAAGTTGTACTAGGTTTATGTTTTCAAACACCAGCTGAAAAAATTACTTGACATTTTTAGTTTTGAAGCATGAAGTTGTAAGGCAGCCCATGAATCTGATTTTTTTTTTTTACAAAGTAGAAGGATCTTGAAACTTCCGCAACTCTGCAGTTTATGGGTTTGTAAAATGGCAATTGCCAGAGGCCTTGTTCATCCCATTTTATTCATCCCATAATATATCTTTCCTGTTTCTCCACAAATTAAATTAGAATTCATAATTCTATCTCTGAATTAGCTTCCCACAGAGAGCCTTATTATAACAAACACAGCTGTAATAACTCATTTTAACAATTTAATCCATAAATTGGTAGAAAGTACTTTATGTATTTCTCTTAGTGAACAGAACTTACTTTTAAAGGAATTTTCAAAGTATTATGCGTACTGCATGCTGACTGACTGATATATTTTTGCATATCTGCCATTACAGTACTTTAGGCATTGCAAAAATGCAGGAAATAGGAATGTTAGCAGAGACCTGAACACAAATTTGGGAGAACTAAGACTGGAGAGAAAGAAATAACACTTTTGTGAAAAGAACAGGATGGTGCTGGTATGTTAGTGCACATGGAAATGTATTCTAATGAATACTGAGATTTCAAATAAAAACTGCTGTCAGAAGTGGTGAAAGACTGTCTTATTGTGGCACACTGTGCTTACCCTGCAGGCAATTCTGAGTGATGTGGCAGATATTAGGCTTTATTTATAGATAGGCAGACAGACTAATATGTCTGCATTTTAATCCATTCTTTAGGAATAGGAATTATTTAAATGGTTACTGAAAGTTTCTCACTCTTAGTGAATTCCTACCTGCCAGGATAATGCCATGCTGCCACCAGCAAGGGTGCAACCCTGCACAAGGTGGGCAGGACAGGGATGGTGGCAGTTTTCACCTTCCATACTGACAACCCTGGGTTAAAAAAATTTGTTTTGGAATATTCTTTTTTAGGATTTAAAATGCCTTGTAAACACAAGTATCAGGTATTTTTATGTCACTATACTTTTGTGAACAAACAAAAAAGCCTGTGACTGTGCCTGAGATGTGAGTTATTCAAAGTCAGAGGAGTTTCCAGTCCTAATAATTCCTTCTTTGAATTCCCTGATTTTTTGCTCATGTAATTGGTTGAAATAGGCTTGATAAGGATGGAACAAATTTATAGCTTTTAGATCCTCATATGTCCATATGTATTGCTCTGTTAAGAACTGAAACCTGAATATTACTTGTTAGCTCATGAATCTGTCAGTGCTAAGTGGCTATATTTAAAGCAGGGATTACACAATGCCACTTTGATCATGTCAAGGTTTTGTTTTTCTGAACAAAATTATCACCAGTCTTTATCATCAGAAAGTCCGTATTTCTAGGTGTCTTTACCTAAACTTTTTCATGCCATTTGGGCAGGAATATTCTAAACAACTAAAAATTCATTGAGTGATATCGTTCGTCGTTCTTGTAAAATGTGTATTTTTGTTATGTTTGTAATTTTTGCTCTGATACCACTGCAGATCACTGAAGGTGAATTTACTAATGTCTGAGTAATTTTATCAAATGTTTATTTAACACAAAACAAGCAGTTAAGATTAATGTCTAATACATTTAGATTGATGTCACATACAACATACAACATACAAACACCATTAAAAGAAAATTCTTTTCATGTAAATAAGTCACTGAGTTTACCCAGTTTGAATTTTTCTTTCTTATGTAAGTCGTAGCTCTAAAAACTAGGAAATGGCTAGTTTTTCAGGAACTTGGAGTCATCACTTATCTGTAAATCTGACAGACCACTGGAGGGGAGGCTGGGTGTGGAACATTTAATTGCAGCCATATCACTCCTTGTGACATCAAAAGTTCTTTTAAAGCCATGGAAGTCTTTTCCTGATGGCAGCCAAAACGCTTCCCCTCTGCTCTCTAGGAATAGTTGGTTTCCATTTTAGACTATTTTGTTCAATCAGGCTGCGTAAAAAGTAGGACAGCAGACAATAGAAACATTTTTCTTTTAGGACTGTGCTCTCAGTACATTTTGAAGAGATCAGTGGCTGAGGGACCTGAAGTTACTTCTGTTACACAATCTGAACCTCAATTTCCTAATTCCAGCATCCAGTGGTTTTGTTCATTTAATACTCAGAAGTACTCCAAATGTCATGTGTGTCTGTGAAAGGTTTGTATTGTTACTCAAATGGACTGCTTCTTAAAGTGCAAAAATTGTGAAATCACATCGCTCTACCTCCAGATACCTAAAAGACCCAAAAGCTAAGCAGAAAAAGATATGTTATTTGAGACTAGATAAAAATGTTGATTAAGAGTTCTTACATGCTGAAGTTGAGAGGAAATATCTTCGTGTCCTGTCCCTCTGAACAATTACCCTGACAGATTTTTGAAAACTTTACCCAGAAACTGCATTGTACCAGCTGGAAAAATGTTAATATCTGTCTCCATTTCCAGGCATTTAGAGTTATTATATAGAGACTTGAACAGCATAGTGCCAAGAAGTCATGAAAATCCAATCTCAATATACACAAAATTACGAATACAATGCATGCAAAATTAGTTATACAAGCAGTTGTCTGGCTAAATTTCTCGTAATCTAAACTGATTCTGTCCCAAGTTCCTTTCCAAATGGATATGATCTAGGGTCCAAACTTGATCTTCTGCTTGTGATAGGTGCCAGTCATTTACCTATTACTTTTATTACTATTAATTAAATCTTTTGAAGTTTATGGCTCAAAATGTCCTTGTTCTTGCTTTGAGATCCGTATTTCCTCAACTCAAGGTCTAAAGGAAAAAGGGGAATCTTCTAATCCACTCTAATTCTAACGATAATTTTCCAGGCTGACGGAGATATTGATTTTCCCACACCTGTTTGAAGGCAGCACACATATATAGATGTGCACACACACTCTCACACTCTCACACATGCATGCATATATCCACACACTCGTGTGCATGCATCTGCATGTAGACGTACACACACAGGGATGTAGAGACTGGGAAGATTTTCAGAGTAAAGAGCCTGGCTTTGTACTCACTTTCTACTAAGATCAATAAAACTTCTGAAATCCAGTTTGTACCTTTGAATGATCTTCTCCACAGAGGTTATTTTCAGAGTTAATGTTCAACAGATTAATCCTGTAGCCTCGCTGATAGAAAGAAAAAGGGTCAAAGCTTCTACTTTGACACTTAGGTTACAAAACTCTTACACCTTATGAAAAAGAAACGTATTGTATTCCTTTTGCTGTATTTTCCCTAATTGCGGTAGCACATTAAAACATTTAATAAAAGATAATTCAAGGCAAAAATATGACTGTTATGGCACAGTTATCTTACAGTTTTTTAGCAGAAGAAAGGAGGGGAATGGAATTACTGTTAAGTTAATTAATTAATACTGTACTATAAGAATAAAGAGTAAAATTATAGGAGTAGATAAGAATGATTGTTTTGATAACCATCTCTTTATTACTGTTTATAACACTAAATACCTCAGAAGTACATTTTATAATGAAAATATAATTTCATTTACAGTTATTTTATGAGAACTGTGGAAGTGTTGAACAACAAAATATCTTTGCTAAAGCACCTTAGTTTTCAGCTGAAAAATAAGAAATTTTACTTTTCTTAAAAGGTTGGCTGCTCTTTTTGGATGGCTTTAACCACTAATCTCCTCTTGGTACTGAAACCTGGACATCTTTTCTTCCCTAAGACAATATTTCTTGGTTGCCCAAGGCCCAAACGGCTTTTGTCTATCGCACAGACTTCTCATAACATTTTTCAGTCTCTCTCTGTATGCCCATGGCATTGTCCATCCATACAAAACTTCTAATTACTTGATCATTTCTGATATTAGTCCTCCTTTAGGTTTCATTTTTTCAAGCTTTTAAAATTTTTCTGTAGTTCCTCACTACTGCTTTCCTGTTTCTCCTCCCTATTACTTCTACCACCTTTTCTCTCCCTTCTCTAAAACTAAACCAAGTCCTGGTTCCCTTGAAGAGAGTCTCCTGTCCCTGTGCAGACATTCCTCCTGTTCCTGCTTCTGGCTTTTGCATGGAAACTTGTTCTTGCCTCCAACCTGCTGCTGCCATGCTCTAGCCAGTGTCGATACCTCAGCTTTTCTTACTGTGCCCTTCACTTCACACATGTACAGACGGGATTGGCCTCTCCACTTCTCAGCCCTTGTTTTTTGATCAGAATTTCCTCATCTGGCACTGAATCTGCACTTGTTTTCTCTAATGGAAAGTAGTATTTTTATTGTACTGCTTTGTTTATCACATTTTCTTCATATAACCTCCAATTTCTTTCCCTAGTTGTTATTTATCCTGTTGAAGAACACCTGAGTCTTTTAATTTCCTTTGTTCCAAGCTGCTCTTAACTAGGCCAGGCTAATCTTACCTAATTTTAGCTGTTTTGAAACTAGGATGCAGCCTGAGCTGCTCATCCTACTTTTTTCTTTCTGAAGTTGAGAAAGAAAGGCAGTTTGAGAGACTAAATAATGATACTTTCATATCTCAGGAGGGGAAGACAGTCTGTAGAGATGATAATTTTTCTATATTGATTATCAGAGGATTAGATTTTACTAATAGATTTCATTACACAATTATTTTTAATGGTTAAAATTAATCCTCCCAATACATATTCTATTGTAATTTCAACCCATAACTCTTCCCCTTATGATCGCCTAGACATATTCTACAGAGGTCTGTATAAACTAATATTTTTTAATTTATAAATTAATAAATTAATGTCTAATTTAAATAAATTAATGTCTAGTTTCTCAAGAATAAAAGTCTGTTTCTGACAATATAGTTGATTATCTGTTTGTTTTTTTTTTTTTTAATTTTTCTATTATTGAAAATATTTTCTTGTTGTATTACCTTTGGATTTTCACTTTTGCTATTGGACTGATGGCCAGGATAGTAAAAAGCTGTGTCTGTCCCATAATGAGGATGGTTTTAATTCAGGTTTGAAAACAGTTGCTAACTGAGAATGAAATATGTCCACTATTAATGTAAGAGGCTTAAAAGAACTTACAGCGCTTCAAACTTGAGGAAAAAAATAATGAATGGCACCTATTTGTTCTAGACATGACAAAAACTAAATAAATGAAACCACTAAACAATAGAAAAATCAGTTTGCTAATTATTTTAGGTGTCTAAAGACAAGAAGTGTGAGGTAGAAATAGATAGATGTGGAAGCCTTACTATTTGATCAACAGTATGACTTACTTGGTATAATACACATTTCATGATATAATAGACATATATATTTAATGATACACAAGTCATATGATATTAGTGCTAACAAATGTAATAAAATACAATTATGAATGTTAAATGCGTGTTATTTTACATCACCTTTATATGGTAATATTAAGGTAAAAGATTAAAACATACAAACTGAAAACCAATAAAATAAATATTTATATTATGAAGAAGGCCAGAAACTGAAAAGGGAAGGAGTGCTGATCTAGCTCAAAGACATATCTGCTCTGAAGTCCAGAATGCTGTTGAAACCAAAGACATCTGTCTTTTGCATGACAGCAAAAGATGAAAAGTATATCAGGTTCCGGTAAGCCATCGAGCCAAGTGGGTCAAGGAGGATATAACTTTTTATAAAGAAGAAACAAAAGTCTCTGAATCAGGGAACTAAGTGGTTTTACAAGGGCACTAAATGAACTGTTGCTGGGAGAGGAATTTTGAAGCTCTTCGGTAGATTCATGGAAAGAGCTGAGGATTTGATAGAGAAAGTAAAGGACGTAACAGAAGAGATTTATTCTCCACACTACAGAGTCACTGATAATGACTGAATGCAACTTGAGCAACAGTGATCCAAAATCACTAAGGTAGGAAGAAAAATGAGGGAAAAGGTGTAGTAAACCCACAAGTCTTAAGATAGTTTTCAATAAACTCTGGGGAATTAAAAACTAATATTCCCGTCACAGAAAGTCCGAGGAAAAAACATGCAGAGGAATGCAAACAGTTTCTTAAGGAGATAAGGTTAACCATAATTCTCAGCTATATTTTAGGAACTGGATTGAGCAGACCCAGGGCTGAAGATGGGTGTTTTTTAGATCTCAGTAGGGCATGACTGAGAGTACAGAAGATAGAGAAAGCAGATCCACCTTTTTCTTTTTAAGGATGAGCAGGGGAAAAATCATACCGTCAGCTAAACAGTAATTCATGGAAAGTGCTGCAGCAAATAATTAAGTAAACTGTATATAAACGAATAGAATTTGTAAGCACACAGAATTTAAAAGGAAGATGGGTAATTTCCAATATGCACTTGTTAAAAAATGTTACTCTCACTGTTTTGATAAGAAGTGGTACTAGTCTTGACTCTCTGCAATCTGTTAGTGCACAGATACTACGTACAGTGTCCAGAAACACACGCTACACATCTGCCATTGGACAATATGACTTATGAACACGAAACACACCAAGAGTGACAATGTATTTATAGACGTGAATTAATGGTTTCTTCATTTTCTATTATTTACTGATCTACTTCCCAATGCTGTCAGCAAACCTGACACTATGGAGCATCTTTTTGATTATCTAAATCAAATGCCCATCAAATAGACGAAAGGAAATGGGACTTTTGTTTCTCCCCCAGTAATATATGCGCCAAAAAAAGTACCAAATACATTGACGAAATCAGAGAGAGAAAGCTTATTGAACTAATTTGAGATAGAAATAACTGTTCTCAGGGTTGTGTTTCCCATATTTTATGAGCAAAAGCATTTGAAGTGGATAAATGTGTAAACCTTTGAATGGAAGAAAAGCATGTGCATGGAAATTCCTTGCCTATTAATGCAAGAAGTTAAGCATTTTGACTGTACTCCACTGAAAGAATACTGGAAGAAGAATACACACATTTATATAGTTAACCAGAACAATTGAAAATATATATATATATATATATATATATATAGTGTAATAAAAGCTTACATTACTGCCAAGAAGTAGGTGTTCATGCCAAAAATGTTCCGGAGCACAGCTGCCAAAAAAAAAAGGCTGAGAGCATTATGAAACACACTAAATCTATACATAGAGGGGGCTTAGAGAAGAAAAAAAAGTATATTTATTCTTAGGATTCGAGTATATCAAATCATTATGGCTATTTTATGCACAATAAGCAAGGCTCTGAGCATGCTGGCAAGCAGTCAAGAAAGCATCATGTTGCTTAAAAAGCATGTTGGTCTTTAAATTCAGGAGGAAGGCTGAAAGAAAAATATTTGAGTGTTTGAGACAAGCTAAAAATCCACAATGACACAAAAAAATTCCCTGTGTTGTTGGACGTGGCTTAATAACACTCCTGACATTGCTAAGTTAGCTCTGGTCCAATTGAAGGTGATTTGAAATGCACAGAGCAGGCATCCCGGGATCTGTCTTGGAAGAGATGAAAAGTGGATTGCCATTGCTGCTGTGTGGCTTTCGAGTGAGAACCTCCACGAGGAAGCCGGAGGCTCCTAGGAATTACTCCTAGTCTGCTATTTTCAAAACAGTACTCTAACAAACAGGTTATAGGGGCTTTTGTCTTGAAGTTAGTCCTTTGAGGGGTCAAAAAAATCAAGACTGAGAGTTCCAGGAGAGGACCTGGAAACCAAAGGCCACTGACAAGGCATGGTGATTGGGAGATGGAGCTGCTATCTTCGGAGAAGAGTCTAAAGGGGTGGGATCTCTTTCTGAATAGAGAAGCCTGAGGGATGGCAGACTAAGGATTAAAATTCCTGAAGGCAGAGGGTAGTGTGAAGGCAGAACAGTTATTTACCAAATCTTACAATACTGGAACCGGAGAGCATTCAATGGGACTAGTAGGTGGTGAGCTTAAAATAGCTAGAAGAAAGTTTTTACACAGCAGGTATCAAACTTCTGGAACTCATTGCCACATGAGGTTTCTTATTTTCATCCACGGAAAAGGATTTCAGACACGTTTTCCTCCTCATTCCTTCTTGTGGTCTGGTGCAAGTGCCTCAGATACGCGAAGCAGGAGCCTAACCTCTGTCGGATTGCTGCACGACGTCTTCAGCTCTTACCCTGGCGGTATGAATTCGGCAGCTAGGAGTGCGCTCTTAACTTTGGCGTATTACAACAACACCTGCCACAGTGTCTCACAGCTCTTGTTCAGTATCTGTCTTCTTGCCTGTGAAGATACATAAGCAGGCACATTCATTTCTCTTCCAAGAAAGCAGTTTAATTTATGTAGCATTTTCAAGCTTCAATGCGAAACAGGATGGATCAAATACGGTCGTGACACATGGGAAAGAGCAGTAAATCATAAACATGTGTGATAGGTTACATAATACAGGTGTCAGGAGAGAGAAATAACTAGAAAAGGTGATTTGTAAACTTATCATTTTAGAAATAATACTCTCAGTTTATGGCAAGACTAAATGGGAACTCCTACCATTAATAAATCATGAATTTCTGAGTTTAATGCCTGCTGCTTTTGATGGCATGTAAAGTTTATGGTTGACTTTCTTATTTCTCCCTTTATCCCAATATACATTGAAGAGGAAGTATAATTTCACTTTTTTTTTTTTTTGCCTGCAAACAAGAGAGTAAAAGTAATTTGTGTTTCTTCATTATTGCTGATCCTAAACATATAACTCTGTGACACAAACCCAAGCTGAAGAAATTTTAATTTGTTTTAACAAGATGATTTTCCTTACACATTTTCTCAATTAATAATTTTTATCACAATTTCAATTATGATTTTGAACTGTTCTTATGATCCAGCCTTTTGGAATTAAGATCAACAATAAACATCACAATAAAAACAATTATGATGGTGGTGTCACCACATCTTAAATTCTGATTTCAATTTTAGTCAGTTCTTTGACAAAATATACATTGATAGAGAAAAGGCAGAGAGGGGACTCAGGCATTTTGTAGAGTAAAGAAATAATTAAATAATAATGAAAATAATGTGATTAAAACCAGTAGTTCTTTCTTCTGCAGAGCTCTGGCTAGTAACATGGTGTCGGCTCACTTCATTTCCAGCTGCTAGATTTCACTAAAAGAAGCTAAAAATAAATTCAATACTTTCCTAAAATGACTTTCCAAAGTAAGCAAGTGCTGCGGTTGCCATAGGGATGTTATAGCATCACAAATGGGAAGCAGTTCACATAACAGTAAATAAGCACACTGGTGGGCAAGTTGTCCTTTCGAGCATATCTCAAAGAAGAATTTACTCAGACAGTAGTTTTTGAGGGAGGAGGTTTAAAAAAAAAAAAGCCAACAAAACAAAAAGATCACCATTGATTTAATCAGTGGCAGTGCAAATCCCTGGATGCAGGACTTCACAGGTTGTAGGCATCAGTGAGGATGCAAGACACTGCCTGTGCTAAGTGCTGTTGCACCTAAGCTGCAGGACCTACCCCTTCCCTTGAAATGAGATGAAAAATGTTGAAAATGTCTTTAAATTCTGTGGCAATGAAAACATCGTCAAGTTCTTGCATTTACCATTTGTTCAGTGAGCCTGGAGCTGTCCAGCTTGTCCTTATTTTGCCTTCTCTTTCGTAATGCATTAAGTGACTGAGTTCTGGTAGTGCATTTACTGCCTTAGACTGTCCATTTATTCTGAAAGTCAATACAAACAAACACAAAGACACTTAACAAACAAATGGACTTCTTTTCCAAGGATTCTTCATAATATTCTACATCATAAAATTTCAAAGGTCAGATGATATAAATAAACAGTGACTTCATTGAAGTTGATACTACTGGTCTGATTTACAGCAAGTAGTAATCTAGCCCCAGCAACTCAAGCTTTTCTTTCTGTGTTCAGCCCAGAATAGAAAGCAAAGGGCTGGATAATAAATACCATGGAAACAAGAGAAAACCCACACAAATCCTATAAAGAATCACTTTAGGAAAAAGAAGAAAACCCAGATTCTCTGTAGTTAAAATTCACTGGGAATCTGCAACAAGATCATTAAATACAAAATATTGTGATAGTTTCTACCTTTTATAAAATGTATTTAATTTTTTTTTTTTTTTGCACGTGTCTTTGGTACCTCTAAGGGCTTTTTCTATTAAGACTGACATCTTTACCAATCTTGCCAAACCATTACCAACTTGCTCTCAGATGCCTGGTGGTCAGCAGAGAGCGAGTCTCAATGAGTGGTCCTCTCAGTGGTATTTAGTGATCATTATCAGGGCTGCTGGAACCTCACAGACCAGTCTGGATTTAGAATAAAATACAAGTCAGCTCTCCAGCTTTGTATAAAAAAGGTTTGTGCACTGCACTAGGCACCTGAATTCCATTTATAGTCAACAGGAAAAGTAAATTTAGACAGGCTGAATTGATCTTATTATTTTAGACATACTTAAGGATGAAATAAATAAGGTGAACTGTGCTCTATGCATGCTTGTTTATGTCTTTTGGTTATAATGGAAACCTAGGATGAACAACTCCAATGGATATGTTTAAATGACAGATGTTTAGATTTGGGCAGACAAAAATCACCTTGGCTGCTCATGCTGTCCTTGCAAGCAGTCAGCATTCACTCTGAGCTCAACTGGCCTGCAGACACCATGCTCCTTTCTGGAAAAGAATGCCAGGAGATGCCCTAGAAGGATCTCAGAAGCTTCTCAGACAGCTACTGGTGACAAAAGCTTATGTGGAAGGTGGAGAAAAAGTGTGGTATCACCCATTTAAAGAGCTCGTGTACTGGATAAACAGAAAAAGCTGGAGATGAGCTCTGGGAATACCATTAGTGCTGCCTCTTGCCCAGCTCCTAGTGCAGGTAGAAGACATTGCAGTGGACATGCAGGAAAGAGACAGAGCCACAGGTGTGCATGGGTATCCTTTCTTCAGGGTCTGATGCCCCATGTGCTGCCTCTTGCTCCTGTTCTTGTCTCTCTGTATTTGTCCTTCTCTCTATCTCACCCGGTGAGAGACATCACATCCCTCGCTCATACAGTGACTCTCCTGAATACTTTAGCGTTTCATACACAGTGGAACAGCATCAACAGAAGAGCTCGAGAACATTTCCCTCTGGAACAACCCATGATGTAGTCCCATCCAGCATTGAAAGGTGGGATTTGAAGTAAAAAGTGAATTGGATACTTGTCTCCCACACCCTCTATTCTAAGCAGTAAGCTGTTGCTGAAAAGCATTGGTCCTCCTTTCTGTCCATACTTTAATAAGTTTGCGCTTTGTGTCTTTCATTTCATAACAAGTGGGTGAAAATGAAATGTGCTGGAAATGGCAGGAACAGTTGGCTTCAGTGTTTCCAAACTATTTCTTTCAACCCAATGTGAAATGTATTCAAAAGGATTCTGTAAGCTTTCCTTTTGCTTAAAATGGTGAGAAGACACTGACCTAAATGTACGTTGATTAGTGGCTGTCCTAGAAGTGAGGTCTTCAACATAAAAAGTACTTGAATAAAATATGATCCAGCTGCCCTGTCCCCCTAACAGTCTGGTATGATGGACAAAAGAGCAATGTGAATCAATATTTAAACTGAAGTGAAATTGATTTTTGGAACACTGAAGAAGACCCCAGAGCGGACAAAAAAGCAGAACAGACCCTTGAATAGAACTTAACGTTTTGAAAAGTCAGAAAGCATACTGCAGTGAGTGGTCCAAAAGTCTCACGAAAGTATGTGAAGCTCTTTCAGACGCTAGATCCACTGATCAATATTTGTACATAAGAGTAATTTGAAAGACAGTGTTCAGCTGCAATATTTCATTACATATTTGTGTATATATACATAGAGATCTTATATATGCATAGGTATACATATAGTTAGTTACATGGACGGTTTTATGCCAATAATGACTACGAATTTTTGTTTTATGTCATGTATGTATATAAATTAACTCACAAACACATATATAAATTAACATCTAGAACCATAACAAAATTACATTTTCCAGTTTAGACCACAGACACTAAATACACGTGAAAGCACACACAAGCAGTATAGACTGATTGTATGTGTGTTATAGTGGACTTTGTAATGTTGTTTTTTAATGGTGTTTAAAGGGCACTCTGATTTGAAGGTTATGACTCAGGCAAGACTTTTGTATTACAAGATAGAGAAGGGAAGAGTCGGGAGACACCTTGGTCAAGTGCTTTCCCAAACGTCTGTAATAGCAGAGGCTGAATCTTCTCGCTTCTGGGGAGCAGTGGTGTTGTCACCCCTACAGCTTTTGCTGACAGAGATACTTCAGCTTCTACTTTGTTAGCATGAAATACAAGATGGCGATCAGGCAGGGACAAAAATTCAAATATTAAATTAATGTTTCATTTTAGTTTTGTTTGTGATAGTTGTTTACAAATAAATAGAAAACTGAGTGGAAACCCAGTTAATCAGTTGAATATGCATGGGTGCAAGCCTCAATTGCTAGTACTGGTTATATGAAGATATGAGAGTGATACTGTTAGTGTCATCACTGCAATTGTCCACCAAGGCTAGGTTACACATTACAATAGCAGAAATAAAAGAAAAATCTCCTTTGAAATGGTGGAAGTATGTTGGAATATTGGAGTCACAGCAGGCTGTCCAAGCTGTGCAAGATGTAGAGGGGTTAACCAGTTGTGCTGACAGCATGCCCTGCATCCTAATTCAGCTTGTAGCTAAAGTTCAGTCAGCTTCCTCCCCACTCCTAAAGAGGCTGTTGAGCAGGACAAACTGCCAGTGTCTGCCCCATATTGACCCTTTCCACAATTAGATTTACTGATACGTCCATGAACATTTGGAACTTTTCTGCACCCAGACAGACAAGGACAATCCTAATTCCTTCCCCTGTCAGAGCACTTCAGAGAATCAACTGTCAAAACTTTCCCAATCTGAAATAATATTAGTAGTATTCCATGTTTTCATAAAGACCTTGGCCTGCCCTCTAAGAGTTTCTCTCTCTGCCTCTTGTGCAACACTTCTTCAAATGAATTAAATATTAAATCCTTACCGTAGTATATATGGAAGCTGACAGATATACTGAGCCAGCAGTATTTGTCAGATATATTTTATGGCAGCTTTCCTACATAGGATACTCTGTGCTGGCAGGCACGCCATGCCAGCTTCTGAGAGCATAGGCTATGCCAGCTTCTGTAGCTCCTGACCAGGCCAGTTCTGGTATTATAGAAAATAAGGCTGGACACGACATTGCAAGTCAAAGACAAAGGCAGGATCAGCTGTTTCTGAACCATCCCTGAACGATGACCATCTTACTTCTTCCTGAAACCTAGCAGTCTGTTCTAGTAAATAACCACCAAACAGTGGTGGTTATTTACATCTGCTGGTTAAGACATCCTTTTTATAATGTCTTACATGTATCTTCACTGCTACAGTTTTTGCTTAGTACTTCTAGTTCTTCTCTCAGAGAACGACGAGTGCAGTTTATGTTCTTTCGCTTTGACAGTTGCATTTAAAATATGTGAAGACCACTGGCCCATCTTTCCTACCACAACTTGGTCATCTCCTTCATAAGCAAAATGAACATAATTCCCCTGATCCTTCTGTATAGTTCTTACTCTTTAGATTGCTGTTCATTCTAATTGCACAACTCTGGACTTTTTATGAGAGCTAAAGTTAAGGACAACTTTTAAAAATGTGTGAACATGACCTCTTATTTCTTTCCAGAGATGTAAAATAGCCTTTTCTTTCATATTTTTCTATTACATCTTTTACCTCTGCTAACCTGAGAAAATTGTTGAGGTGCTTTGAAGGCAGTACCACCTTAGGTTCTATTTTGCTTGTAATTGTCATAGATGCAATTACAGAAATGCATCTGAAAATAGGTATCTGCCAAACTCTCTGCAATGAAGGCATGACCTCATTACACTGGGAAGGAAAGAACACACATGGTCCCTTAATCTAAATAGTTATTGATATCTCATTGATACTATTCTACACAGAGGAAATGAATGCATTTCTCTGTGTTTGAAACAACCTTGTGAAAAGCATTTGTATAATTCAGAGGCTGTTTGAGAACCCTTATTTGCCTGATCTGACGTTGCAAGTCTGTGGCAAGTTCCTCACTGGTCTCACACTTCCTCAAGTTGACACCCTTTGAGCCAATTTTAGTTGACTGGTGGCAATTGGAGCAGTGGTTGAAAAGGCACAAAACAGCACAAGTTCTTCAGCTGAAGAAGTCCTAATAGCGACCACACATGGCTGCAGCGGCAGACAGGAGACAGTGTTTGGATCCACAGCGACAGGCTTTGCAGGTGGGGTTGGTGAAACTGGTTAGACGTGCCAGAAGCCATTTCTCAGCTGTGGATTGCCATGCTGATGTCTCCTTACAGGAGAGCCATGATGAGAAGCAGCCACACTATTTATCCTTTTTTTCCCTAAATAGGATAAAAATATGCCTTTTTGGGTGCTGAATACCAAATTTGTTTAGCTGTCATTACTCTTCTCTTTACCAAGCCAAGCAATTTGTTGAATGACATAAACAGCAGGTGCAACCTTGATATCTCTGCTACGTGAAACAAGGCCAAATGCCATAAAAGCTCCAAATAATCCTTATTACAAAAAATGTCCTGTGCCAAAGCACTGTAATGAAAGATTGATCTGTACATACAGACACTTTGCATCTCTAGTCCCACTTAGAAGCTAAAGATCTTTTCTTTCCTTATTTTTCCTCAAATTAAAATGCTTTTTGAGAGGTTTCTCTACTTTCCAAACTTTTCCATCTTTGAAAGCAAAATCTTAAAAACAGTAAAGGAAACAACACTAAATAAATCAATAAATAAATAAATAAATAAATCCTTAATCAAAGGAGCTAGATCTTGGTTGCTTTATAGCTTTTAGTTTTATTTTCCCAAAGCGTTTCCATTCCAACTTCCCCACTGGCCAATACTGCTGGGTGAAATGATTTTTCAACAAATGCAGTTCACTTCTGGATTATCAATGTCTCTTACCTTTACATAATAGTAAGGAAGGCAGATTCTCATCGACACACTTGTTCCTTGCAGACGTTCCCTGTCGCAGTTCACTTTCTAGTTCAGGACGTGCTATATCTTTCCTCCCTCCTCTTCAGTCTGTGTGAATAATGCCATTATTTGGATATCTTTGGCACTCATTTCCTTTCCTTCTTTCTACACGTTCTGTCATGTAAGTGATGATTTGGGTGCCTCCCTGAGAGCTCTATTCCCATCTTCTCACTTAAGTCACAATCACTGGGATTGTCAAATGCGCAAAGCAAAGTCTTTCTGTGTTTTCCCTGACCAAGACTCAAGGGTAGAGTTTCATCACCTAAAGTGTATGGAGGCAGAATGGTCTGCAGGAATCAACTTGCAGACAGGAAGTTTACATGAGCGCAATGGATTACCATAGAGCTGGACATTGTGCTAGTCTGTACAAGAAAATCTTACCCATCTCTGCTTTATACTACAGTCAGAGTCATATTTGATTAGTTGCTCTTTTGATTTGTACAGAGACTTCGATAACATGTCCTAAATCTTTTTTTGCAGGATATGTTTTAGCACACTTATGGAGAAAGTTGAGGAAATAACCTGCATATTTGTCTCTGACACAAATAACAAAAGAAGTCCCTATAGAACTTCCACACTGGAGAAATGAATTTCCTTGTTTACGCCGTATTTAAAGTATTTGCCAAGGCCAACTGCCACAGGCCATGACAACTGACACCAATCACAGTATTGTTTTATGATGGTCTTTCCTGGTGAAATGTAAGCCAGTCAGTAGGGTAGTAGCTAATACTGAATGATGGAGTGCTTCACTCTCCTTGCATAGAATCACTAGCAAACACAGAGTTTTATACTTCATGAAAAATATAACCTAAAAAGCCAACAGTTCAGAAAAATTCATAGAAGACAGAATTTATTAGGTTCCTTCAAACTGCTGGTATAATTAAAAATTTGATAAACATTTTTCAGACTTCCACTCTCTGTCTATTGTGTTTTCATGTAACTATCCCCAAATTATTTACAAGTTTGAACATATAAAAGATCAGTGATGGGGTTAATATTACTTGTCTTAGTCTCGAGTTACATTAGACTACAGAAACAATGTCCTAAATCCTAAATTTCATCCAAAAAAAAAAACCGAAAAAACCCATTTCTGAGAGGAAACCATGCATAGGTTAAAGAAAACTAAGAGCCTGGCACGCAGAAAAAGTTGCTGGCCACAGATTCCTTTCATCGGGAGTGTCGCTAACCTTCTCTGGGAAGCAGAAAGATGCTCATACCCAGTCAAAGCTCTTATTGGTGTGCCAATCATATTAGAAACACCAAACCATGTGCTTCTGAAGAACAACATATCTTATTCAAAGGAAATGTCGCTGACAGGATTTTGCCTCCTTAACATAAGGGCCCTCAGAGCTCTCCTTGGACAATGCAGTTTGATATCACTGTGTGCATGAGTGTTAGGACAGCTAGGGACAATCTGACTTCAAGACAGTGTAAATGGTTCCCCATAAAATAGAATGAGGAAGAAGAAGTTTTGGGGGGCAGAGAAACCCAGCATAAAAAAGTATGCTACATTGTCCCCTCCTGTCAGCTCTTTGTCACCTCAAAACCAGCAGAGGTTTTTTTCAGCAGAAGTGTGGACACATATTAGAACGTTAAAGCATTTCCTTTTAACTGTCCTTGACTTTATCATGCTGGGAATTTTTACATATCCATCTTCTACATATATTTTCACTCCTTTGTGGTCTAAAACATGCTTCAGAGGAGTTACCTGGTGTTTCATTTACACCTTTCTTATACTTCTTTCTATCCCAGAGGCACAATTTTCTTCAGAAGCTGTGAACCCACAGAAATTCCCTGATATGTTCATGTTAATTCATTTTACTATAGCTCAGAGGAATTTAATAAATCCCTAAAACATCTCTAGACATTGTGACATTTATTATTGAGCATATGATGTTGTGGCCAGCTCCATCCACTTCACAGCCACGTACAATAGAAGTGTGACTTCTTGCCTCTCCCTCCAAAGATGTGCATCTTCTGGACATCAAGGCAAGAGACTATTGGTTCAATGCTGTCAGTGCTTAGCCTTCTGTGCAGCCTGTTTGACCTTTAGTGGCATCTAGTGGCAAATGAGTTTGTAGGGAAAATCTTCACAACTAAATGGCAACTAAACCAGTTAAAATTGATGTAATCTTCATATGTGAGAGTGGGAGGAATGGAGCTTGCAGTGCATCAGGACAGTGAGGACACATTGCTGGCTGCCAGCCTAACTTACCAGTATAAACCAGTTGCTAGGCATTATGAGCCATGTGACCAAATTAGTTACAGTGCTAATTTACAGAGCTTCTGATAAGACTTTCTAATTGTGGTTTGGAACAAGGACTGTAGGTAGTTAAGGAGTTAGCATTAGCCACCTTTTGAAAATCAACCTGTTATTTTTGCTACTTTTTTGATAATAATTTATTTCTCCCATAAAACCACACGAGACATTCTTTTCTATCACAATGTGAATGCTCTTACTATCACCCTTAAAAACAGAGCAATGGATTTTGACATTGCCTTGGCAGAAGAGCTGAGCCTCTCTTCCTAAGTGAGATTCACTAGTGTTTAGATTTCACCAGATGTCACAATACTTTCTTCTCCTGTCTAATAATAAAATATATATGGAGCAATATGCTGGATAGTGGCAACCCACAGCTCAAAGTCAAAAGATGTTTCTCTCATAAATATATGGTTCCATATTCAGGCAACATACTGATAAAAGTTGATAGAGACTTCTAGCTCTGCTGGAATAACAGTCTCCACTAGCTGAACTGATGTGTTTTTAACACATTAGTGTTTCAGAAAAGTCAGCTGTAGGCAAACAGAAGCAATTGAATAAGCATTGTAGATGAAACCGTCTGCCTAAAATTTTTTTTTTTTATTATTTCTTCTTTTAAAATAAACTCTAAAGTTAAAAATTCCAGATAAAATAGATATATTAAAATTTCTGTAGGAAGTATCTCCACAAATGCAATGTCATGCATGAATTAATGCATGCTGTTGTTATTGTACGTTGCTGTTAATGTAACCTGTTGTTATTTTGTAGCTCCATAAGGGGTTAGAAAACTACTGTGAATAAAACATTTAAAATCCTTAATATTTTCTGAAGAAAATAAGTATTTACATTATGTGCCTCCTTATATTCACTCATCATTCATGCTGATGGAAAAGGTATTGTTTGAAAATGGTTTTCAGTGAAATGTTTTCAACTAAATTCTTCTCTTTACTGAGATACTGTCGTATTAAATCAACTTTACATGGGAGCCTGGTGGGAAATGCAGAAGGAGATACTTGGCCATTTTACAACTGCACAGTAATACGCAGTCTGATCTCTTAGCACAATTAAGACTACAAGAATACTGTTATATGCCATTCTGGGAGTTGTTGATAAAGTCCTTGCTTCTGTGTTCCAGAAATGCCTCCTGTTTCCTGGGAACTGCCACCTCCTAAAGGTGCTCTAAAGCAGTATGTCACAGTCTCTTAGGTCAGCTTTTTAAAACAAGAAATGGGTGTTATAATGGCACACAGAACATGTCAATGAGTCACCATTCACTTTTTAAGAAAGAAACAAGAAAACTTTCCCCAGAGGATTAATGAATAAGATACGTTAATACAAAAAGTCCTTCTTACTTCCTTTGCTGAGGGTTACACTCACATTTTGGCAGCTAAGAAAAAGCAGGAGGCCAGAAAATATATTTGGGACAGTTGAGTGTGTTTGTCTGCCAAATTAAATAATAGACCAGAGACACTGGAACAGGACTAGAGAATGTACAAGATAAGTGAAAGCTGTGCCAGCTGAGAGGTCTAATGGTCTTACTGGAAAGTGGCTTGAACAGCTTGCAGCTGAGATGAGACAAAAGGTCCATGTGGATAGAGAAGCCCATCTGTCTCTGAATACATTTTTCCATCTAGAGTTTAAGAAAGAAGCAGAAATCATTTGGGTTCCTTGATTTGCATTGTGAAAGGAAAATGGGAAAAGATGGTTATGTTCTCCTGACACTACACTGTGACTTAAGCTTTATCTTTGTTCAAGGGAAAACCTTCTGCTTGAAGAAGCATTAAAGCGCAGTGTCATAAGCCAAGGTTCAAACAGCTCCCTATTAATAAAGTGGAGTGAATAGTCAGTGGATAGCTGATTCTAGCAGCGAAGAAACTGCATCTAGATGAAACTGATTGCACGTATAAAAGAAATGCTTTTTACAGTTTGAGACTTACTGACTGTATACCTGTGAAGTCCCAGGGAAATATCTCCCCTGGAGGAGGCGAGTTTAGAGGAAGAAACCTCTGCTGGAGCTCCCCAGGATTCTGAAGGCAGGAAACTGCCTTAAACTAGAGGTAGAGTCTCTAGTTGTCTTCTAGCATGCAATAAGCTGGCGGCTGGCATCTGACAGCTGATCAGAGAGCTTATAATTTTCAGCACCATGGTGCTCTTTAGAAAGCTAATAGCTTCTGGCTAAAAGAAGACTGGTTGAACAATTTGGTTTTGATTCAAGTAAACAGTTGGCAGGTTTAGGAATGCTGCTTAAACTGAGGTGGATTTTGTTCTTAAAAGTTTGTGTTTGTCAAGCATGGCAGGCAACAGTCAAAGGGTACAGTGTGCTTCTCTCCCTTCAAATCCAGGCATAGACGAGATGAGCAAATCTTACCAAAGGTGAAATAATTTTAAAAGATTTACAGAGTATCACAAGTATGAGCCACATTTGATTAAAACGTGTACAATACGATGTGTTTGCCAAAATGCTTAAAATTTGAAACAGCTTCCTTTAGATCCAACATATCACATTAAAGTAGCATATCCAAATAGTATCATGGTTTTTTTTTTTTTTTTTTGGTGATTTTGTTTTGGTTTTGTTTTTGTTTTTTAACATAATATTTAGGTCTAAACCTAATGGACTAAAAAATGTTAATGCAACCATAAGAGTCATGGTCAGATTTACCTGAAGATATTTTAGGGGCGATGATATTGGAATACGAGTATAGGGAAAGGTTCTAAGTACCGGCTGACAGTGGCGTATGCTTCAGTGAGAATAGCAGACAAAGAAGGAGCAATCTAATATTTATTTCTGTACTTACAGGCTCTACTGTACTAATCCTGAGTCACAATCAGAAAAAATAAAGTGCATTGATTCAAAATAACCCTTCCCCTGAAGAATGTAACTCCATAATAAGAGAAAAAAAAAATAATACAGGGATTAAATTAATATATACCAAGAAAGAAGGCAGAAGCATAAAACAAATAACAAATTCTTGACTATTGTTAACTGACAGGAGCAGCAGGAGGGAAAGATACTCCTTTGGGATAGTGAAAAGCATTTAAGACAAAGGGAGGAAAAAAGAGATAAGTATAGATAGTGTAGAGCAGGTAAGGGTGAGTGTAAGCAGCTTGAATGTGATATCAATGGACAAGTGGAGCGGATGAAAGATTCATATTGGAAATGATACTGTATTGGACGCAAAATATCAGTTAAGATGGAGAAGCTACAAAAAGCAGTCAAAGAGAGGATACAATTACTAACAGACTCAAGGAAACACACAGGGAGACAAGATATTTTATGTTTTTCAAAACTCAGTTAAATAGCATCTACAGGCTGTACTCTGTGTGCTGAGCACTCTTACCAGAGACAGCCAAGAACATTAGGAAACAGTTGCTGCTACTCTTTCACTTGCAGAGGAATCAGCCCTTATCAACCACTTAATTGATGAGACTTAGTCATGCCTCAGAGTCTCTGAAGAAATGCTCTAAACAAATATTACATTTATTAGCTCTTCAGTTATTAAAGGCTTCAGATAAATAAGTCACAACAGCCTAATCACAGAAGGGCTATTGCCAAAACTTGATCAGATCAACCTTGACTTTGCCTAGCTGAAGCTTTGAAATCCCCAAAGATTTTCAAGAAATCTCCAGGGATGGCAATCCTACACCCTCTGTGATTGCCAGTGTTACCTTGTTCTCCCAGAACAAGTGTTTCCTAAAGTTTAGTTTGAGCCCGAGTTATTCTCTTTCAGAAATGCCAGTAATTCAATTCTCATAATTCAACAGAGAAGTTAAAAGGGCCCTTTGTGAAAGACATTTTCAATGCCACAAGACAAATTCCATGCATTCAGCCACACTTCCTGTATACTCTTTTTGCTATTAGAGAAGTAGCAAGAACGCTAAACCAGTCAACAACATCAAGGGGGAATCACACCAACACGCCTAAGTGTTTACACTGTTTTACATTCAGTGTGTGCCTCCATTTTAACATTGCCCACGTCATGACTAAAATGGCACGCGGTTCTTGCGAAGGCGCTTTTCCCCATGGTGCTAAGCAGAGCTTTCACCTAAGAACAGAGAGGTGAAAATCTCTCTGCATGCAGAAGCAAAGGTTACACCTTATCCCAGATTCATGCTACAGGCTGCCACTGTTATGAAGGAGGTTTTGCTCATTTGAGCTGGGGAATTGAAAGCAGCTGGGTCTAATGCTTGCCTTACATGCTCTTGGCTACGGATGCTGGCATTCCTTAGCCCTGCAAGTTTCCTCTGCCCTTTGAGGAGTGCTTTTTGAGTGCTATCATGCCAGTAGTGTATCCTCCTACTGTCACGCTCCAAGTTGTTCTTCAACCCAGTCTGCTCCCTTCCCAACTAAACAGATTTGCCAGTTTGGACAAAATGTGTAAAGACACATATGTTGGATGCCTGTGCTGCTTCTCACTTGCAATAGGAGCAAATTTGTCAATGACAATATTTTGTTCCTCTCTGCTGGTCAAAACAGGAATGTAATTTTCTCCATATTTCTGGGTGAGAATAGGTACCAAATAGGCTATTAGTCTTTTAGCATTGGTCTTAGATCTTCCAGTTTTAAAATGCTGACCCCTTAATTAGTAATCTTCATGGATTTTGCTTTTGTCTTTAAGGAAACAAGCACTGTAACTCTGGTGCAGAAGCATTCAAGCAAGTCCGAATAAGCCCTTATATTTGCCTTCTGAATTGGATGACCACAGCAGTGGAATGACATTTGTGGTTTATTTCTAATTTGTATTCTCTTAATATTGTATATTTTAAAGTACAGAAGTAACTTGAAAAAGAGTAATTCTGCCCTAGCATAACCATCTGCAGCAAAAGAGTAAGCGCTTGGCAACACTAACTAGTTCATAGAAGTTCTTACTAGATATAAATAATCCCATGTTCTGGCAACGAAGGTCCTCACAGTGTGATCTTTAGCTGGAGGAAAGAAAACTTCTTAGTTAGCACATCTAGCAGCATAATGTAGTTATTATTAAAAAAGTGACCAAGTAAAAGTGGCACCTTGTTAAATAATGTAACAGCTCTCTGTGCGTGTTCTAGGGCAGATTGGCTTACACTGTTTAAAACAAAAACAAACTTTTATTGCCTTCTACTCCTGTTAACACTGCTGAGCCAACATATCCACACACAGCAGGAAGAGGCCAGAGCCAAATACTGAAGTGTTTTAGTAGGACCAAGGTGGACTTTAAATATGTAAGCCATTAATAGAGATTTTAAAAATGTGGCTACTGTAGACCTAAATTTCTAAAAGAATGCCCTTTCTAACATAAATCCTGATCACAGGGATTTTGCAGAACACGTCTGGTGTTTCAAGACTTCTGTCAGCTGCGCGACAAGAAGTGTCAGACATACTCTGCACTTGTGGGTACACGCAGCCGCCTGGTCAGAGATGCTCTGCACTTCTTCTCTGCAGTGATCCCTTTACTTCAGAGACACTTCAGGAAGTTAGTGACAAATACTGCATAGTGTCTGCTTCTAGACCAGGGAGTTAGTTGTGCTCAGGACTGCTCCCCAGCACAGAGGTCATGGAGAGCAGTGTGCCCTAGCGCTGTTGTTAGCTCTATTCCCCCCAGCTCAGAGTGCCTGTATGTCTCTGTGGGAGAGTTCAAACCCCACGCGGTAGAAATGTACATGCTATGTGACAAGGTCTGTCACAGACAGAAGCCTCCAATTCTTGATTTCAGGGTTGCCTATGCATTTCACTTTATTAATCGCTCTCGGAAGAAAGAAATAGCCTCTAACCATAGTCTAGGACTGGTTCACAAACCTTTCTACTACAGCTAAACCCATAGGTCATTGAGCAGTTTTTTCCTCTTTTCAGGCAGATGGTGTAAAGAAAGCTTACAATACCCCCATCCTTGAGCAGAGCATATGACTGTAGATCTGCTTGGAAACAACCACTGGGTTAGGAACTGGTGGAGGAAGTTGGTCCACATTTTGCTGTTTAGGTGATCGGCTGTGTAATGACTGCGATGTTTCTGTTGATGCCCGCAGTCAGGGGCTTAATCATCATCAGGGAGCACTGACAATGAAATCTGAAGTGACTGTACCTACGGGCACCCTGTGCATCGGGTGAGAGGAAGGGGAGCTGAAGGTGCAAATTTTGAAGACAGAGATCTGATTGTATTTCAGTTTAATGGATCTGGGTTTTATCCATATTTCTTTTAGTTAATTTATGCACGAAACTATTATCTTTCCAAAATCGATTGTTCACTTTTGTCGTGGAAGACATTTAAACTTAGAATGGGAAGAAATTTGCTAGAGGTGGGCTTGACCACCTGCACAGAGATTAGCAAAGTGGTTTTTTCCTTTAAATTGCATTTGAATGAAAATGGACCTGATCTATAGCAGCAGATAGCCTGTTGTCGCCAAGCCATAGAATTAGTCATCCTTCAGTAGAAAACCCATGCAGCCAAACTTATTGTTTCATTTCCTTCCCATTTTAAAGTCTTCCACTGTATTGCATCACAAATATTTCAGAGAATTTTTGGTACCACATGTCTTTCAGACTTTTAGTCCTGTTTTACTAGAGATCTGAAATTCCTGGATTTTTCAGTTATTATTCATCCCAGCCATGCATGACTTTAGTCACTGATATAAAAAAACAAATGGAATGAAAAGTAAATAGGATATTTTGGTTTTTTTACATAATCAGAGTGTTCACGTGCGCTTATTTGTTCACATCTTTTCTACCAATAAATTGTAATCTTAATTCTTCTATTTGTACGCTGTGTGAAACCAGTGTTTAAATGGAGATAGCAAAACCTAATGTTATTTAATATTGTAATCAAAAATGTACAGACTAAATTGCAAAATTATGCCTTTGTCTAAGCAAAAAAAGGACAAATTGCTACTGTAGCAATAATCAATGGTACCCAATTTCTAGGGGATTTACTGTAAACCCTCTATGATATGCTTTTAGGATGTTTCCAAACATTTTCAAACGAGCCTTTCCAATAGATTTTTTGCCATTTAAGTTCCAATACCTTTTTCCAACTTCAAAAAGCTTTGGATATTTTTATTTGCCTGGAAGAAAGCTGCTATGATTTGATTCACTGAAATCATCCTTGCGGGTAATTTTGGTTATAAAAAATGTGCACTATGTAATTTAGTTTTAAGTCCTTTTCAAGGTCTACATTGGTGACTCAGAGATAATGGTCAGTTATATAAAAATGACATTTAAAGCAGCTTTTAGAGGACTGGTAGGTAAACCTTAAATATAACTATTATAAGTTATATTCTGGAAGCTTTTTCTTGCTTAAATGGTTAGAATAAACAACTACTCTGAGATAGTTAAAGTCAGGCATGAAAAATCCTGCTCTTGATGTCCAGGACAGTATTTATGCTCATAGACTAGAAGAGTACTACAGACACATACATGAAATGTCACATGTGGAAATTTATTCTCTTTCCTTAGGTGTGACTTAGTCCTTTAATGCCCCAGGAACATGACCAGTAAGCCACTCTGTAGTTACTTAACCTCAGTTTATTTGCCTCAGTATGATCAAATTTTAAAACTATGCTTTCCTGTAAATGTGTGAGAATGAACATGTGGATGAAAAGGTGAAGTGCCAGTTGATGAGTAATCTACCTGGGAACTGAAGGAGGTTTTTCTGTCTCTGAAGAATGCTGGTCCTATTGCATCAAAAATGACACTTGTTGGCTTAACTGGAACCAGATTTTATCAGAGGAGCTGAAATAATGTCTATATGCTGGGTAAGTGTAAATCTGGTTCTTGCCAGTGTCCAGCTTCCATTGACAGATGTGGAAGTTCAGGATTTCTAAAAGTCAACCCTGAGTGATAGCCCCACTTAAGTCTGAAAAGCTCAGTTTGAAAGTTGGGTGTGACTCCAGCAACTAAAAGCAGTAAAAATAAAGTTGTTTTGTTTGGTTGGTTTTTTTTTTTCCAACAAGAACTTGCAAACCATTTCTGTGAGGTTTTCCAATGCAGTAGTGCTTTTCCAGCCATGGGTGAAATTTTGTGCTGCAGCATTTCCAGGGCTCAGAGGAGCTATGGGAATAATTTTTAACTGCCTGATAAAGACTACAGCTGTAGACATCCTGTCAGCTTTCCCAGTTCATGTCATTCATTAGTGGAGAGGCAGTCTTAGCAGGTGCTTTAGTGCCTAGCATTGCCAATAACATTTAGGTCAGTACTCAGATGCTGTATGAAGAGATGGCATTTTTTACTGTTACTATTAAATATCTATAGTTATCATTCCTGAATTACTGCCTTGTCTTGTATCTTGGTCGTGTTGCACAGTGATTTTTTTGACTCCCCATGTGATTTTTTGACTCTGGTATAAAACCTATCAAACGAGGTAAGGTAAAATTTTCCAAATCTTCAAAGATACTACCTCATGCTTCTTATACTTATGATGTGTTCTAAGACAAATCTGCAAAATTCCTAGCAAAGTTTTTCACAGACCTAATTCTGTCCTAATTCTTTCTTCAGAACCCCTACTACTTGATAATGAGAGTTTTGAAATGTGGATTAACAGCTAGACCTGACCCCTATCCCTTGACAATGACGTCCTCCTTACAATAGCAGAGAACAGTCGTTCGTTTTAACAAATGCTTGCATTCAAGACAGTTACTTAAAAAATAAGATTAGAAAGAACTATGTATAGAGTTATTTTCTAAAGGAATTTGTGAAGCTAGGGAAATTGCCAATAAAACAAAACTTGATCTTAAGTTAGCTTTTGGCAGTACCCTTTGAAAAGCTGATAGCTTTCTGCAGGGTGGTTCTGTAAATATCTGCGTATCGATTCTAGAGTTCAGCAGTTGTAAAGGTAAGACCTGTGGCACCGAGCACACTGCCAAGTGCTCTTGATTCCTAATATGGTGATTTTGTTCCCATTAAGTCCTGTTGTGGAGAACTGATAGGTTTGGAAGGACCTTGAATGTAGCATGAGTTCCAAGGGAAACTCAACCAGCTTTCTTTCACCGTGCTTATAACAAGTCAGGAGAATCTTCCTGTTTTTATATATCACCTGAGGGCACTGACAAATTCAGAAGAGCAGGATAGAGAAATTAACCCACTGTCCCTTCTCTGTAAAAATGAACAAATGGCTATTTTAGAAAAGATGATAAGGAAGGAAAATTCAAGGTGATATTTTCCTCATGGTACAAACTGTGCCATGAGTTTTGCAGAGGTTCCCTATTCATCACTGTATTTATTAACCATCCGTGAACTTTTCTTATACATGTTTTTATTTTGAAATAAAAAATACTTCCACTCTTTGCTTTTAACCTGATGATTCGTGATTTCATTTAGTTCACTCCAGTTCTGGTATTATGAGAAACAATGACAAATTATTCAATGTTAACCTTCTTTGTTATGTTTCTGTTATGTGTTTCTTTCGGGTTTTTAGGCTAAGTTTTAGTGAGCTTAGGCTCTGCTTGTGTAGAAAGAAGCCTCTCCAATTCTTTGGATCCTTCCTTTTGCCTTTTGTATTATTTCTTGTCTTATTCTACTTTATATTTTTTGAGGTGGAATGCCCAGAACAAGGCATGATAATGAAAAGGTGTTTGCATCAGGGGTTTGTACATCAATACAGCAGTTTCCTGTTTCATTTTCTATTATCTTTCTACAAATCCCTGGCATTCAGTTTTCCTTTTGATTAAGCAGAGCTATGAAAATTGCAAAACCTGTGACTTGCAGATCTCTTCCTTCAGTGGTAGAAATTCATTCAGTTCATCATGTGTATGTCGAGTTGAGGGTGTTTTTACCATATGCATTATGCAAATCACTGACAATGAATTTTATTTTCCATTTTATTACTCTGCTGATCAATATTACTAAACGTTTGGGTTTTTTTTTTCAGAACATTATGGTCAATTTTAATTTTCATCACTGAGGCTATTTTTGTATCATTTACATATTGTTGGTGTAATATTTCAGTCTCTTTTGCGGACTGTTTAAGAATATGCTTGGACAGGTTCGTATTGGACTCCCCTAAGAATCCTCTCTCTTTTTCTTTTTGGAAAATAAGCCTTATTTCTGTGATTTGTTACTTACTTTTCTACCCAGTACTGATCCACAAGACAACTTACTACTTTTCCACATGGGAGTTTAGTTTCTTCACAAAACATTGTAACAATTTTTCAAAATCCAAGACGGGTTAGTTGGAAAACCTTCTTTCCGCATGATGATAGACTCCTTGAAAGAACTCACACCTTTCAAATCTGGGAGGCATAAATTTGCTGTTCAGAAGTTAAATCTCCTCAATTATATTATGTTTATTTGTTTGTTTATTAATATAATTTCTACTAATAGACCTGGACTGAAAGTCATATTCCTCAGTTTGTGATCCTATTTATTTGAAGTATTTTTATTTTTATTTTTTTTTTATAATTTTTTAAAATTGTGTTATAATTGTTCCCTTGTCTTGGACTGTAAATGGCATTAGAGTGAGAAAGAAATTGTAACACATGTAATTCAGCAAATTTTTATCTGGGCTTCTTTGGATTCCTGAGGTGAATGTCATCTGGTCCTATTGATTTGTTTTAAAACACATTGCAAATAACTCTATAATTCTCTTATCAGTGCCTGTCTTTCAGAGTAGGTGAGGTCAGCCAGGTGGGCTGACTCAAGATGGCTCCCTTTATGACCATATTTGTGTCCCAGGAAATATTTGTCTGCTCTCCAAACCCACATGTGATAATAAACCTCGAGTTGTGTGTTTGTGCCTCTAATACCTGAGAAATGCAATGTAAGGTATGGTTGTGAAAATCAGGTTAGCATTTGACATACACCAGAAAAACAGCATCCACACCACGTCTGAAAGCAAGGATGAGTGAAAAGGATCAATCCCATTTTATTTAGAATTATTTAGAAAGTAGAACTCTCTGATAAAATACTGTAATACTAGAGCATAATAACTTTAATGTAATAAACATTTTTAAAGGCAGTCTAGAAATGGGCTGAAAGGAGGGAGTTTGAGATTTTTTGCTCTCTGTATAGTACACAGAAGAAATCTGAAAAATTATATGGGGAAAAAAGGGACTAATTCTCTTGTTACATATCAACAAAAGAGATTTAGGGAAGGTGGGGAAAACTGAGAGGTGCTTGGCCTTTCTATAATAAAAAATTAATTTTTTTTCCCCCACATATTTCTTTTTCCAGAGTTTTCAAAAATAGTCAGTTCCTCTAAGACAGACAGACATGTATGATTTTCCTGTGCATTGATGAAAATAACTTTGCTTTTTTCCTATTAGCAGCCATGTACATATACATATACATACTTGAGAAAAAAAGGATGTATAAACATTTCTATTGACATATCTTGCTCTTTCTCTTTTGGCTTTAATCAGCAGAGATGTGAATTTCACTAAAAAGATTGTTAATGAATGTTTCTGGCATGACATTGCTGATATTAGTATAGTTCAACAATGGCAGAAAATGAAAACCTTTAGAAGGGAGAAGTAAAAGCTCTTCCATAGTGTCTTTAGAAGAAAGAAACAAAGATTACCTGTTAGAAGAAAACAAAATTCGGTTATGTGCTCTTTAATTATAAATATGTGACAAGTTCAGATAGCCACTTGAAAATAATCTTCAAACAAATTTGCTGGTACTATGCACTAACTTTTTTTCCTAGCTTAACAAAGCCTCTCAGTTAAGAATTTGCAGAAAATTTGAACAAAGCCACAAGCTGTTTACTGTTTAAAATATCCACTATCTTCAGCAAGTTCTTTGCTTCTTTAGCTACAAGATGGGATTTGCTTTTCCTTAAAGAACATAAGAAATAGTGCTCACTTAGAAACAAATCAAAACCACTCCTAACTGTGTTTATGCATGTCTGGTATCTCCATTATGCAAGATAAGTAGTATTGTTTTCTCTTTATTTTCCTATTCATGTTTTACTTTTTTTTTGTCCTCAGGATTAGGATTATGGCCATGATTGAGAAGAAATCATGGAGACTTTAGTCATCTTTTGTGTTTCCCTGCAGTGGCTTCTGTTGGAGACATAGGATAGTTACAGAGAAACCCCAGTGTTTTGAATGGAAATTTGCTATAATTTGAAATGTAAATAAGCACAGGGGTAGGCATAATGTCTGATTGTTGAAACTCCATAGCCACAGGTTCTTCCAGAAGGTAAGCAGAATTCCAAAATATTTCAAAAGCAGGCATTTAAAGTGAATGCAGTTATGACCTTTAGCTAATGACTTTTGCAGTAAGTAGTGTCTCTTGGTTGCCATAAAATCTTACCAACATTCTCCCCTTCCGAATAAACTCATCGTACACAGAGGAAGTATTTCTAAGAAACCAGTAGCTGGAAAAACTATGAATGTGGTCACAGATAGCACCATTTTTCCACTTCCATAAGTAATGTCAGTGCTAAATACATGACTGTAGTTTAAGGTCAGTATAGAACATAGCTGCATTTATAAATCCACTAACCCTAGGAGCTCTATCTCTCCAACATCTCTTTAACAGTGCTTTAATAAGGCTTTGCATGAGTTTACATCCTTCATTCAAGCATCACATTAAAGGACAGGGGTCATGGCTTGGGTAGTTTTCATTCATCAGGTACTGTGTTTTCTTACATGTTTATTAGTGCATAAATAAACTCTTTTTTTGACAAACATTAATCAAATGGGACTTTTAAACTCCCTCTCACCTTCTTCCTTGTCTTACATTTGTTGCCCTTAATCTTTTCTCAGACCTTCTCTGCTAAACAATAGATACATTTCAGCCTTTACCTGTTGCTACATCGCTATTGAGTTGAGCTGATCAATGAGGAGCGCTTACAGCCAATGTGAAATGAATCACAAATGCACTTTCAGGTTGATCCCGGAAGATGTGGTCACTTGGCTAACATTTTCCTTTCCATTATTCAAAGAATCTAAGGCACTAGCCTGCAAGCCATCTACAAAATCATTCCCTTCATGCAGATAAATTGTTATAGGTGAATACATCACAGTCAACGAGATTTTTGGGACAATGTTGATTCCTAAAAGGAATAGAGGAAATCACTGCTTAGTTGTTATTTTGTTCTGAAGTACTGTGCTCCCTGGAGTCCATGGCACATGTTAGCCTCATAGATGAGCAGCTGCACATCCAGCACAACTTCTATGCTCAAGGTTCATGTGCAATGCTCAAGGCCATTCTGAGAAAGAATACCTTTTCGGGGCCAAAACAAGAAGGAGAGCTGCTAATATGAAATCCAGGAATGCACTATTTCAGTTGCCTCTCCTTAGGTAACTGGAGGTTCAAACACGTGTTCTACAGCCCAGTTAAGGGATTCACACACTTTTCCTCCTTCCACTTATAATCAGGCTGTCCCAAAATAGATTCATAAGTGCTATTCTTATTTGATATAAACAGTGCTCATTGAAGAGGCCAGGGGCACACTCTTAGGTCCTTGGGCATTGCTGGACAAATACACTTGAAGGGTGGCAAGTTTCTATCAAATTTCTAGGTAAACAGACAGGTTGCTCATTGCAGGTAGATGCCTCTGTCAGGTGAACAATCCTGTCAAGGCAAGTGAAGACTCTCAGAGTCTTCGGGAATTTGGCTTTGAGGGGCGAGCTGATGGCATTTTTATAGGGCTGCGTGAATACAGCTACTGAGCCTTTTACATTTATTCAGCATGTCCACTGATTTCAAGCAGTTGTATAACTGTGCGTAGCTCAAAGTGGTTATGGCACCCATTAATATTTTACAATGTAATAACTCACATCCCACAGCCAATGACCTACCTGTCACAGCTTCCAGTACAACTGAATTTGTGCTCGTTCTGGGTGAATGACCTCTTAGAGAAAGAAAAAAAAGTAGATTCTCAAATTAATTTCTTTCTTTGCTCTAGTTTTCTAGTTGTTTCCTTTTCTTGTGTCTGCTGATCTTCCTCA
Organism: Dasyornis broadbenti; assembly: GCA_013397935.1. NCBI lineage: Eukaryota > Metazoa > Chordata > Aves > Passeriformes > Dasyornithidae > Dasyornis > Dasyornis broadbenti. The sequence goes on from VZRN01003686.1 coordinate 2,201,804, forward strand.
AATTTACCAAACAAACTTTCGCATTGTCAAGCAGGGCTTGTTTTTCCTTCATGACAACATTTCTCCAACCAGGATTATTTAAACACTTGGATATGGAATATGCACCTTCTGCATGGGAAGATTCCTGGACTGAAATATCAGCTTTGTTGCACCAGTCTAAATCAGAAGTATCTTCATTGAAGTTGATGCAGTTGCAACAACATTAAAAAAATAGCCCAAATGAGATGTCTTCAAGACCTAGTACTGTGATTTCTTGAGGCATTAGTTTCTCACTTTAAGCTTGTACCAATCAACTCAACCAGAAGTGGGAGGAAGAGAGAAAGAGAAATTAAATAGACTCATTATACACACCTTAGTTTAGTAAGCATGTGATATGTTACTGTAAACCTTACCAAATTTTATTGCTCTGGGATCTTTCTTTTTTTCTTGTGTTTCTTTGGACAAAGAAATCTCTAGCTTTTGTCAGGTAAATGCTAAGCACATGTCTGAATATTAACAAGCAAAAAGAAAATGCTTCCTCCTGTTTTCAAGTCCACCAAATATTATAATTCTTGTTCATCTTTTTCTTTGCAACACTCAGCTATAAACATTTCATATTACCATCTTATAAACCTACCATCTTTTGTCTTGATTATACTGTGCTAATTTTTGTAATCAAATCTGAATCCTAAAAAAATTTTATTTCCCGTTAACCTTTCCATGCCACAAGTTTGCTAAGTTCCTCTTAAATCGGTCAGTTGAATAATGCTGTTTTTCCTTCTTGAGAGAGTGAAAATTGTTAGTTCACTATCATCTAATCTGCCTACCTACTCTCTGTCTGGATAAAGGTTTAAATGTATAGATAAATACTTAGTGTATCTAAAAAAAGAGAAGCGACATAACAGTAATCCCCAAATCAGCTTTACATGCTGCCTTAAAACAGTGGAATACTTGGCATCATTTAAATAGTAAACTCTAAAATGTGTTCTAAGTTCATTGCTCTACTCTCAGGGATGGGGAAGACCCACTGAATTATACTCCAAGCAGTGGGCTAGCGCAGCCATGTGTTGCTCTGGACAAGCAAAACCAATCAGAAATACCAGTCTTTTAGAGTGTGACTAACCCACTTTCCACGTCAGTGACACTAAAGCAGTTTATCTGTTTTCTTGGAAACATGCCTGTGCTTCTGTCCCCTTCCTTCTTGAAATGTACTGCACACAGAGCAGCTGCCAAGCCAGATGAATCGCACACTAGGGGGAATTGCTGAAAATAAGCAGAATGTAGATTGAAAATAGGACTTAGGAATAATTGCAGGAGAGGAAAACAAGCATGATTTTCACCATTCTGGTTTCCTTAGCCAATTTCCAAATGCTTCATGTCCTGTGGAATGCATTCTAGAGAAGAGGTGTAGTGTCCTGACCTGTATCAAAAACCTCATTGCTGTCAGAGACTTTTGACCATCAAAGGTGTGGACCAGACCCTCAGTCTCCCAGCCTCCTGCATCCAAGTCTTCATGTGTTGGTGAAAAACCTAGAAGAGTGCACTCCAGTCCAACAGGATGTTTGGTGCCCATGTCCAAAACTGAAATCAAGTCCTGCCCAGCTCAGATGCTACCCAAGAGTAGGGGCATGTCCCTGACTGCCCAGACATGTTCTGCCTCCTCTGTCCCTGAGTAGCTCAGCAGAGATTTCACAAGCCATCACACAGTGTATTCACTTACAACAGACTCCTGAAAGAAATTATAAAATTGACTTTTCTTAGTTGACAGCTAGATAAACAATGTTTCCAGGGAATACAATGTGAGCTCTCATCTAGAAGCCGGCAAAGGCTTATTTCATGCGCTTGTCTACCCAACAGGATACACATCTGTATTTCCTATTGTTTCCCAAACATTATAGACACTTTAATGCACTATGGGAGAAAGAGGGAACATTTTCAACTCTTCCTGTTGAAGCATTCTTACTGTGAAAAAGCAAGCAAGATTTATTGTTCTATAATGAAAGCAAGACGCAACACAAAGCATGACTCCTTTCTCTGTATTTTACGATCGAGGCAGTTATATAGATTTCTTGTCCTGATCAGTGGCTTTATAAAGATTTAAGGAACAATTACTGTGTAAAGACTGTTTGGAAAAGGATTCGGATTCAGATATCTTATTGCCAGTGTCTTAACTATCAAGTTATGAACCAAAGACAAATTCCTGTTTATTTTTTTTTCTAATTTTCCAGTCCAATTGATCCTTGGTTTTTTATTACTCTACAGCTTGGTTTCATCCTAACAGCCTCTAGAATTTTTCTATTTCTCCCTAAATGTCTTTCCAGATAAACCCAGACACTCTTATAGGAGGTACACAGAGCATTAAAATATTTTCTTAGTGTGTTTTTGTACTCCAAAAACCAAGTCTCTCATTTTTTATGAGTAATCCAGGAATTACACGGTGATAAAAAATGAAACAGTAGCAAAAATTACACTTGTCTTTTTGTTGTCCCTATTGGTCTGTGCTTAGGGGTGCTGGGAGAAAGCTTGCCAAGCCATTTTCTCCTAGAAATGAAGATGGAGAAGTACCAGGTCCAGCCATGCCTTATGCATCAAACTTCTCATGTAAGTCAGTACTGAGGAAGAGCAACAAATCTGTCAGGCGGGCACCACTGGGACTAGAGAGCACTGAAACTGATGTATACAGAGTTATTTTTTGGGACTGCAGAAGAATTTAGGATCCCAGCTCAGGCTGTAAATATGTGTATGCCTTCATCAAAGCATCAGGTCAGGCAGTAAAGTCTAGTGTGTTCTCAACTACCATGTATATCTTGTGCCCAGGATTACTTAGTAGTGTGGAGAAAGACTGAGACCTGATTGCAGACGGTTCCTGACTTAACAGATGATGTCAGGAGCCATCTTTACATGTCCAGAACTTTTAGTCACTGCTGGTTCTGCAGTATCACCCCAAAAGGACCTGTTGTATATATAATGGTCTGATCTGGACACCATGGTGTCCTCTTGAGCCCTTAATAAGAGGCAGCACAGTCTCAAATGTTCTGCCCTAACTATGGATCAAATAAAACCTGGACCTAGATGAAAGCACATGTCCTTATGCCCCTACATGGGAATCACGACTGGTCTGAGTCCCATTGCTGAATATTATCTTGGTGAATTTGGTCTTCAGTACTTCAAGACAGGCTGCTATGGCCTGTTTGGTTAGTCAGAGATTCCTGAAAACTGGAATAACAAAAAAAAAATTTCATCCTATTCACCACTGAGGTTACTTTATTTTTTGTCATTAGCACAGCTACTATGAGAACTGGCCAGTTCTCTTCCAAGACCGTTTATATTACCAAGGAAGTGAGGTCTGATCCTACAGTTACAGACTGTGCTCCAAACTTTCAAGTGTTTTGGTTGTTCAAACATATGTATTGCACTTATATTTGGCTTTAACTCTATAGTCCTTATTCAAGCAAAACCACCCACTATGGTCAGAAATAGTAGCATAATTTGGCATCCACTTACAAACTATTCTCAAGTGGTATTGTTCTCTTACCACCACTGTTGCTTCTTGCTTGAATAATTATTGTTCTTCTCTCAGATTTCTCCAGCTTTGATAATTTATTAGATCTGCTAATTATTTTTCTTTCTCCTTCTATATGAGAGACAATAAAACTTCAAAATGAGGTGACAGAATTCATGCAATGCTATTATCATATTTCTTGCATATGCTAAGAGGACATCAATGGATTCTGTATGTCCTCTCTTTCCTCTTCTTAATACGGTCTTAACATATTAAATACTTTTTTGAATCCTTGGTAAATATTGAACAAATACTCCAGTGTGGTATTTGAAAAAAAACCCCACATCTATGTATAATTTTTTTTCTTCTGTAGATAAATATATCCTTATTTTCAAGGAAGATGACTTTTATTACATGGAAAGAGAGTAAAGACAAAGCAAAATATTAGAAATAGATTTTGTTTCCCTTCTGTTGGAGATCTTCCATTGTGAAAATGTTTCTAAAATCTTGCATGGAGAGATTTTGCATTTCAAATATTTTTTGAGAGAAAACAGCATCACAGTCTTAGATCCTAGACTTTTCTAAGGTTTCATTATTTGGAAAGAAACCTGTTTTTTGATTGTATGGATACATATATGCAGTCATACATGTACATGCCAACAGCTTTAGAGTGCCATCTACTGTCATATGAAACTAAATAATGTTGTTTCTGCTAAGTTTTTAGGATCAATAAAGTTGTTGTGCCCTTCAGAGGTTTTCTGATTAAGTTGCACTACCAGGCAAAGCACAGTTTTAAATTGCAGGAGATTCAGAGGTGTTTTTTTCCAACTTTTGAATGTATAGAATCATAGAGGCATAGAGCAGTTTGGGTTGGATGAGACCTTGATCTTCTTGTTACAGCTGCCCTGCCATGAGCAGAGACACATTTCACTAGACCAGGTTGCTCAAATCCCCATCCAATGCGACCTCCTGAGCCTGGATGAGATGATCCTTGCATATTAACCAGCTTTTTTGTGCCCCTCTTCCCTGCAGGGTTTTAATGCATGACATTCTCTCCAGCCAAAAGAACCATCCCACCACAGCTCTGTGATAATACGATTGTAGCCCTCATGGTTTGCGTATATCTCTAACTCTTCTTGTTTACTGCACATTTCATGTGTGTTGGAGAGGGGCATTTAAGTTGGATTCTTATGAAGTCAGTTTGCTGGCTGAATTGCAGGAATTTCTTTGTGCTTCTCTTTAGGTGCTCTCCTGCTGCCCTGCAATCCCCCTCCAGTCTCTGGCCATCTCCTGCTGGCACTGACATCAAAGTGGTAGGGGTGAAATGGATTGACGTTCTCTTCCCTCAACAACTTTAGTTTAAAGCCCTCCTCACCATCTTGGCAAGCCCATAACCAAAGATGCTCTTCCCCTCCTCTGACAGATGGACACACACATAGACCCCTCTATACTGCATTCTGCTTGATTTCATGCGATTGCCCAATCTTCCTGACTCACCTATCTGTACAATCTCTTTGTTCTTTTGGTGGTAAATGAAAGATTATTTTAGTGGAAGGCTTGTGTAAAGTATCGTTGATTTTCTTAAAATGTTAGCCTATAAAGACCAAGAGGTTATTTTCTTGGTGATCTAGAAATATGTTACAGAGTCAGGAAAATGTGAATAGCAGCAGAGGTGCTCACAAACAGCATTTAATCTCCTTTTTGGGACTAAAAATCTACACTTCTTCTTCAGAAGAAAAGTCTGCCTTATTAATTAAAGCCACAGAAAGACTGAGGCAAAAAATAAACTTTGCCTCTTGTCACAGCTCCTCAGAGATACAAATCCAACCCCCCAGCCATATGGCATTTCATTCAAGACTGAAAACGAGTGCAAATGCTGTGTCTCTTAAGAGTGTTCAGTACTTCCCTCTGGTGGTCTGTCCCATAAAATACTTCTCGGAAAAGAAATTGCTTAAGCCATTCTCTTTGAACTTAGAACAGTTTGTGAAGATGCAGATGCACAGAAGCATCACTTTTGCATCACTTTTCAGATGGGGTCTGAAGTGGCTTCGAGTAGGACATGGTCAGAATCAATAAAAAGTTAAAAGTTTGAATTTATTTTTTGTGTGAAAGAGGAATCATAATTTTAAGAAATCCATTTAAGAAAAAAAAGCAACAACAAACAGAAAACCATCTCATTTTCAGCTTTCTCTTCAGCTAGACACATTCCATCTTCCTAAATCCCTGAGGAGCCAGCAACATGACTCCACAGGTGGGTGGAAATTCAGCAGCTGAAAGAATATGGCATTCTGACACACTGTTCAGGCTCTCTGGAAAGCAGACAGGTGAGAAACCAAGCAGAGAAGCAGACAATTTGTCTGAATATTCAATTCCTTAGATAAGATTGAGAGAATCAATATAAAATCATGGAGCATTTTAGTCTAATATAACTGTATTTTCAGTCTGCCTTAAGAGTAGTTTGCGTGGTCAGAACGGCTTCCACTGGGGATCTCAAAGCACTTCCCAAATGCTCTTGAACGAAGTCTTGAAATGCGTCATTTACATTGGGCAAAAAACAAACATGAGAAATGATGGAAACTTTTCCTTTTGCTGGGGATGATCCAAACAAGCATTGCTGAACACTCCCTTCACTTCAAGTGGAAATAACATAAATTTTACACGTATCCTCTAAGAGAGAGAACCTGTTCTTAGCCTTATTCTTTCAAATATACAGATATATTCTGGCAAGAAAGATGGGAGTAAAGGAGAAAAGGTAGATCCTGGTATTATAAATCATTCTTACTTATGCCTAAAAATTGCTTAAACAAGAGCCAGATTCAACTTCTACAATAATTAAATAGAATAAGTTTATTTTCAGAGTTGTGCTTTACCCACAGGCCTGCAAATTTGACGAGTTTTACATGCCTAGTTTTATTCACAAAATTTTTAGAACATATGAATGACTATTATAAGAGTAAATAATGCTCACTTTAAAAATGTGCTGCTGTAAGTAAAAAAGTTGAGGACAGAAGCAACTCATATCCCAAATTACCACTGAAAATAGGAAAGTAAAAAAAAAAAAAAAGAAAAGAAAAGGAAATTAAACCCTTCAAATGTTTTTCAGATTCCAAGTATTATTCTGTGAGTATATGCCATGACTTATTATATATTCAATATGTGCTGTTTTTCTTGACCTTAAACAAAATAAATCACTGTGTGTCCTTTTATATGAAATATTTTGTTTTTTACTGTATGTATGTTCATTCACTACATACCTTTACCAAGCAGTGTGGATCAAGGAATTCCAAGTTTTCTTGTAATTGAAACATAAGCACCTAATGTAATCCTTGAGATCTACAAAGTGACAGTAAGGTGTCAAACTGAAATTAACGTCTGTGCAAGACCTTTCTGTAATTTTCTTACAGCATCAAATATCAAGGTTAGATCTGATTACATCAATAATACAATGAGAGGTAAAGCAACCCTTGAGTACTCTTTACTCTGCTCCATGGAACTGGGCCTTTCACTAGAGATCATAAATCAGAAGAAAAAATGTCAATGTTTCCTGCTCCAGTGAGAAAGCATTTATTTACTCCTTTGAGCCTTTATTATTATACTATCATTACAGACCTCATCACCATATAGTTACTGTGGTGCATTAGTGCCTTCAAAATAAAGGGATTCCCTTTTGAACAGAGCAGATCATTATGTCTTCTATAACTGAGAGTTTCGAGGAAACCTAGAAATGGCATCCCTAAGTTTTTTGAAAAGTGTTTGTTTAGGTCTTGAAGATCAATGTTCTTTAACATTTTACTCCTCTTCTTTCGTTACAACTGAAAAAGCTCCCAACAATAAATTGTCACTGACATCAGAGTAAAATTAATTTTGATAGCATTCCCAGCCATAATATTCAAAATGCAAACATTATGTTACTTAGGATAATGTGGCCTTGCAATAGTAAATATCCTAATGCATTTGGGATTCTTATTTAAAGAAAAAAACTCTCATTCAGCCATTGCAGCAATGGAGAATAGTGTTGGAGTTACATTATCAAACACAAAAGCCATACAAAGGGAAAATGAAATCTATTTTGAGAAACTTAATAGATCTCTAAAACTAATAGATATGGAAGATAAAAATACAGGAACATATTTCCTTTACCATTTTAGAAGGTTTAAGACTAGAGTTTTAGGGGAATACATAAATTTTTTGAGCAGTCACTTTAATCTTAGGCTTTTGGTCTCCTATTTCAAAAGAGGGAAAGAGAGATGGAAATTGTCAGAGCATGGCAGTTCACTCAAATTCCTACAGCAGGGTGGGAAGAATTTCTGCATGGAGAAGCCTGTCTTTCTCCTCTGACTACAGGTTGCCTTGAGCAATCAGCTTATACTTGATTTCTGACATTTAGAGAGCTAAAATTAGGCAAGATAAATTCCACCTTATGTTAAATACTTCTCCGCGATGACAGAAACATGAAAAAGACTGTGAGGTGGAAGATAATGGGATTATCTGCATTGGTTGTGCCAGCGGTGCGCTGAAGAACCTTTGGTCTTCAGCTGAGCTTCGGTTATGCAGTGCAGAATGCAAACACAGAACAAGAGAGCACAGCCTGCCCCAGAGAGCTTATTCATTCCCCACTGTCAAAGACACTAATAGTTCTACCAGAGCACGAGTGTCTTCCCAAGCTGCTCTGCTACTGAACTATGATCTCAGTCATAATTCAGTAATGAAATTTATAACACAAGTATGTAATACATTAGAAATGGAAAAATGTTAATATGTTACACTGATATCTTCTCTAATTCTTAAGGGTGACTGCAGTGGTTTGACCCTGGCCAAATGCCAGGTACCCACAAATTGACACACACGCACACACACAGGGCTCATGAGTTGAGATAAGGAACCGCGAGAAGATGCACTGAAACGGTGAAACAGGACTAACTTAAAGAGTTACAAAAAGTGATTTATTGCTAACAGAGTCAGAGGAGTAAATGAGAAGTAAAATAAAACCTTCAAAGACACCATTTCTCTGCTCACCCCCCTCCCTCCTTCCCAGCAGCTGCACAGGGGAAGAAGTTATGGGGAGGTGGGGGTGGGTTTTAAATCAGTTCATCACCAAGATCTTCTTCCACTGCTCAAGGGAAAGGAGTCTTATCCTCTGCCTAGCCATGGTCTCACGTGCGGCAGTCTGCCTGACACTGCCGCAATGTAAGGTCCTCCCACAGGCAGACAATTTTCCCAAAACTGCTGCGGGGTGGGGGTCCCTCATCCACAGGGTACAGACCTCCGAGCCAGGCCGTTTCCATCTCAGGAGCAAGGCTTCTTCTCTTTACTGGACTTCTGCTTGACCTCTCTCTCTCTCTCTCTCTCTC
>VZRN01003686.1:2225544-2264709 GCA_013397935.1 Dasyornis broadbenti
AAAAACAGGATAAAAGGTATTCTTAAAAGAATGCTAGCAGCTGACAAGACAATACAGGGCTACAATAAGAACATAACTATTTACTATTATTCTTGTCATGAGATAGCATTTGCATGGATTCAATTTATGTTTTGTGTTAAAAACATGCTAAGGGTAAACAAGATAAAACATATGTTGGAATAACTTGTCTGATTCTGAGGAAATTGATCCCAAGGGTTATCTAATGCTTTATCTCAGATTTTTTTGTTGTTATTTCCTGCTAGTCTTATCTGGTCTACATATTATTATCAGAAGCTTCAGAAAGCATTCAATATATATATATATATAAAATAAACTTAAGGATATTCACAGAAAATTTCTTTTTTTTGTCTGCTTCCTTATCTTTCAGCTAAAGGATGAAGAATGCTAATAAATCCAATTCCTTAGCTGTAGAAAAATGGAAATCAGACCAGAGCAGTCCAGAAATACTGCTTTTCAGTTAATTTCACTCTCATTCAATAATCATCAGTAGTAAGCATCACAGGGCTGTGAAATCCCTTTAATTTGCTTTAGAAACTTAGAATAAAAGTAATTTTATTCCCTCTGGGTATAAATACATGAAGGAAAGCAAAGAGCACATGAACTTGACTGGTCACAGAACATTCATTAGATTTATTCATCAGTTTCTAGCAAATACTCATTCAACTCAGACGTTCAGAGGATACAAAAGAGCCAAGATAAGAGCAGTGGAAAGTGTAGGGAAATATGGTCTGCTGTCTCAGAGCTGGGAAGCACGTTGTATCTGTTCTGCTGCTGGCTTCATCATGACTGAAAAAAACCATTGAACGTTGCCGGTTCTCACATGAGAAATGTTTTACCAGATCTAGAAAGGGATGTAGAACAATGGAGAGCAAATGTTTTACATAAGCAATGGGAATATTGATTAAGAGGGCTGATTAAGAGAAAGAATATTAAAAGAAAGAATGAAAAGAAATGAAAATGTAAGGAAAATAACAAAAAATACTCTCTCTATTATGATGCATGCCACAGCCTTGTGAGATAAATGATACAAATCTTCTTTACAAAATAGGATGATAAATAGAAGTACAGTAAATAACCAAGCATTTGTAAACATAGCAAACATGCAGTAAAAGCAGCTCAGTGTAAATTAAGGACAATTCCTGAGCTGTCAGCAGTTATATAAGTGTAAAATCAGCACAAGTGAGGTCAGACCAGGGTCTGGGAATGTTAATGTACTTGAACTGGAATGTTAATGCATCTGAACAGGAGTGCCAGGTACAACTTTACAATGCAGTGTCTGGAATTAATATCCAGCACTCTTCCCCTCTAATAGACTTTGGTGCTGTGGGAAATACAAGAAGCACAAAAAAGGAAATCTCATTTGCCTGCCAAAACCACAATCAGCAAAGCAAACTATGAACTGATAAACAGCTGGTTTTCATTCTGGTATAATGGGAACAGAAGGAGGAATACGGAGATTGGTAGGCTGCAAACGAGGTTGTTTCACTTCCTGTTCAATGCTCTGTTGTCCCAAGGAACTAACAGCACCTGAATTTTGGGTGTCTTCCTCTGGCATTGACTTACTTTCACTGTTTCAAAGGCCTCCAACACTCACTTGTATCTCACAAGTGAATGCTGACATGAGTCATGTATGTAGCAAGAAACCAGTCATTCAAAAATGGAGAACAATAATTTTAAAGAAAGATTGCTGCTGAAGTCACACAGCCAGCAGGAAAACAAAACCAGCTAAACCTCCCCCACCCCAATGATAGCAGCCAAACGGCAAATGATGATCAGTTTCGATTTGAGAGGAGCACAAAATAAAGAGAATGAGAAAGAAAGAGGGCTAGCCTGAGTCATTTAGGATGGGGATGATTCACCAGAGGAAATTCATCTTAAACTGAAATAAGATCACAGTGGTCTTGTGTGGTTGTCTTGTTTGACTGTTTTTTGGGCCTGAAGCATTTTGCAGTGAATACTGTGAATTATAATTACAGGTGTTTCATAGCATCTTAACTTTTGACATTTCACAGTTCTGTGTAAAGACACCATTCTGAAGAAACTTGCATTGTGCCACTAACTTAGCAAACACGAAGATTATTAAAAGTAAATCAAAGACACACACACAAAAAAAAGAAGTGACCCTCCTTACCATTCCTTTAAAAGATGCTGCTGAAGTGATTGTGAGTAGTTGCTGAGTCCTCTTTTATGGCTACATATGTTTCTCATTAAGCAGCAAGAATTGCCAGATTAAAGAAAAGCAAACACTGAAGGGATGCCATGCATTCAAACCTGCCTTTGACCTTGCCTTTTCCTAATATGAGACAAACTATTCCTCTAACCGGCAGGACCTTGGAGGCCTTGAAAGTAATCAGGTCCCTGCCTCAAGGTATTTAACTCTACACTCACACGCATCCCTCATGAGGGTTATGCTCTTGCAAGTGTAAAGGAGTTTTCAGAGCAGCTAATGAATTGTCTTGTTCCTCAGCGGGACAATTATACCCATATTTAGGCAAGAAACCATGTTAACTTCTAGAATTTCAGAACTGCAGACAAGGAAAAGCAACACAGTACATTATCACCTGGAAAAAGCAAAATGAGGCATAAAGATATCAGTGGGAAGAGTTGTAACATCCATCATTTAAGAAATCCAGGTCTTTTTGGAAGAGAAGTAGAAACAGGCAAAGAAGCAACACAGAGCAATGTGGAAAGGATCAGCAGACTTTGGGTTTTTCTGAATGAGGTGCTTTGGAGCAGACAGGGCTAAGAAAATCTCTTCAGAAGATACAGGGGAAGTGGGTATATGACAGAGAGAACCTGGCATCCTAACTAGGTTATTTTAAATTTACTTAGTATTTGAAAAGCTAAATTGAAGCATATTTTCTGGGTCCTCATGTCAGAAAAATGTCCTGTTGGAGGGAAATAGGTGCACAGTTCCTTTGACAGGTGGAGAGAGTTAATTTATCCTGATCTGGCAGCCTTTACACGGGGGATGCACCTTGTGAAAACAGAAGCAAAGGGGGACATTAAATAGTCCTATGCCATTTAGTATGATTTGCTCCTTTGATCTGCCTATGGCTTTTTCTATCCTGTGCTAATTTACTTAAGTGTTTGCAAGGAGGGGCCAAGGGGAAAAGCTTTCATTAGAGCTACAGAACTGCTGAGTTGTCTGACAGTAATTCTATTTCAAATTCATTTCTTTAAGTACAGAGAAGGTGGGGTTGAGGAGCGACTTTTTCTTTCCTTGATATCGATAGGATAAATAGTGGCACGGAAATACGTGCGTTGATGACTGGAATTGCTAAAAGCTCATCCCTTAACAAAGCTGACCCAGTGTAATGCCACATGGGCTACTGATTGGGCCTCCTTGCTGTGCCCAGCACACTCATTCCTGCCCTAGACCAAAACCAGGCAAATTCACATGTGTACATGCAAGTACAAAATCAGAAAAAGCCAGAGTGAAAGCTTTGCCTGCATTTTTATTTCAGTGTGTCCCAGGGCTCCAAAGGGGATGATTTATTTGAGACAGCTTTTCATTCCCCAGGATTATCTTCCGTCCTCCTTGCAGAGTCTGCAGAGATGACAGCTGTGGTGCTGATTACTAAGATGCACTTACACAGTGCACTGACATTGCACCAAAATGATCAACAGGCTTTTCACAGGAGAAACAGTCTCCTGGGGACAGATTTCAGTCTCTGTTAACCTAAGCTGTGTTCCAATCATTCACATGGAGGTAGAAAACATCATATCTTGTTAACAATTCTTCAAGTCACCTGCTCCTCCATTTTATTGAATAAAGTAGAACTGACTGGATATGAGTTGTGGTTATTGGGGTTTTGTGTTTTGGTGGGTTTTTTGGCTCCCGCCCACCCCCACCCACTTTCAAGGGGATGAAAGAAGAGGATGAAATGCTAAAAGTTTGATGTCAGTAGCTTCTGTGGGCAGACCGGTTGTGAAGTGGATCTGCACCTTTCCCCTTTATTCCTTATAATGAGGGATATTGTATAGTCATTTCTGGCTGGGGTTGCTCTACTTAGTAAGAGAAACAGAGATAAGAGACCCTAAATATGAACCTGAAGGAAAAGACACCTTTGTTTAAGATATACGGTTATATAACAGCATGGTGAATATCCTACTAAATGCCAGCATTTTAAATCAAATAATATATGCAACAAAATGCAAATGAAAGCTAAAAAATGCAAAGGAATTCAGAATAAGACATTCTATTAACTTTAATTTTTCTATCAGGATGTAATATAAGTTATAATTTTTTTTCAAAATATATTCCTTTTTAACTGAGAGCCTGGCTTAAAAAAAAAAAATCTTCATGTGTATTACTTGCTAAAACTGAAGAATTTTTTAATTTTAAATTTTGACTGAATTTAAGTTTTAAATGAAATTGCTTCATTATCTGGTTACTACACAAGTAAATGGAAATTAATGATCACATGTGTTAACTTCAAATAATGGAAATTCTGTAAATATTTAACTTAAAATTTTAAAAATAGTTATTTATAATTAGTTTACTTTGGAAGAACTTAAGCACATAATGACCTGAGTAAAAGATGGAGTCAGTGTTAAAGGATTGCTAAATTAAATAAATGAAAACACTAACTTAAGAGGTAGTAACCTCTCTTAAAACATTTGTTCAGCTATAGTAAGAAATATAATCTCTTCCAAATTATTAGAAAACATCAGTTTGTACTTCACATATATGCCTTGTTTTCATGGATTCCAAGGTTATAAGGCCCTTTATTTCCTTCAGAAACAGCACCCATAATCTGGTATTCCATTAGGTCTGTCTTGAAGACTTTGAAGTATATTTTCAACATCTGGCTGTGTGGAAGGTCAGGATGTTCCCAGCTTTACTTAACTACAACCAGATTCAGATGACTCTTTTCCAAACCATTTCATTTTTATGTTGTCTGTCATTTTGCATCTCTCCCAAAGCAATATTAAAACTGAAATTGCAATGCTGTTGGTAATTTGAATTACATATTAAATTAAAATATAACAATAACACAGTTCATTTACATATTGTTCCTCACAATAGCCACAGACTATTTTATAATTCAATCAATATTGCTATGTGTAATAAGTGGAAATCACTCCAAATTTTAACACAGAAAAATGCACTGCTTTAGGAAATTTACTTGGTGAAAAATAACTTTGCCAGAAATAGCTTTTAATGATAGATAAATAAACTAAATATGGGACAAATCTGAGGTAATTTAAGGCAGGTACTTGGCTAGAGTACTCTGCAGAATTTGAAGACAGGATACAAAAGTGTTGGATCCATATTAGCCCTTGCCTGTGAATATGCAGTACAGACCTCAGCCCTCAACCATGCCATCCCATTTTAAATGGGGAAAGTCTCTCTAACAAAAATCATGATACCATTGGAGTCAGTGGAAAAAAATCCAACCTTTCATCTGCAATGGCTTTTTATCTCTGTTCTTATATAATACTCTGTAACAACGGGGGTTTATATTTGGCTAGATTAAAATTCATATATGCTGTACTAATGAAATCTTAATGCCAGATTGAGAAAAGTGGCTCATGTTGCTCCTTTGGTTCAGATTTGCTTTTGGTCTCCATGTCTCCCCAGCTACTTTCTTCCTTTCCCTCTTTCTAAATAAAGTACCCAGATTCTAGCTGTAATTCAGGGAAAATAATTTTTTGGAAATTCCACGCTTCCCATACAAAATCATTGCGGGCACTTCAGCTCTTGCAGGGAGGTTAAGTGGACATTTACAATCAGCCATTTATTTGCTCTGTTCTTTTACATTGTTCTTTTAGAAGGTGCTCACAGCATGCTTCTCTGACTGTTTAGAACTGCATTGCTGAAAAAAGTTTGTCTCTCCAGCACCTCCAGTATCTGCAACAGTTACTCTTAATGACTTTACATGACTTATAGTTTCTCTCACATTTCTTTTTCCATGGTCTAATAAATATTTCCTCACACCTCAAGGCTTGTGCCATCTATTCCAAATGATATATTTTATCCTGAAGCTTTTGTTTGTTCTGTTTCTTTCTTTATCTCTTTATACTTAATTCTGTTCACAAATTTATTTCATATTAATTGTAATGGTAAATATCTAATGCCTTTACATGCTATCTTTGCACCTCAGTGTCTCACAAATATGACATGGTTTACCCAACCAATGTAAAAATTATTTGCAGGAGTGATTCACTCACTGGATAAAAGTAGGGTGAAATAAAGAAGTCTTGGACAACACCTTGCAGCATTATGCAATGATTTCAGACAAAAAGTAGGGAATGCTATATCAACTGAGTCCATGGAGGAATGTGGAAAGGCAAAATGCTGTTAACCTAGTTATGGTTTGGGATAGAGACTTACAGACATTATAGTATTTTCTCATAGGGATATAAAATAGCAGTGACTCGTAACTCTCCCAAAGCTACATTAGACCTTTTTCTTTCAGATTTACTGCACCAACTACATGCTAATAATATTTACTGAGGAAAATTTCTAGATACTGTATTGTGCATGAAGATAATGACGTTAAGTGGATTTAAAGTATTGTAGACTCTGTGTGTTAAAGTGTTCTGTCATGCAGAAAACAATATTTTTAACAAATGCTTCGCAAATATCTAGGATTAAGGGAAGTAGCTTTAGCAGAGACATCTTTCCATCTGAAAATGGAAGGCCTCAGTCTCCCATCTGTGTAACAGCACCACCATCTGTGACAGGTGATTCACACACAGGCTCAGAGCAACACCATGGTAGAAGAGGCAATGCATTTTATGCATTAATTTTTCATGAATCACCTACCAAGCTGTGCAAACTGTTGCACTCAAACCTACTGGAAATAGATTTGGATTTTATTATGATCATTAAGCTCTGATCACATTATCAATACTCCTACCCATCTTGTCTGAACTGGAAAGCCAGAGAATCTCTATCTGGAGATGCACCAGATGGAGGTGACAGACAGCTGCTGTGTTCCAGTGTAGCCTTCCTGGAGGCTACAAGGAGGCTTGTTCCTCAGTATTTAAGACATATTAGGCTACAGAGAAAACAAGTCATCACCCCAAATATTCAGGCTCTCAAAGGTTCAGAAGTGTGTGCAACTCCATTTTTCCTAGGCTTTTGGTTTTATCAAATATCTGTCTCCATTGGGTGCCCAGTAACCTCTCTCCCTCAAAACGCAATGTACAATTCTTCCCTCAGCACTTTCACGCAGCTGCCATTCCTTTAAATCAACCTGTCAGAGAAGTATTTCCTCATTCGCTTTCCAAATGCAGGCTCCCTCTCTCCCTTCTCACTAAATCATCCTGGCTTAATGCCCAGAATGGGCAATATTCAGTTCTGGACAAATGACAACTTTTCTTTACGGACGAAAACACGTCTGTGTTTAGCATTTTCTTTCCCAACCACACAAAATTAGGAACAAGAGTTTTATGCATTTGTAGAAGTTGTTCCAGTTTCCCAATATTACCAAGTCCTGAAGGGTTTCTGATTATCAGATTTCAAAGTTTTATCTTTTATCTGAACAAAAGAGTAAATTATTTTGTAAGTTGGTGTACATTTATTCAATTTAATTTGTCTTTCATTCTGAGGCATGTGTTGTCAAGGAGAGAAAATGAGAATGAAGAGTGGAGTAAGAGGAGAATAGGAACCATGTGAAACAAAGTTTCTGTATAATGGCAAAAAAAGGCTTAGGAGATATGGCGTGGAAAAGAGCAAAGGCATAGAGAGCTAGAAAATGGTGTTGTGGCTGGGAGAAGGAAGCTGTATCTACTTGACGTAAGGAGAGACAGTAAGGTTCAAAGTATATAGGTTCAAATATATAGTATATATTTTTTACTGCCTTAAAAAAAAGAAAAAACCAGTACGGAATATTAAGATTCTTGGATGTATTATCATGAACTTTGTGACTATGAGCCTTTTCTGAGGTTGAAAATAAAAAAAAAACAAACAAAACCAGTTTGGATTTGCTTAGCCACTTCACGACAATCACTTCTTAAAATCATATGTTGATATGGAGCAGTCCTTGTAGTGGGAATTATCGCCTGACACCTCTAAGAAACTCCTAGATTTTATTCCCATGTTTATACTTCTAATTATGGGCTTTTTTATGCTGTCTCCAGCATATTCTCTCTTTTCCCTGCAAATCTGTCTGTAATGGGACTTTTTGTCAGTGTTGTCACTGGACTAGACTTGAGAGTTAGCTCCCTCTCAGCAGCACCAGTTCCAGACAGACAAGGAGTCTGCTGTATTTAGGTCACCTTCTGGCCATAGTGTGTCAGAGAAAACCCTTATCATTGTCTCAACGTTCATAAAGAATACATAGTGACGCATCCAATGACATCTCCCTCTTATGATTCCTTCTGGGGTTTCACAAGAACTGGTCTTCATCCAGAAGAGTGTTTGGGTAACTGCCTAGAAGAACCACCTTGCGCCTGGGAAATTTGTTGATTAAACATCACCCAAAAAGACTCCTGGCCGTCGTTGCTTCCTTCTCTGCTTACACATCCATAGACAACAAATCTATGGCCCAGCCTGCCAAGTGCTCACAGAACTCACTCCCATGACCAGTGAATTCTCTCTTGTGCCAGTTCGGAACTCCTTTCTCTGGCTGAGACACCTGCTTACAGCAATCAAGTGATTCACCGGCACTGCAAATAACAGCACTGGCAAACTGTTGTCTTTACTTTCACTTTCTTCTGCATGTTCTTTGTGGTTACCAGCATACAAATAGCATGCACAGCCCTCATTTTCCTCTAGGTCTTCGATTTAATTAAAGACTACAAAAAACATTACATAAAGCAGTACAAAACCTTAATGATGAGAAGCAGAACTGCCTGCTGGTGACAGTGCTGTCTCTTTGGGCATGAGGATGCATTTGTATGGATAGTTACTGAAATACATTAAATCAACTAAAGATTGCCAAAAGAAACACTCAAGGAATAGCCTTGAAATGCACTTTTGTGAGCTAGGCTTATTAGAGTGAGTCAATTTTGTATGTATGCAGCAAACTGTTCAGAAGATCTGTACTGTAATTCTGTCAGCAGCAAAGGTCTTGGACTTCTAATCTTCAATGAGAAAAGCCACATGGAGGGTGCAAAGTTAGTTTCCAAAGTACTGAAGTGAATGCAATGTAAGTGAATATGATTTTAAAGTTTTGTAATATCCTCTCCAAATTTATATCTGTTATACAATAAACCATGGAAACAGTGCTTATGTGACCACCCTAGGTGTCATTCTTACAAATAAGATGAGAGAGAGTGCCAGCACTGGGGGATTTTCCATATCTTTTGCTTTAAAATTAAAATCTTAATTCTGTACCTCCCATGAAGATCATAACTTCTCAACAAAAGTAAGGTGTTTCATTTGCTCATTTTTACTGGAGAATTTCTTTGGTGCTTCTACCTATTAAGCACATCGATTCCCAGATCATGCGGTATTCAAAAAAGAAAGCAGTGTTAATGAAAGTTATCAAGGACTTGGAACAAGCACGCACTATGGGGCTTTCAATTATGAGGAGAATAAGAAAGATGAGTTCTCAAATACTCTATCTATGTGGCCTTGGCAACATCAGGCTTCCAAAATTAACTCTTAAAAGCTCAGTCAAAAACATACATGAATATATTTAAGAAAGCTGGACTGGCAAAGAGTAGATGAAATACTATCATTTTAAAATCTGTATTTCACAGATATTATATTCACACAGATATGTATTTCAGCATTTTTACTACAATCTAATAATTAGTTTGCATTCAAATTTTACCCCAACACACTATTCTAGAATATAAGGTTTTGTAATCAAGGAACATTCTTTTGCAGCTCAAGGAAAAACATCCTACAAGTCAATAGTTTTATTGAAGTTAACAGCAAAACTTGAATTAATTTTCATGGCACTATATTTCACTTTTGTGGCTTTGCCAAACAGCACAGTAAAAGAGAGAGGTAGAGAAGGAGGTGGTCATGAGAAGGGAAGGGAAGGGAAGGGAAGGGAAGGGAAGGGAAGGGAAGGGAAGATCAGCCCTGGGTTCAAAGAAATGGGGAGTATGAGCACTGTAGAACCCAGCCCTGTTGCTCTTCTGCAGAGTGGTCTAAGAGTGTGTAGTTCTAGTCTTCTGCTATGGTTTTATTTTTCCTTCCCTCATTGCCAATGTTATATTTAAATCTGTTTTGCAAAAGAGCCCTAAAATGAAACTTGATTTTTTACCTTGATAAATATGGACCATTTTTGTTCAGCTTCAACTGTAAAGGATTAGGGTCAAAAAAATCTGAAGACAAGGGTATGAGAGAAAGGTTCTCTTTCACATTAAAATCTGCAGTTAATTTGCCATAAGTCTTTTAATTTAGAAAATTTGTTGGTAAATTCTGTAGTCCTTTAACANGAGAAGAGAAGAGAAGAGAAGAGAAGAGAAGAGAAGAGAAGAGAAGAGAAGAGAAGAGAAGAGAAGAGAAGAGAAGAGAAGAGAAGAGAAGAGAAGAGAAGAGAAGAGAAGAGAAGAGAAGAGAAGAGAAGAGAAGAGAAAAAAGAAAAGAAAAGAGAAAATTTCTTTCATTCTATTCTATTTTGGAGGAAGAAGGGTCAGGGAAGCAACGAAGAGGAAACATTTGTCTTCTACCTCCCAGCAATTTTTTTCTTTGAACAGACATTATTAAACAGAAATAAGAGATTAGAGAAAGAAATTGAATTTAGATCAGAGGCAATTGTGTAGATACCATGTTCACTGAAATGGTCGCTGAGGAGCAACTGGGGCACTGCACCATGTCCTTCAAGAGTAGGACGTCAATACAGGAAACCACAGTCAAAGCAGCAGCAGGGAAGCGAGCTCATCCAAAGAGGTTATTTTGACCAGTAAGAATAAGTACTTTTCCTCTCTTTATTAGACTTTGGCTGCTGGAAAATCGACTGTATTGAGAGTTAAAAAAAAATAAAAAAAATCAC
The DNA here is from genome assembly GCA_013397935.1 of Dasyornis broadbenti. Lineage (NCBI taxonomy): Eukaryota > Metazoa > Chordata > Aves > Passeriformes > Dasyornithidae > Dasyornis > Dasyornis broadbenti. The sequence goes on from VZRN01003686.1 coordinate 2,236,473, forward strand.
ATAGAGCATTATGCTTTGAACACAATAATGTTACAGGGTCTGCCTTTTCCATCTGTGAATTAGTTAATGTATAAAGAACACCGTTTCCCAGGAAAGTTTTAAGGCCACCACTAGACCACATGTACAAGTTTTTATTCTCAGAAAACCTTAAAGGATTTATGCAATACTGTACTGCAAAAGACGCCACAGTATGATTTTGTGTAAAACACCGTCATGCCTGTTTCTTGGTGTTTAGGCTCAATTAATCATTAACAAGCGGACTTCTAGCTCCAAGAGTCAAACACTTGTAACGTTTGTGTTTGCATTTCAAATGTTATTTTCTGTAGCATGATCGTAATTTGTTTTACAGACACTTACACTGAAATAGTTTATGAGAAAACAGTTAAGGGTTAACGTTTTATACAAGCCTTATGAGCAAAATAGAAACGATAGTACAATTCTACTTCAACGAGGCAATGAGGTGGAATAAGAAACTTAACCTTCTCACCAGGTTTTTCTTAAATCAACATTAATCTAAGGTACTATTATTGTATTGTTGCTCTATAAGTCATTCATTATTAGCAATAAACAATATCAGAAAAGAATATTAATGCAAATATGGTCTATTATTAAGAGCTTTGCATGCATCTACTCCTCAGCCACAAAAATAAATGTAGATATATAGCAATACACTCCAAATGTAAAAACAGAGTAATATGCCTCATAATATGCAATGTTTCTGTGCTTGAATATATGATACAAAATTTGCTTGAGTCAACAACTACTATTTCCTCATGCACCCATTATCTTTCATTTCCTACTCATCAGGAACACACATGCAGAAAAAGGTAGCTTTTAAAATAAGTGGTCTTGCAGACCCATCCCTCTTTTCTGCCTTTACCTTGTGTTAAACAAATGTTAGGGCAGCAACATCTCACAAGGAAAGAGATGCATTAGATTTTTCCATAGACATTTGTTCTTATGAGGCTGGAGACACAGAAAGCTGCACATACGGTTTGACTGACCAGAAGGTCTGACAACAGAAATAAGGACATCTAAGATGACAGAAGTGTAGCGTACTTGTATGGTGAGGATGGCCTCTGTCATGGGAGCAAACTGCTCCACAAATTATTGTCTTGGTTTGAAAGACAGGTGTCTGCTAAGGAAAGTGTGAACCCCCCTTAGAATAGAGGATATGACACCCCCTTCCCTCCAAATTTTTATAACTTTGAAATTAAGGGCTCTCAGGCAGAGATATGGGACAAGGAATAACAGTTCTTTACTGGTACCTGTAACGAGGAAAACAAGCAACAACAACAGCAGCAATAACGAACAGACAAAGCAGAAACCCGGTGGCAGCTTTCTCTGGGCTGCCAGACACCGCCCCCGCCCTTTGGTGCAGTTCTGGTCACGGCCAGCAGGGGGCGCTGTCGGGCTCCCAGCAGGGCAGGGCAGGGGCGATGGCTCCCGCGCCTGCAGGGGGCGCTGTGGCGCCAGCTCAGGTGCCCTCCTGAGGGGAATCATGGCGGACGGACCAGCGGGCAGGGCTGCTAGATGGCGAAACAGGCTGCAGCGGGAAACCTCGGAGCAGCAAGCTGGACGGCAGGGCTGACTCACCCGGGCTGGCAAAAAAAAGGTGGCAGAAACTCTGCAGCGGTGGAAGAAGCCTCAGAGCATCCTGACAGGTGGGGAATGAGGATTAGGGATAACCAGGCTTTCCGCAGCAGCTGCCATATGCAGCCAGAGAGACATGTACTCCAGGAGGGGAGAAGAGGATCGGGATCCCATGCTTTCCCGAACAATAGCTCACCCAGCAAGGAAGAAAGAATCAGAGAGGAGCTGGTCTCCTGCGGGCCCAGTGAAAGGCAAAACCAACCCCCTCCAATGCCCGAGAGCAAAGTGACCTTACCAGCGGCCAGGTGCTTTTCCTCACCTTGCCACTCCCAGCCACATCTTTTGTCTCTTAAGTACCCAAGCATTAAGGTTTCCCTAGCAACAGAATGGGAAAAAATTCCCCAACCTCCAAAAAGCCCTCATAATGGCTCTATTGCCACTTCAACATTAACTCTGTCAGGACAAGTTATGTCTTTTATATACTCTGGCTTTTTTGACCTGAGCAGCTCTGTTCTAGGGCTCCTTGCATTGCTTCCAAGTGAAATGAGAAGCTGATTACATCTCAGGCATCTTAGAAGGAATAATACCTATTCACCAAGAGCAAAAAAACAGGCCTGATTTTCTGAATGCAACAGGAATCAAACAGTAGCACAGAACTTCTTTGCTTTAAGTCCCTTTCATTCCAATGGTCTTTATGTTTCCTAGTAAGTGACTGCTTCAGTTTTTGATCAGCCATGTGCTACGTTTCTCCTCCATTGTCTTTTATTCTGTAGTGTTTCTTACACATGCGGGCTTCTAAATAAAGTTATATTCAGTCAAGCCCTGCTCATCAGATAGTTTAAACTCTCGTACTACCTCACATAATTTTAACTGGGACAGTGATATATGCTTGGTTTTTTTGGTTTTTTTTTGGTTTTTTTGGAGGCATCTCTCCCTTCCAAAAAACTATTTATCTTTTATGGATGGCATATATGGAGGACAGGTTTTACTGTTCAGTCTCAGTGTATCCGTCGATCCATCTCTGAATTGCATGTTTTTGTAGCACCCAGCATGGAACTGTGGGTCTAACTGGGGCCATCAGAGTCTAACATAATTAAATTATGAAGGGTATAAATGGCATGATATACATGAGTTTGCATCAATACAGTTTGCAATCTCCACAGAAAGCTAGAGGTGTTTCATGTTCACCAGGATAGGTGCAGCCTGTGTGATTCCACCTGTGTTTCAGCTCAAACCCTGGACCCATTCATCCACATGGAGATGAGCCAGCATGAATCCTCTCTTCATCCTAGCAGGGTCTTTTTACCATCCAAACAGATGGCTTCAGAGCTTCTACACCAGCATCTAGCCAGGCTTGCAGCACTGGTTCATCCAAACATGTGACCACTTGCACCAGCTGAGCGGTGAGATAACCCAGAGCAGACCTCACAGTCATCCACTTGTGGCCTTTCATGTGACAGTGTCACAATGTACGGGCCAGCCTCAGAAACAGAAGAACAGAAAATCTGGTTGTATATGAGCAAAAAAGATGATCACAAAGCGCCAATCCCTTCTGAAAAACCAAACTGATTTCTTGCTTTTTGGAGAAGTAGATTTTGTTTGTGTAATCTTTGGCAGGAAGAAGAGGGAACAAAAGCATGTGTTCCTTCATACTCAATGAAAAGTGATTGGCTTTGGTTTGCTGACAGCTGCTGTCTGCTGGCAGACGTAGGCTTACATAGGTTTGGTTTCTATGCTTCAGTTTTTTGCAAAGCAAATACAAACAAATGGGAGAGATTGACATGAGTGAACTGAATGTGTTTGCTCCTGTTGGAATGCTGAATTTTCTTTGGCTTTGGAGTGAGGAAAGGAGTTGGACACAACAGATGAGGAACAGTGTGAAGATACAGTTGTCTACTTGAAGAATTAGGGAAGAATAATATCCTAAAAAGATTTCCATCTGCCTGTCACACGAGGATTACTGCTGACAAATTGGAGTAGAAGGAAGCAGACTAATTATAGCATGAAACTTAGCATTTCATTTACTTTTTGGTCAGTGACTAAACCAAAAAGACGGGTAGAATAATGAAGCAAAATAATGAGAATTACAGTATGTTATTATTACTTCTAGAAAATATTGTGTTGACTCCTCCAGTCCTCTGTGTTCAGTTTGCTCACTCTTAGCACGTTTATTTATTATGAGTTGTATTTTGAGTATAGAACAGCTGGATTTTGTTCCATAGGATTTTTCCTTTTGTATCAGGAAGCTCTGCTGTTGTAAAGCCTCCTATAGCCAATGCTTCCTGTGGTGCCTGGTTTAAGTTCAGCCTTGGGGTTAAAACACACGGAGGTGAGGAGGAGCATGTTGGACCCAGGCTTTTCTGTGAGCGAGTACCCAGGGGAATTCTGGTTTTGAGGGACTTTGGAGAGACAGGAAGCAGCACTGACCGTCCGCATCTGTAGGCAGACAGTGGATGTCACAGGAGCAAAGTGAAACACATGCTTGGAAAATTCTTTGGAAATCAGCCATATTCAGGGGGGAAAAGAGTGATTTATAGCTGGGATTTCAATGTGGAAAATAAGTCCACTAGTTAACTCTCAGGTTAGGTTTTTTTTTTTTTCCAGAGAAACAGGATTTCTCAGACTAAAGAAGTAAAGATCTCTCACAGAAAAGGAACACTATAGTGGAGTGTGTTACATTCTTATTTTAGGTGTTGTTCATCTACGTTATCCATGTTCTTGAAATTGATAATAGAACTGATAACCCTAAACCAGTGTGGATTACAGTACCCTTGTGCCTCATGGGCACTTGCATTTCCATACTAGAGCAGTATTAGAATTGTGTCTTCTAATCCAATACAGATGCAGCTGCTATTCCACACTTAAACCGTCATTTGTACATTGAACATGTTCTTTTTTGTCTTCGTTGTTCTCTGCCTCTTCTGACTAGTTTTTCTTCCAGCTTAACTTGGAAATTTTCATGCTTTTAGTCAGGCTTTTTTTTTTTTTTTAATTCCACATTTGATTTCCTGAAATATACTTTTTCTATTACAATATTTCCAGGAAATATAGTTGTTTATTTTAAAAAGATCCATAGAGACATACCTATGATTAAAAAATAAAAAGGATTGACATTAGTGAATGCAACTTACACCTTAGGTATATGGTAGATTTGATTCCCCAAAGAAAGCACAGGCTCTATGGTTATTTATTAGTGCTGCCAACTCTGAACTTGTAAAGTCAATAAATTTCATCCTGTTAAAGACAATTATCTTTAAAATTTCTGTCCTTCCAGTTGAAGGTAGTGGAGGACTCTCGTTTCTTCATGAAGGTATATCTGATTGCTTGACTTCTTTAGCTTTTTTTGCATGCAGTCTAAATTATAATGACACTTTATTAGTTGCTTTTAAACATAAAGATTGTGATTACCACACCTTACTGGGAGGAAGAGAGAAAACTTTCTGGGAAGAAAGGAACCCAACCCAGTGTTTCAACTCTTTTTCAGCCTCCTGCCACTATGAAAAGATAATCTCTGCCTATTTTTTCAGCAAATGCCAACCATGTCATCTCTGTTTATAGACTAATGGATTTCAGTCTTGAAATGTTTATTTTAAGCCCCTGTCAGTGGACGATTTTATCCTTAGGTAGTCTGGTGCAAAGGGATGATGTTCCCTTTATGAATCTGAATGAAGCAATGAAGAAAAGATTGCAAAGGACTGAGACTGGATTGCAGTTTTGGGTGCTATCCAAGTTGGCGTTCGTGGATTTGTAAAACTGCATTATTATCCTATTGTGGGAAAGGTGAGATGCATGACGTGAAATATAAATATAATTTCTATTAAGTCTCAGCGTTTGAAAGAAGCAAAGAGTGAGACTGAAGAGTGAGCAGTGTGACACGGATATACTTGGTGAATAATTTTCCAAAAAATATACTTAGGGAAAAATTTTTAAACATTATAAAAAAGTGCAAATGGGTAAAAATTGTTTCATATAGGCAAGTATACATACATCTCTCTGTGGAAAATGTGATCAGTGATGAAGAACTAAGGAAAATTAACAGAATGTGAGTGTGAAAATAACATGTTCAAGTCAGAGTAACAGGGATCAATTCAATATGTCCACATACAAGGAAATATAATACAAAATAGATGAGTAATATTACAAAAAGGATCAAATGGGACCTAACCCTAAAGGAGGAGGTCTTTCATCTTAATCTTTATTCTCTCTCTTAACTGTTGTGGTCCAAAGAACAGACTCATCTAACTCCTCTCTGCATCAGTTTTCAAAACCAACATAAAACAGTAAAAATGAAGGCTTGTTCACCTATGTTCTTGCACACTGCTCCACACAAACAGAGACTAAAGTAGGTTTTTTGCATGTGTGCAACCTCACAGGCAATTTTTTTTTTTCCACTTGAGATTGCTTCCAAAACACTTATTGATCTTTCAATTGATTCTGTCTTCTATAGTCCATAAGCAGAATGACAGCCAGCACCACCATCTGAATCTCTTTTTGGTTTTTCTTTCTTTTACATCATTCAACACAACTTTCATTCAACATTCAACTTTACAAAATCTTAAGCTTTACAGTTGGGTTAAAAAGGAAGATAAAGGCCTCCAGGAACTGCCCGCTGTTGCTTTGCCCGTGCCCGATCTCGGGAGAATGCTTTTTGTTGTTACCACTCCTGATGGTCGGGTATCTTTGCAATGACATGGCCATTGCTAGGGAAAAGCAGAGGACTTAGCAGAAAAGGCAGCTTCTACTGTAAAAACACACCATTCATCCCCTTGTGAACACAAATCCAGGAAATCTGTCTCCCAAAGGCTGGCTAATTTTATCCATATCCTTGAGACAGTAGGATTCAGTTTTGCCTGCCCTCCTTGTAAAAAGCCTTGAGCAGGCTTTGCCTCTGGCTGTTGTTCCATGCCCAGAGTCACCAAAGTTTAGACAGCAGTTACTGTTCAGCTCAGAGCCTCCTGAATTTAATAGAAATTAAAACTTTTCCTAAATTGATGCTTGGTTTTAATGTGCTACGTTGAGTATGTGACATCAATGTGTTCAAACTTCTATTATTAAAGACTAAACTGCAAAATCATAGATTAAAATAATTACATGGGTCAGCAATTTTGCCATTGAGAATTAGTGTCACCGTTGCCAGTACTTGCAAATTATTCAAAATTTCAGAATGTTTTGTGTCCTGCCTCAAGAAGATGTGGAGTTACATAATTAAACTCAACACAAATTTGAACACACAGATGTAGAGGTTTTCATAGGATCTCTTTAACAAGTTAATTTAATTCACCATATTATTTGAACACATCCATTCTCCTCCTTTTTAATATGTAATTGGTAACATTCAATTTATTTTTAATGAATCTATTTCAAAATAAATATTGTTTTGAAGAAAGTGAGGCCTTTAATAGAACAGGCTTAGTTCTCAGCATATCTTTCTTTTTGATTTTCCATTAAGAATTTCCCTTTTTAAAATTTAAGATACTGTTGAGTAGCAGCAACACATAGAGACTGGGACTAGAGAAAAAATGAGGCCAGAGAGATACTGGAAGAGTCCTTAAAAGCAAGAAAGTATTTCAGGCTCCTGGAGGAGGAGCTGTATCTTCAAGGCAGAGGTTAAAGCTCACCCTGGAGGGAAAAGGACCTGGAAGGAGATGGACTACGTGGGATATTCCCTGAGCACCAAAGATGTTTGAAGCATATCCCTTGGTGCTTACCAAAAAAGAATATTTAAGCCTGAATAGTCCAAAACAAGGGAGGCATTACAGAAAGATAATTAACAGAAAAAGTCCAATACAAACAGATAAAAATTAGAAGGAGAGGTATGAAATTGGGAGTTAGATAAATGATTACAATATGCTGTCTAGTGCCAGTGATTCTATCCTTACGCATAAGTGAAGACCTGTCAAAGTTTGAAATCAGATGGCAGAGCTTTGATGTTTATTTAATGTTAACACTGTTACTGTAAAATTAACAAACACATGCAAAACCACTCTTATGACAGTTTTGATTTCCTTTATTTGCACAAAAAGTGATTCTCTAAGCTAGTCCCAAGAATCTATATCTTTGCTTGATGATTTTACATAGACAATTTACTGGTCTCAGTCAAGATATGCACTGTCTATGTGTCCTGTAGCAGGACTGCTTTTACTGAAGCAATTTTTCCTGTTGAAACTTGTTTTGTTGTACTTTGCATTAAAAGATTATTTCCCAAATTCTTCAGAGAAAAGTAAATAACAAGCTTTATTTTTCAGCTAAAAAAAAAAGTTGTATTTCAATGCTTAATTTAGATGAAATGAAAAAATATAGTGGGCTTTGATTGACTCAAAGTGGGGCTTTAGTTTACTTAGTATGCTTATAAAAAAACTGGAGAAAAATTCACTTTGTTTCCATCAAAATATTTGTCAAAGTTAATTTGATCCAAAGGTACATTTTTAAAATCATTGTTTTGTTCAGTGCTAGACCAAAACTCATCACAGGGATTTTTTACTCCAAACACAATGACATCTTAAATGTGAAAGGGCTTATGGATCATTATGACCTTTTTCTCTAGCCTGCCTCCTCGAGTGCTATTCGTCAGAACTAGGTGCAGGAATGCCTGTTGCTTCTGCCATTGTGGCAGAGAAGAGTGGCCTTCAAATGAGCATAATTTAATGCTTGTTTCTCTATTTCAAGCCTAAAGAATCATCATTTCTATATATTCAAACACTTATTCATAATTTTTCGTTTAATATTAAAAATTTCTTCCCCTACAAAACTGTTTCTGCTTATTTTACCATCAAAATTAGAACAGCACAAACACTAAGAATCAGGCCTGTCTGAGATATATGTGCTTTCCCTGCTGGGCAGGTCCAGTAAAACACAGGCCTAGAGACCTGCGTCTCTGCTTTACACCTCAATTCTTTTGATATCTGTTTTACCTGCGGCTCAAATTCGTGCTAGATCAACCCTGAAGCATTTTTCTCTGTCACTCTTAGGAGGTGTAGCAGTTTGGCCCCATTCTCAGCATCAAGAGGTTATAGGAGAGGCTGTCAGACACCACACATAATCTGGATGTGACGGCATTTTAATGCAAGCAGCAGTGATCTGTTTGTCTATCTGTGACAAGGACTAGAGTAAACAACGGAGTTGTGTGACTCATTTTGAATAGTCACTGTAATGGAAATGCGAGAAGCAGTCAACCAAATACCGGGAGTTTCTACTCGAAAGCTCTAGAGTTTTTTTCCCAATCAATCAAAAATAAACATATTAAATTAACATTGTGTATTCTGCCTTGAAATGTTTCGGTAAAAGTACACCCCACATACAGAATACCCAAGTCTGTACTGAAATAACCCAAGGGTCTGAAGTACGAAGACAAAAAAATACAGAGGAAAGTCAGTGCATTAATGTAAAGGTGAAAATCTGCCAATTTGAGACTGAGAGAACCCAAACCTACCTGAACTCTGCCTCCATCTGCTTGTGTATCCTGAGCACTTCTTTCTGTCTCTCTCTTTGCAGCTGCTCTTCTATGTCTATTGTCACTTCCTGCAATAAAACCATTTAACCTTGCAGTTCATCCCATGGCTAGACCACTCCCCAGGGAATGGGCTGGATGGATGATAGATCAATTCAGGCGTGTTTTCTGATGGCCAGCACACTTCGGGCCTTCTCCCCTGTGACCCCTCAGTCCTCCCAGAACCAATGCAGAGCTTTACATGTGCATTCAGGCTTTGAACTAGAAAGCCTAAAAAAAAGGACACATTGAGCCGCTTAACTTACTGGTGCCTCTGTTCACTATTGACTCATAGCTGCCTGAAAAAAGTCACAACAGTTAACCTTAAAATATGCTTGGTGCAGTCAGTGAAATCACAGTTTATTCCAACGAAATAAAAATTGTAAAAGCTTTATTTCCCTTTGGAAATAGACACAGAGGGTCAGTGAATATTTACAACTAAGGAGCAAATAATCTTCTTGTCACCCTTCACATCTGCTATTTACGAGGAATGATTGCCTAGGAGACTTTAGTTAATGGCCACAAAATCGCTTTGTGCATTATAATTTTCTCTAGGCATCACATATATGAAGAATAGTGAGACCTGCTACAATTCAAGAAAAACATGAGATTACAGAAACTAAAACCTGCCATATGAAATTAATGTTATTAATATTTTAATTAATATTAAGGTACACAATTCTGGATATAATATAGAGGTTTTAAAATCAGAGTACATTTGGTTTTATATGCAATTTTTAATATTTTTATTAATTTATCTCATGACACCTTCTTTTTACTTTTGGATTGTGTATTTATACATGTAAAGACAGATAAATGGTTTTCCCTTTTCTATAATTCTGTGTAATTTAAGGCTGATGGATATTCTGAGGTAGCTTTCCAAAATATCTCTATTAAATGGCCTATTGATCCCTACAGTTGTAAATACCCACAGCACATTCATTTAGCTGGAATGCAATTTAGTTAGAAAAATTAAAATTTTATAAATGATCCATCTGGAAATGACTGTCTCCTTGCCAAAACACCATTTGGGATACATTGTATCCAGTCTGGCCCAAGTCACTGACTCTATAAAAACAGTCTAGGGAGTGTATTCATTTAAAGATGTTATTATATTATGCCACCAAATTAGTCACAGTATCATTCATCTCCAAACACATAATTGGGAGCCATGAAATGTAACTGTACCAGGGACCAGCTGGGTAGCTGAGGAATCTTTCCACAGAGTGAGAATAGCCATAATCCAGCATTCAGGGCAGTCTGCCTGACTCCCATCGAGGACCCACACCTGGGTTTTCTGAACCTCAAGTGTGCCACTGCCACTGAGAATGTCTGCTTGTTCTTGTGTTTGTATATGTTTAATGCTCATAAAACATTTGCAGAATCCTACAATACTGCGTAGTGAGAGAAGTAATCTGGCACTGCTGTAATATATATTGCTGGTATGGATACCGGTGAAGTCTAATTTTGCTTACTCCTTCAGTCAGTTTTGATTTGTTGCAATGTGTCATGAGGTGCATTAAAATTTAGATCTAACACCAGCGTAGCTCTTTGAAGTCAACTTTTAAACGTTTAATTAATGAAAGCTGAATGATTTGCCTCATGAGAGTCACAGTGCAAATTTAAGCCAGTTTGTCAGGCCACTTTACAAGGGCTTGATGGCCAGCTAGAAATAGGGGAACTCCCAGTCAGTCATTCATGAAGTCTTTTAAACAGTTTCTCAGAAGTGCTCAGAAGCTGCCTGGAATGACAATGTACTTCCACTAACATGCCCATCATGCAAGACAAAGTTTTTTGTTAAAATTCTGTGTTGCTGGTATTTTTAGAATAATGCTGGCCTTGCCTCCAAATGTCACTCTGGGAGCACAACTGGCCGGAGGCAATCTTTCTTACGCATGGGATAAGAAAGTTTTGGTGGGGCAGCAATTTCAAAGGGTTTGTTCCTTCCAAGTGAATCAGAGATTCCTTAGAAACAACACAGGGGAAAATCTTGAGTTCTCAAGGAAAAAGATTCAGGGACCGATTCAAGGAACAAGTGAAGCCCCTCATAGGTAGAAGCTACTAAGCTGGAGTTGCAACCTTTTTGCAGTTACCGTGCAGTCCTCATGCTGAATGTGATGATCAATAGGTGGGCTATTCCTGCTTGCCCATAACCACCAGGCAGCTCTCATTGTGGCCTACATGTCAAGACTGCAAACAGCTTTCTATGAGAGCTGGGAAAAGGAATTATCTTACCCCAGTGAGGTCTTGCTCCACCAGCCAGGAATATGCAAGGCGGTGTGAATTAAAGCAAGAGACGTCTCTTGTAGATGAAGATGGAATTAATGCTATAGCCAGAAATACTGCAAAGCACTACAGCTAGAAATAGAGCTGGAGTGACTGTTTAAGGTTGCTGAGACACTACAATCCTCACTTCGCTTTGTGATTAGACACAGGTCTGGGCTATCTCATGAGCTGTAATAATATTTTGCAGTGCAATCAGGCAGAGGAAAAAAAGCAGTGCACTCCCAATTACCTGCAGGAATTCTTTATGATCATTCTGTTTTAACACAGTGGGTTGCTGCTTCAGTCTTTCATTCGTGTTCTAAGCTGCTGACTAATCAAAAATCTGAAATGCATTTGAGAAGGAAAGTTGATGTGCTGAAAACACTGTTTATTTCAAAGTTAAAATCAAAACCAAGCTTAGATACATTCTGCAAGTTGTAGGTAGTACTGTAAATGATACCGCAGAGTTACCATAATTTCCTTTCCCAGGTGCTCCTTTTACTGTAGGACACATAGCTGTAAGGCATCTACAACTGAAAAAGGTAAACCTCTTTGGTATATGCTGAAGAGATCAAAGTTACAGAGAATGTTCTGCACTTTTCAAAGACTTTATGCCCATGAGCCTAAACTATATTAAAGCAATTTCTCTGCAAAAACATGTGCATGGTTAATCTCTGTTCAGGATAGTTCATAGTCCATGGAAGTAGCAACACAGACTCCTTTTTCTGACAAAACATGAATTCTTTTGTACAAGCTCAGGAAAATTAAGCTAGCTAAAAGGTTGGAGAGTGTTGAAGAGGACTGGGGTGAATGACAGAAAGATTTCCTCTCTTACTTGAAAGTAGAGGAAGAAAGGATCAAAGGACTGACAGGAAGTGGGAAAGTATTTAGGGTGTGATTGGTAATGCAATCATTACCAAACATCTTCACTGGTTTTTTTTTTTAACAGGAGGACACCTCTCCCATGCAATGACCTACTGCAATCCTTTGGGTTGGGTTTTGGATATGACCTTGCCCAGCAGGACACAGTATTTGTCACTGAAGTGAATTGCAAAACTGCAAAAATAACTTGAAAGGACTAAGTGAAGGAAAATAAAAAATTAAAGCAAAATTTACTTTCAATAAGATATTTCTATAGTATCTAAGCATTATTTTAATTAATAATTCTGTTTCTTTTTTCATGCACATTCATTCAATAGATCTATATCATCACAGTATACAGCATGAATTATTTTGAGTTATATATATGAATTATGAGTGCAAAATTTTGTTAGCTACTTAGGGTTCACCTCAGCTTTCCTGAACACAGGGGTATTCACGATACTTTCTTTTAATAAAATATGGGTTAAAAATATGTGAGTGAAAGAACAAAATTAATGCTTGGTATTCATTAAGGAGCACAATAGCATAGAATTTTTGGAAAAAAACCTTTAAGAGCATCAAGCCTGACCACTAACCAAGCACTGACAGGTCCACCACTGAACCACGCCCCTAAGTGCATCTGCACATCTTTCAAATGCCTCCAGGGCAGACTCAAGCTCTTCCCTGCAGTGATATGATCTGGCCATTCATCATGCTTGAATTTTCTTTTCAGGTCACTTCCTCTTTGTGACTGTCTTTGTAGAAATTAACACCATGATTTTTGCTAGGTGTACAAATTGGTCAGGTGAGAAAATTCCAGCAGAAAAAGGTGAAATACACATTTACCCTTGGGTAAGGAAACTGTACCAAATACCAAATCCGATTAGCGCCACTACGGCCAGAAGTTAGCAAGATACACAAAATGTTAGTGGTATGAAATATGTTTTCTAAACAATTCTTAATAAAGCCTGTGAATCTCTATATACATTTAGAATCATAAATAAAGGTTATCTATAAAATTGGCATATTTTTACTCAGAAAATGTATTCAAAATGCTTTAAACCTAATTTAAACGAATGGGACACATGCAATGCCCAGCTGGGACTTCCAGGAGTTCTGTTCTTTAAGTGCCTGGCTGAATCCCTTTCTGAACTGAAATGCCTTACTCAAACACTCTTTCGAAAAAAATGAGATTAAGTAAAAAGGCAATACAATTGACAGACTTCTTCTACCAAGTATTTAGCTACATAAAACAGAAATGAGAGAGGTTTAAAACATTGATTCAGCAATATGTGTATTTAACTTTGATGCTCTTACTGCTGAACAGACTTTGCAAATTTGCAAAGTGGAATTACCAGTTGAAGTCTGTAATGAAAAGCACAGGTATGATTAAGGGCTAAACAGGAAAAATAAAAGACCCAAAGAAAGCAGCAGCTCAGGTGTGAGTCTTCTCACCCAAGACAGTGAGAAGGGAATTCTTTCTCCTTGACTGTTGGTTTGGATGCTCACAGTCTGCATGAGACTCTTCCATCCAATGTGTGCCCTATTCCTCATGCTCATAAGGGCACCACAAGGTTCTGACACCTGCACAGAAAGATTTCAGACTACACACTCGGCACAAGAGAATTGACTGCTACTGACAGCAGCCAGAACTAAAGCCTAGTCTATTTAGAGAAAGAGGTTTTGGCATGCAACCATTCAGACTTTTCCCTAGTCTAAGGAGTGCTTAAGGGTTTCTACAAAATGGAGCAGGAGCAACAAAAGGACTCCAATATGAAAAGGTTTGGGTTAGACTGTTCCTCCATGCACTCATGACAGACGAGAACGTGAGATGAGTTTCCTTTAGGAAACACCTAGGCCATTCACAGGCACATGAGTAAAGGAATGGGAAAGATCTATAACATTTCTTTTTTTTCTTTCTGTAAGAAATGCTTTAGATATCTTGTTTTGTGTCTCCAGCTGTGAGTGGGGAACGCCACGTGCATGAATGCTGCTGCAGAGGTGTGACCCAAAGGCCAAGTTTCTTTGCACTGCCAAGGCTGAGGATGTCCTTCCTCCTGCTGTGCTGCCCTGGGAAAGGCTCCTGCCTCTTGGATGCAGCACTCCTTGGGTGTGTGTTCCTCGGGAGATGAATGCCTGCGCCACTCGGCAAATGGCACCTGGCATAAGGGATGAATGGCTGTGGGTGGGGTTTATCTTTTTTTAAATCTGGCTTAAAGTATCTAATATTTAGTAGGAAGAAGCCAGTTTTAAGGATGTTTTAAGGATGACTTCAGCAAGTCAGCTATGATTTGATTCAAGAGTGGGAGTGGTTTTTCTGTAACTGGTTGCTGATCCTACATTTAAGCATTTCCTCTGTGGCAAGGAGGAAGTGTTTAAATGGATGCATGGTCACAGGGGTGCGTTACATCTCAAATCAATTTATTTCAAAACCAATAGGCTGAAAGGAAGCATGATGCAGATTCACAGATTGTTCTTTATGATTCTCTGCTTTAAAATTATTAGGCAAAGAAGACCAGATGTCTTGGCTTCACCAAGGCAATAATTTTTAAGACCCTATTTTAGAGTTTCAACAATTTTTACTGCAATGCTAAAATGACTTTTTTGGGGTAATTTTTTCTGCTATTAAGTAACTCCCACTCTGAAGTACCATCTGCTGGGAAATGCTGAATGCCTTTTCTATTTCTTAATACTTAAATGTACTTATATAAAGGAAAATAAGTCATGGTATGTACTATGTCTGTGTGTGAGAAAGAGTGTGGACAACTGCATGAGAGAAAGGGGTTATGCTGTGGGGTTCTTGTAGGATGTAATGAATGGCAAACACTCCATGTCAAACTTTAGCCTTGACTGGAACAGTCTCAGTGTAAGTATATCAACAGAAAACAACTTTTTTGACATCTGATTGATTTTTATGTTTCGTGATAAATATCACTTAGCTGTATAATCACTTTAAGAGACATTGAACTACTTGGAAAGAGAGGAAAAGTATTAGAAAGTACATTACTGGTAAATGTTGTTTAGTCTGTCTACCAGTTATAGTTGTCAATGCATGTAGGAACTCTTGAATACATTCAATAAATGAAATTTCAAGATAGGAAGATGACTCTTTCTCAGCTAAGCCACAATTTCATATTTTCTTCTTTGACAATTTTTTCTGTTTGCTCAAAACTAGTTCAGAACTCAAAAGTTCTTAAATTTGATTCGTTGCATTACTGCTTGACAATATTTGTGATATCACAAATGTACAAAACTCCAAAATATTTTTTTTCTAAATTTCATCCATCACAAACAAGTTATAACAGCACATCTATCCATCTGGCCTAGTAAGGAATTTAAAATTGTACTGTACTGTGCAGAGATAAACTATGATTACTCATAGAGTTTGAGGATCTCTTCACACAAAAAAACAATAAAGAGAGAACAAGATTATCACTACTATAGATTTATTTCATGGCACCCGGCAAATCCTTTAGTTCAAAATTTTCAATTTTGATGATTAAACACGTATATTAAGAGCATTAAAAAAAAAGAAACATTGGGCACATATAACATTTAACATTTGCTGAATTCACAGAATTTTTAGCTGCTTATCTGCTTTGATTCTACATGAAATTAATTTTATGTATAAAGAAACCCAAAAAGTCTTGTCCCAATCCTTTTACCACCGCTTTTTCATATATCTCTGCAGCAGCAGGGATCAAAATCTTTCTAATTTTGATGAATTTGGCTTTTAGGTACCAATAAAAGTTAACAAAAATAAACATTTAAAAATATATATCTACAAAAAGTATGTCTGTACAGACAATGTTTTTATAAGAAATGATTTAATATCTGATACAGTTCTTCTAAAGCTTTCCCAAATGAAAAAAACAATCAAAATATTAATTTTAGGAAACATCCCTCAGTGTTATGGTACTGAGAGTCAAACTTGATACATTAGCCAGGAAAGGTTTCCACCGTAGTTTAGCTACAGGTTTTATGCAGGAACACAATAGACCTCTGAAAATTTACTCTGAATACTGTCCTTAGAATGATGAATGTCAATTGAATTAATATGAAAACATAAAATAAAGTGAGCATTTTTTCATACAACCTGGAAAGTAAGTTTGTATTTCTGCTGTTTTGCTGTTGCATGATATTATTCCTGCTGATTTACTTCAGTTTATAATAAGGCTTTAACTAGTGGTTACAAAATGGCTCAAAAGGGATAAACACTATTGTTACAAGTGCCAATTGAGCTGGTTTATTTTTTTTTTCCTTTTTTTAATGTATTTATGGAACACACAGAGGCAATTTCCTCATTCCCTGATGAGCGGGACTGCTGGGAAGTAGTGGATTTTGATTAAGTGCATGTGTAGGTTTGCGTGTATTACCCTTTAAGTCCTTTCTAATCCAACCAGAGAAGTTGAAGTTTTCTGTTCCTAGAATGATTTGGAATGTCTTTGGTAACATTTAGCATTTCTGAAAATTGCAGTTGAATTTACTGTCTCCATTACGAAGGGAAAACTGTAACATTTTAATAATTGAAGCTTAAGTTCAAATTCTTTTTGTGCCATTTGCTCTCCAGTAATGCAGGGCTAGATAAACTTTTTAACCCTGTTTGTATGCAATTAATCCCCAGTTTTATTTTTTGAGAAGTGCCAGGCATTGCTTGGCTCTCAAATTGTGCCAGCTGCAGGGAGGAGAACACCTGGGACCGGATGCAGTTGCCAATGCCTGAAGCAGAGTGTTAGGGAAAAAGAGGCGCTGTGCAGGGAAGAGCCGGGGCCGACAGAAGGCACAGAGACACAATTCAGAGACAATCATCGGCACGCCCAAGCCGGCTGCCTTCCCGTCTGCTGCAGTCTCCTTTAAGGGACTGCTGTACTCCAAACCAATACGCAGTGGTTCCCCCATCACACCTCCCACTCCCCATCCAAATCTGAAATCAAACACAAGCTGACTCAAACTGTGTTTAGTTGTTCCTGAATAATTTATGAGAATGGTGAAGGTCTGAGTGGTGCAGTCCTCTTTATGGGACAGTTTCTCCATCTTTTGTCTACATCAGTTTCCAGCAACACTTTTTGTTTTCAGTGGGCAAATACAGAAAAGTTTGTTTTCCAAAACAGAGTCCTTAATGTCGTGCATGGGGATCAGTTTATCTTGAAATGCATGAATGTAATCTGCATAATGTTTATTTTAACCTGTCTCACAAATCATCAAATTTTTTTCGCATTTGAAAGAATCAAGAGGGTCTGAGGTCTTCTTGGTTTTGTTTTTTTTTTTTTTTTTTTTTGGTTGTGTGTTTCTGGGACTGAACTGTTTCATTATCCCTAATTATATGATGAGCTACTTAGAAAATAAAAGGCACATTGAAAAATAGCTTGAAAAGGGCAAAAATAGCCCTACAGTTAATTATGTTAAAAATACCAAACACTTGTCAGCATTCCATTAACATCTTAATGAGGGAGAAATAATTCTCGTCTGTCTCAAAAAAAAAAGAAAAAAAATCCAACCTAGTTTGTAAATTTGGCACCCTGAAAGAAATGGATGATTTCTCTGCATTAAAATCCTACTAACTGGGTACCTAAGGGTTACCAAGAGTGAAGAGAACAGCGAGGCTTCTACTCTGGTTGTTATCCAGCTGATGTCCTGGAGGAAGATTAATTAGACTGCAAGATCTTATATTAATAGGACTCATTAGAGCAATAGAGCTGTAAGGGAAAGGAATGGAGGCTGGACAGCTGTGATTTGTGGGGTGATTTCTCCCACATGGCATAGAAATTGCTCTCAGCCTGCATTCATTTTCTCAGTTTAGTTTCTTCTTCTTTCTGTGATGAGGTTATGTCGTGGGCAAGGCAGGTAAGAAGGATGAACCCCAGAGCAGATCCCTCTTTTGATTGTGGAGGCTTGGTAAGCCACGCTCTTGGCAGCAGTGATAAGAAAATTGTTCTCCTGGGCTCTTGCAGGGAGTGACAGCACAGTGAGGAAAGCAGTGTAGCTTCACTGGTCTAGCAAACTACAATACCTGCACTAAGGGTGGAACAAGATTATACGCTATTTTTATTCAGATATTGCAGCTTTTATTTCACAGTCCTTTAAAAGGTTAATGTTTCTCTTAATTCTTAAAATAGTTTTTAAAAATGACAGTTATTTCACTGTACTGTCAATGGTATTTAGCTAAGAAAAAGATGCTGAAAGTTCAGATGGGAAAAAGTGGAAAAAACTCCATTTTGAAAAGTTTAATGATTTACATCAGTTCCCTACATATAAAAAAAAAAATTATACACAAAAAATAACTTCAATTATATATGTGTATATATGTGTGTGTGTGTGTACTGACAATGCCTAATTAATAGTTCCAAATATATATCTCAAGAAGAATAGTTACCAGAGTTACTTCTTTCTTCCACCAATGTAATGTCATTATCTGTCTGAGGAACTGATTTGCCTATTTCAATCTTGCAGCTGTCCTCAGCATACTTTGAATAAAAGATAAAACAAATCTTACTTCCATTTATCAATACCGAAGAGCAAGAAACCAAACACAAAAACAAGAGAAAAAAATTTAAAAAGCAACCTGTAATCTTTATTCCTCTAGGTAGTTAAATGAACTCTTGGCAGTCTAAGCATGTCACTGAGCGAGACTGTTAAAGTGCACTTCAACGTGGACCTTAGCTGTGTCTTCACATGCCAGTAGACTTTCTGAGGGATTTCATGCTGCACCTTCAAAAATTTGTCTGAATACCCCTTTCTCAACACTCTTCTATTTCACCCTCGAAAAGTATGTTATGCTGCTGCAAACATGTGACCCGTGGGGTCTTACCTGAGTGAAGTATTACAAGTTCAACATCGTAGTTGCTGCCCTGCTGTGTGCTGGTGGATGAAGCAGAGGGCTGTGCTCTGCTGTCCATTTGCCATGGCTATTGAATACTGAATGAAAATAAGCTTCAGACCTATTTGTAGAAGGTCTCTGCAGCCCAGAAGAACATCTGCTGATGATCCATATTTTCATCATGCTTTCAACACCCAAAAAACCAGTGACATTTTTGAAAGATGTGGGGTTTGTGAAAAACCAAGTCTATACCCCGTAGGATTGCCTCTTTCAGAGAGGTTTCTGAGGCTCGCATTCAGAGCAGTGCGTCTTACAGGTGATGGAGACAGCGTGCTACAGCCGCTAAAACTCAGCGGTTAATGTATCACCGTGTGCAAGATGTCACAATTATTCTCTATATCACAGAATTAAAAAGGACGTTACTAACTTTTTAGTTTTGACAACTGTAGTCATAAAAAGACCATTCTTTTCATTAAAAAACCCTGTCTAAAAGTACATTATGAATAATATTAAACCATTAGCATGCAATAATTAACACTTTGCTCTGTCTGCATATCTTTATAAGGACATTTTTGTCCCCCCAGCTTTTGCAGAACCGTGCTGAGACAATCATAGCTACCATTTAGACAAGGAACAAACTAGGGCTTTATTTCTTTACTTTTCTAAACAGATGACATGACGGCAAATTTCAGCACATGGAAATACTTTTTGAAATATACGCAGAGAGGCAGATTTTATATTTTGATAAAATGAACTACCTAGATTTCCAAATGAAAGGCTTGTTTTTTGCTGCAGCCTATTTCTTGTTTGACTGCTTATATGTTTCCAGCATTTGAAATGATACAATATACAGCTATAGCCAAACCATAAGAGGCACAAATTAAACTAGTAAATATCATGCCGAATTCAGAATGATAGTCACAGACATTTAAAATCTCCAGCATCAAGTTTCTCAGGCTGCCAAATAATTTTACTTTAAAATGAATGTCAAGGATTTATCTGTATTTGTTCTTGAGCACACTGCAGGAGTGCAATGCATTCTTTATTTGCAAACTGTAGGAAATATTTCTGAGTAAATACATAAATTGGCACATTCGATCTTAATGGAAAACCTATTATTTTAATTACTGAGGGTGGTGTACCCTTTTTGGATTTTTTGAATTAGCAATTAATGACTTCATCACAAATAAAGCCCCATTTATTTCTTCCATTTCAGGGAATTAAAATGAGGATAACTCATTTTAGAGAATGCTCAATATTACCCCAGTGTTATCAGAAGGACAAACAGTACCATATGGGATTGAGGGGGCAGGATGCAGGTTTAGGAACTACTGAAGGCAGAGAAAATTTAAATGTAAAATAATATACACAAACGTTTCTGATTATTGGTATTAATAACCGTTTATCTTGCACACTGTATTGCCAAGAAGTAGAGGTCATCTTCCATAAACTAGATGTACAACTTGTTCACTGGAGGAAAAAAACCCAAAAGAAAACTACAGCACAAGAGTATAAGAAACCTGATTAGGAGACATGTAAAGCCCTGGATACTGTCATAAAGATATTGTCTAGTTTTCTTTACAGATACCAAACCTCCTTCAGCAGGCTAGTTTTAGGGCCCTTCCTTTACCATTGCACGCTCTTACTCCAAGTAACTTGCTACAGCAGGAAATCTTTTCCCTTTATTTGATGGTGGTGTAACTGGAACTTAGACTGACTCAGATCACCACAGCTCCTTGGACTCTTAAAATTATTTTGGGTAGCTGGCACTCATTTGCATTTGCTTCCTCTAGAGACGTGGAAGAGACAATTCCAGTTCATCGAATCCACTGTATTCCCATCAAATACTACCTAAGCTTTACACGTAAACAGAAAGTCTCGTCAAGCCAACAGATACATTCTGGCTTATGAACTGGAAAGCACATGTATGAAACAGCAGTATTTAAGTAAAAGAGCAAATGAAAAAAAAAAAAGGTGGAAATACAAAAATCTCAAAATCTACCTGAAATCAATCTATTCCTCTAACTGCTGCTCAGGGTTTTGACAAGGTTTTTCTCAAGTAAGTGCTTAAGGAAACAATTCAAAAATATCCTGCCTTTGCAGTAGTTGGTGTTAAGATTTTATGATGTATGGACCACCATGAATTTTTCAGCAGAAAAGCAACTTTTTTTGCAGCAAAATGAAAAGGGCTATGTTTTTAGTTACTTTTGTAGTCCCGTTAGGAGTAGTTCATGCAAATGATTCACTAAAGTGTTGTCTTTTAAAGTGGACTCCTGCCTTGGGTTTTCACTTCCTTATTTGAACCTGAGGGTTTGCTTGTAGCTACTAGAGTGCAGTCATTTCTTAGTGTTTTGAAACATTTCTGTTGTGGGTGATTTTAGGTTTTTTCTTTTCTTTTCTTTTGTACATTTATACACACACACACACACATATATATATTTATAAAACCACCTTGTGCTTCGCTGCTGCTTTTTTTGGGTATTATATTTTTAATAATCACCTGAGGATTTTTGAAGTACTGACCTTTTTATGTGTTTTAACCTTGTTCCTCTTTAAATGTCAGTTGAGTTTCAGCTCTTTATTTAAAGTGCTTTTTTTATCCACTGTCCTTAATTTCTTTTAAGTTTGGGAAGGTTTTTTTCTTTTTCTTTTTCTTTTTTCTTTTTCTTTTTCTTTTTTTTTTTTTCCCTAGCATTCTCTTTTAGAAGACTACACAGAACTTATTCCTAGACGCTCTTGGTTTTAGGAAGTCCCATGTGACATCACATTAAGTGTAACGGCTATGCAAGCAGAGGTTTTATTCTTATCCATTGTAGTGAAGGTGGTAATTTTCCACTGGCAGAATGCAACGCTGCACAGGCATTTTAGGCACTTTCCCCCCTCCCCGTTTTCTTGATTCATACAATGATTTGAAACCTTGTTCTGCTACTTCTCCGACAATGATGTTGACACATAAGACCAAACTACAACTTGTAGTTACAAGGTTGCTTTTTAATCTGTAAGATGATAGAGAGTACTACATATGTTGAACTCTTTCTGTTCAAAGGAATAACACCCTGGTAATTTTAAGCAGAAACCACCACGTATAAAGATTTGCCTGAAAGTAGGAATAGAAGCTAGAAAGTTAGACAAACATTTCTACAGAGAGAACATGAGAAAGGACTTATTTCTGTTCCTGAGAGCCTAATTTTCAAGTTAGTATCGTACAAGCTATGACTATATTTATGTGTCTTGTCTTGTCTATGTCCTTAATTTGTCAGGACTCTGATGCCTGAGAATTTTGCCTAGTTTTTGCTCTTTATGTTTCTGTAACTTGGTGTAGTTCTGTGCTTCTTATAAATCGTTAAACACCTCTGTTCCCATCAGCTTTAGCTAAAACAGTAGAAATTCAAGGACACTTTGTGCCCTGGGGCCCGAAAACATGTAAACAACAGTCAGTGAAAAAGGAGCAGCCTGGGGTGGTCACCGTCATCACCTCAGAGTATGATTGGAGAACTGGGGCTGATATGCTGATATGACAGAACTTATAAAAGGTGACGAGCTTGTGACCTGGCGTCCATTTTCGGGTGTAGCCCCATGGGGGGGCCTTGCTTTCCCTGAATGTACCTTGAAGGCCATGAATAAATTTGTCCGCTTTTTATTCTCCTAACTTGTCTTGGCCTCTGTTACAGGTTACCCTGTTTTAGGCATCAACTCCAGCACTAAATTACGGAAGATGAGTATCTTTCATAAAGGCAAGAGATGTAGACAAGGTACAGAAAAGGAAGGATTTAACAAGTGGTTGTGGTAGAATAACAAGTCATTGAGCTCACTTATTACTGTTCTAAACAGAAAACAAGATTTCTTTGTGCTACCCTAGCTAGGGATGAGTGCAGTATGTGAATTTATTTCGTAAGACTGTCTGTGAAATATTTTGCATTCCCTGCTGATATGTCTCAGGTACAGTGTTCAAACAAGTGCTTTTGACACATGGATCCCAAAACTTGAGCTTTCTGATTCTGCACTGTGAATTTTGTGGCAAAATTATGCTTCAGGAAAATCAACCAGTTAGGTTCCAAAGCCTGTCTTCACACACTACTTTGGTACTGCAATAATTTTTGCCTGGTTCAGAGACAGATCTTTCTCTAAAGGATTTTTGGAAAATGTGTCCTACACATAACATCAATTCATCTCCCTCGCAATGATGCCTTAATTCCCAAAACTATTTGTAAGGACAGACAGCATTGAATGGATTGGTTGTTCATCCTCTGTCTACATTTTTTCACCTGGCCTCCAAACTCAGATGCTCCAAATTTCCAGGCAGTTAATCTGCAGGGACAGCCAGGCTTGAGTCATCAAGGAGCATGAGGTGAGGTAAATTACAATTCTGAATGCATCAGTAATATGATACACCCTGCCAGCCATATTTGCACTAATTTTGAAGAAAAAAAAAATCATTAAATCAACTGGATCAACAATCCTCTAATTACTGATGGAAGAAATTTGATGAGGATCTGCTGTGATTTAAACACACATGTCTGGTTGTTAGCAAATATGATCATTTGCTGCTTTTTCCATTAAACTTGCCTGATACCATACTTCTGTGATTTTAAAAAAATATTTTACAAAGAATATCTAAGAAAAAATGTGTTAGGGTTACACAACAATTATATATTTTATGTGGTTGAAAATATCTAGATAAGGAAAGAAAGTGTGTGAATTTTTGTCATGTGCATATTAATGGGATTTTTAAATTGAGTACCTACTTAATCAAAGACCAATTAGACCCTGTATGGTCCTAATTACAGGGCTACTACAGCTACCAGAATTGTCTAAATTCAAACATCTTGAATTAATCAATCTTTATACACTACATATTTGGACAGATTTCCTTAACATGACTGTATTTTTAAATGAAATGAATCAGCTGCTGCAACGCACGGCTCAGTTTAGTCTAGAGAACAAAAGTATAGAATGACACCTCCCAGACACTGAGACATGCTAGTTGTTGAGTGGTTTGCTGTGTGGTGTTTCGAAATGAATCCTGAGAACATTATGCCTACCCCCAAGTGCTCCTGTGTATGAATTGAAAAAGGCACCTGGATTTTACACAATTACAAGCATATTCAACAAGGCAGCTCCTGGCCTCAGGATGCAAGGATGGCTTGCAACCCAACACATTAAGTGCAGCTGCTTTCTCTAATATCCTCATGGACTATTTTGCATTTGGGAACCAAGAAAGAAGACTGGGTATGATTTTTTTTTTTTTTTTCTTTTTCCCAAAGTGCAAAAGACTTGATATTTTTCCTGTAAAAAGGACACACTTAGAAATTAATCTATATCCAGAATCTTTATTCCAGTAAATGAAAAACTGAGTTAAGACAATGAAAATATATCCAATTAATATCAAATAGAGATGAAACCTTTTTAGTAATCAGAAGTGTCATTAAGTTTGCACTACTGTACCTCCAGCTGATAACAGCACACCTTTTCTACATTACACTCTCCCAGTAGAAGTGCCTTGAATAGCCACGTGTAATCTTCTGCTTGGGTCTGCACCATTGTGTCTGTGGAGTCTCTGGCTCCTGGGGCACCACAAACACCACGTTTTGTAGGAGACTGCTTAGGAGAAAGTAAGCAGCATCTACTCACAACATTCCTGCAGTGTAGAGAAATGGTAAAATAGTATAATCATACCTTTCTTTTTTTTTTTCCTCTTGCAAACATAATGCAGTATTTCAAAGGAGATGTCATTTAGTTATTGTCAATATTGCTGGACTGAGATGTGGGAAAGAGTAGAAGTCCATCTGTCTGTCCATTTAAGCCTGTGAAAATATTACAGTTGTCTCAAACAAAAAGGTTTCTCCTCCTTCATCCCATTGACATGAGGAAAACCCAGATGACTGATAGTATTTCAGTTTTAGAACTCATCTAATTTATTAAAAATTAATATCTGCATGTAGATAACCAAGCTGCAAAAAAACCTGTAGGAAGGAATGCATTTTCATTTTTTTTTGTCTTGCATAAAAGGATGTTTTTCAACATCTGTTTCTCAAATACTGTACGTCAGATCCTGGAATGGAAGCTGTCAGCCCCTTCCATGCGTGTGGATGGGCTCCTTGAGGATACTGCATATTGATTCTGCAAAAGACATTAATACAAGAAAGAAAAAACCTGCTATTTCTCTTGTTGCTCTTCCTTCTTCATTCTGCTGAGAGGAGATGCACGCAAGACCTTCTTCTGTCTCTTCGTAGTTGCCAGCCCAGTAGCAGAAATGTGGGTTCATGACAGTGTACTGGGCTGCTTGGATCACTGATGTAGATTGAAAGGTGTTTCTTATCTTCTCAAGTTTAAATACTTTGTGGCAATCAGTCCTGGTTTTCCCAGGTGCCAGTAAGCCATTGCTTCTTCATTTTTGGGAGCAAAATCAACAGGGCCAGGGGAAGGTTTAGAGGACACAGAGCTGGGCTGATGAGCAAAATCAGACAGTCAAGATGTGGACTGAAAAATCCGCACAACAGCACAGTCTGCAGTGCTCCCATGAATTAATTGCCTAACAGACACATTTATTTTTATTTTTGAAAGAATTCTTAGAGCATTTCTTAATGCCACAGAGTACCTTCACTCTAGTCCATTAACAGGACTGAAAGACCAACAATGAACCACTTATTTTTATTCTTTTCCCATGGTGGAAAAGTCAGTCACACTCCCTTAAACAACAATTTGAGAAGCTGGGTTACATATGGGATCTGACATTATTCACAAAATTACTGTGGAGATAAAAGGGACAGCCTGACCAAAGGAGTGAGGAGAATGAATATCAAGTAATGAAAAACCCATTGTAGAGTATCAACAGAATATGTTTGCTACTATGAAGAAATTCTATTTGTTTTCTTCTAAATCTGCTTATTCAGAACTTGGACCTGTTGATAATTCAGACTGACAGACATTTCCTTTTGTATTGCATTTCTTTGGAGCTTGAAAAGGTATGAAAGACCACAAAATTTTCTAGGTTGCTTTCATAAGCCTCAATCAATCTTCTTGCAATTCCTTGAGTATATGACAAAGAAAAATGTTTGTGCATATTTAGTTTCTGTTCTGACTGAATAACAAACGACATCACTAATGATAATCAATGCCATTTAGAAGTTCTGATCCTCTAGCCACCAAACCCTTAGCTAGCTAGAAAACATTGAGATATGTGTGTCGAGAAAGCCTTATATTTCAGTCTATAGGGTAAAAATGTCACAGAAAACAGTCCCCAGGCTATTTATAGAACAGATATTTCACAGTAAGATTTATATCAGTGACTGTTTTCCTGTGAGAATTTAGCAGAAGCTGAGACAAAGTACTCTATACCATTGAAGAGGTGCTGGGGAGAAAACCGGGAAATTTGAAGGGATGCACAGTGCAGACACAGGTGCCAGGCAAGGCAGTGCCTAGGCATAGCTACTGATGGCCCAGTTACATCAATGCTTGCTTGCTCAGGAAAATACCTTAGCCCTGATTACTGAAATGTATTGAAGACTGAAGTCAGCATCGACTATTTTTTGTGCAGATGTGGAGAAGAGTGAAGAACATGCTACTCCAGAGGTTTTAATTTACATTTAATTACGAGTCTGAGAGACAGCAGACCTACTAAAAGGCAGACAAAGTGCAAGACTGGCATAAACTGCTTTAAATTACACTTATCCACTGCTCGAGTAGTGACTGCTTTACTGTGTGAGCTGCTTTCAGCCCAGGTTTAACCCCTATCAGAGCACAACTGGAAGTCTGCTGAAAAGAATAGCTGGAAGAAGTTAGTGAAGGGCCTACAGAACAAGTCGTATGGGGAGTGGCTGAGGGAGCTGGGGTTCTTTAACCTGGAGTAAAGGAGGCTCAGGGGAGACCTAATCACCTTCTGTAACTGCCTGAAAGGAGATTGCATCCAGATGGGTGTTGGTCTCTTCTCCCAGGCAGCAAGTGATAGGATGAAGGGTAAAAAACTCGAAAGGCTCCAGGGGTGGTTTAGATATGTATATTAAGAAAAAAATTCTTCACCAGAAAGAAAGGGTTGTTGAGCACTGGAGCAGGCTGCCCAGGCAAGTGGTGGAGACACTATCCCTGGAGGTATTTAGATGTGTAGATTTGAAACCTAGGAGCGTGGTTTAGTGGTGGACTTGGCAGTACTTGGTTAATGGCTGGACTTGATGACCTTACGAGTCTTTCCCAACACAAACAATTGTAAGAGACTTTGAATGTGTGTTTTCCCCCTCTGCTTTTGATCCTGTAGCTTTTGAAGGCTTAGGTTTTGTTCCTGAGCTTGCACTGATCACCAGTGCATGCAGCTGTCTGCACAGGCAGGTTTGGGCTGCTCTGGGCAGCGGCAAGTGCTTTTCCCTGTTAGACCATCAGTGCCCAGGGACTCCTGCCAGCGCTGTGCTAGCATTACACCTGGATCAATCCTTTCTTCCTAGTGTAGGGGTGTAAATAGCAACATAAAAATTGGTGAATGTACCTGTAGTTTGCCCCAGACAAATGAGGAAACTAAAGAGAGCACTGAAGGAATGCACCCTGAATGGCAGACCTTGGTGTGTGCAGCTGAAGTTGAATTGCTTACGACAAGTGAATTTCCAAAGGACCTGATTGTGTGTGACAACGGCAAGGGGAAGGACAAACAAGTTTGCTCATCTGTGTCCAAACTCATGGCAAGGCGTATATGGGCTGCTGAAAACTGAGCTGGCTGAGACTGTTGAAAGAGCATATCAGTGTTATTTCTGGTGTTCTCAGAGCAGAAGCTGATGCAAACTGACAAGCACTGTGTTTGCCTGTAAGGGTTCATATCTCCAGTGATTTTAGTCAGCTTAAGTGAGCTCTTCTTCCTATATTTGCATCACTGTCTTCTGTTTTGCTCGGACAGCATTGGGACACAAATTACAGAGGTGGGTTTATTAGTGATAGTTACCTCTAATGCTTCTGTAGGAAACTTACACTAGCAGAATGTGAAAAGTGAGGTGTTGCTCTCAGAATATCAGATGATGCAGCCACGATCTGGCCTCCTGAAGAAGGTAACTAATGTGTTTCTAATTATGGGAACCAGAATAGGTGCCTGTGGCAGTAACACTGCAGTGTAGGTGTGCTGCACAGCGGTGCCCACAGCCCCAGCCTGGCACACACTCCAGCCGATACTGTGAAGGTAGAATCTGAGTGTGTACTATCCTCTGGCACACACAGTTTTCCTCCAAAAAAAAAAAAAA
>VZRN01003686.1:2264744-2363616 GCA_013397935.1 Dasyornis broadbenti
AAAAAAAAAGGCAGAGGGTGGAGGAAAGAAAGCAGTAGTGCTCTCTGAACTGAAGAGGCATCTGGACTGTGGGGGAAAGTACAGCAAAGCACACCTACCCCAACCTGGAGCCAGAGCTGGAGGTTAACTGTCCATAAGCTGTGATGCACATCTCAGGCACTTTGGCAGGCAAGCAAGGAAGGCAGTAAGTTGCAGAGACTGCAGTAAGAAAACAGATCTAAAGAGATGCTGAGAAACCTCATCCATCAATCAAGAGAGGTGATGAAGATAAAGGTAAACAAATATATTAATTTTTCTGGGTACAGCTTCTTCTTCCATGGTATTATCAGACCTTCCAATGAAATACTTTATATCAGTGACCAGGAACTCTAAATAACAAATCCTGTCCTTAACCAGTTAAAACAATTTTAAGAAGTCTTTCTCTGTTCTGTGGGTCTGGAGTTCACCACATAATTTTATATCTCTGGGGAGTGCACATATGGTGAATTTAGAGCAGATGAAGAGAGGAGCAGAGGCAGACTACTGTCAGAGGAAGAGTTTCAGGGCTGGCCTACTACCACAAAGCTCTTTCTAAAGAGGGCTTTGGTGTAATACAATGACCTGTCTGTGGTCCACATTTGTGTGTTGTTTCTTCATGGTTCGCAGAGAAGAACACACTATTTCACAGTTACCATCCTCAATTCAGACAGTGCTGCTTCTAGGGAAGAGATCTTTGTGACTGAGGGAGTGGCTGCTCAGAGCCTGTGGATCAGGTGGCTCAAGAAGGAATCAGGAATAACCCATTAAAATGCAAGGCTGAAATCTGCATTTATCTCAGAAAAGATGAGAAGAGAGCTTCCCAAAACTCCTGTATAGAACTTGTCAGAATAAAAAGTGTTGAGTTGCCAGAGAGGTACAAAATTCAGTTTCATGAGATTAAGGGAAAATTTTCATTTGTCTTCTTTTTTCTTTTCAATTTTATAACAAACTATATGTAAAGAAAGTGTGAATTCAGCTCCTTACCAAGGAAGACAATGTATTTTGAACAGTGATACCCTAAAATGTAACGAGCATAGAAGAGAAAACCGAGTTCAAAGACATCTCTCAGCCTCATACAACGATATGTTTCAAGACTTGTTGACCATGATCAAATGCAGCCTTTTTAATCATCACAGATTTTATCAGCTGGCTGAATTTCACAGAACTTAACATTGGAAATTTTTATGTGGAAAAGCAGACATTTTAACCAGACAAGTTAAGATGTAATTACATCCTTGCACATACTTCTCTGGGGTTTGGCACGTACAAACAAACGCACTCACAGATTTCACAGTACAATGGCTAGGAGAACCTTCTCAAGCTGCTGTCCTACTTTTGGTTGTTGTGGAAAATTAGAGAAAACAACAGCAAAGACACCCCAAAGTGGGAGGGGAAAATGTAAATATTTGCTTAGCTACTAAGTGACCAGTCTTATACTTGTTCAATCCTAATAAAGGCAATGAGGTTGCAGCAGTCTGGTTCATCAGACTAATGAAAGCAGCCACAATGCAAGGGAAGAGTAAAACTCCAGTTCATCTCCCACCCTTCAAGGAGAAAAGTGGTTCCAGTCTCCCAGCAAAGTGTTCATGGTTTGCTTTGGCTGCCATTTTGTCTCTAGCTGTTGGATGTTTCTAATGTCATTACCTGAATCCAACAGCTTTGAAGATTCAGCTCCAGATCCTGTCCTGGCAGACTTCAGGTAAAATTGTCTCAGGCTCCAGGTTATCTGGTATTTAAAATAAATATTTTATTATTCATTCCCCAAATTGAAATAGTTTTTATAAATATTATCTTTTGTGTTTGGCTTATTTGTCACTGTTGAAATTCTTGCTGTTTGAAATTAAATGGTTATTTAGTCTCCTCATTCCTCTGTAATTAGTGTGTGCTGAGACTTCAGCTAAAGATGTCATGCTCATCAAAATGCTATTGGACTAACATTTAAAGTTTGCTTTTTCCTTGTTGTATAGCAGAGGTCTTTAGTGTGCACACAGAAATGTAGGCATATATTTAACATCAAAATAAAATAAAAAAAAATTTATTTAATGTGAATTGTTCTTGAACAAAGAAAGTCACATAGCAGATAAAATTAATTTATGTGTGTAGATACCAATACAAAACCTTATCAGAAAAGCTTTCATTAAAAGTCAGAAATTTTAACACAATCATTGTTTTCTCTTATTACAGAAATACATGTAATTCACCACAGGAACTAAACAAGATGTCTTTCCTTGGGGATTGCACACTAATTTCCAGGGACATGATCGATTGAAACAAGGTATCAGCTATTTCCTTAAATAGGTCCAGGTTTTTATAAATCCTTCTAGTAATATTACCTAAATGCAAAACAAGATACTAAGACTATTAATAAGTTTACATTCTTTTTTTTATCTACCACAAACAAGGGAAGTAAACTTTTTAACTGGAAAGGGGAAAATAATGAAATTAATAATGCATAGCATGCCAAACAAATCAAATATTACAGGAACTACTCTTTTAGTAAGCTTGGCTTCCAGTACTTGTAGATATTATTGGTAATGGTAAGTACTTTTTTCACATGGATGTAATAAGAGCTGACATTATTATTTTAAGCACTCCTTAAAATTTCTTCCTCATTCCATTTTATTTTTAGTGTAGGCAAGTAAACAACATTAGGAGACAATAATCTACTGGCAGTTCCTGCAGCCACAGGATGTCACGGGTTTCTCCAAGTCATCAAGATCTCCTGCACCACTTCTGACTGCCCTTGACTCCCCACATGTCTGGAATGGTTATTGCATCTCAGGTGTGATGTCTCTCTGTCTCTGGGGGATCCTTTACTGAATTCTCTTAAAATCTTATCCTTTAAGTCTGCAGTGTTACTCTGCCCAGATGCCTTTTTCTTCTGTTGTCCTCTTTCATACGACCTGTTTTTCCTAATTCTTGTACTTATGTTTACCTCACTTACCATCTGTTTTCTTTTTCACACTCAGGATAAACTGAGCATTCTGCAATGCTGCCGTGTCTGCTGAGATTCAGATTCAAAGCATGAGTCTCCCACTGCCTCAGCTGTTTGACTCAAGTCTTTTCAAGAGGTGAAATTTCAGGCATGGACATTTTGTTGGTGTCACATCTTACTGTGACAGTTCAAATGCAATAAAAAATGCTAATGTTCTGTCAGGCTTCCTGTGAGATCAGGTACATCTGTCCCTAACATCCCAACTTGAGCATTTTTGTGTGTAAAAAATTTCTTTAAAACTAGAAAGGTAAAAGAATTTTATGCAACACCGCTGCAGAACCTTCATCTGTACTGTTTTAAGCTGATCTGTTGACGTTTCCTGGACATAATACAAAACTCAAATTTAAACTCCATCTTCATCATGGTTCGTTTGCAACTGAGCTCCACATTAAAACCCTCCTCTTGTCTCTAGCATTTGTACACATTTCTTTCACTATTTGCAAAATAGGGCAGAATAAAGCATTCTGCAACGTATGAAGTTATTTTATTGACCTAAGTCGAATAACAAAACCCCCTAAAACTGACAAAGAAGAATTTGTGAAAATGTCAAACCTTGCTAGCACTCTGCCTTTTACAATTCATATCATCAATTTAATGGCTATGACTTATGCAGGTAAGTTTTTCAAGGTGATAATTAGCACCTTTTGCTCAAAAGTTTGCTTTTCTAAAGGTGATCTCCACATATGTTTGTCCTCAAAAGGTACAGAGGTTTCACATTATCTCCTTGCTTGCTTATTTTCCTTGTTTTCTGAAACCCCAATGCATGTATAAATTATGTAGAAATGTTGCCTTCTATAGGAGAGAAGAAACATTTGTGTACTAGCATTTTCTTCAATAGAGTGTTTGTCTTTCAAATTTCAGCATAGTTAGTGAAAAAAGACCGAAGTTAAAAAGTATATCAGATCCTTGATCAACTTCTCATCAAAAAAAAAGCTTCCTCAAGGCTCTGATCTGTTCTCATATCAGCATCCAATGATATCAAAAATTAAACCAAACAGCAATTCTGAGGATTACTCAGGAGCAAATCATGATTTACTGTATTAGAAATCAAGCTCAGTAAGTAGAGGAGGCAATAACTTTATTGCCCAATTTGTTGGTGTTTGGTATCTATGCTTGCAGAAGTACCCATTCTGCATTCAGGATAGGTAATAGAGGTGTTTAACTAATTAGGATGTCACAGATTAAAATGAAGTTGATCATCTTATTCCAGAGCATACTGCACATTTGTTTCCATTTGATGACTGCCCACTATTCCATTTGGTATGACTGACTGGCATTTCATCAGGAAAGATTAAAGACTTCCCTGGATTTATTAGACACAGGCTTGCATTCCATTGCCAAAACCGTGGATAGTTGCACAAACACTAACATGATTCACGGCTGCTGAAATGAAATTTATACAGATCTTTCATTTACTCTTACTCAGCAGCACCACTAGTGTTCAAGAAACTGTCATCACATGAATGTCGAGGAGTGAAGGTTTTCCAAAACTGCTGCTCAAACATCCAACTCATGATCAAAGAGCAAAGTTGAGGGGAAAATATCATGTTAAAAGAGGATAAAAATTCCTCAAATCGAAAATGTAAACCATGAATTTCAAGTCAAAGGACTGCTTTAGTAATTTCAGAGCATTGTGATTTGATTCAAAGTTTTAACTCTCAATACAAAATAAGTTACTAATACTTCTTTAAAATGTTATTTCTCATGAAAAATGAACTCTCCATTTTGAGAGATCAAGATATGCTACTCTGAACTTTCCTCAAATCCTTTTTTAATGTTTAGAACTGACAAAAATCGGTCCTTTTCTTAAAAAATCTTTTAGTTGTTTTATGAAGAAAGCCTTTCTTTTCCCTGTGGGCAAAAATTCAGATTCTTTACCTGTAGGAACATCAGGTCAAAGAATAGGGTATCCAACATGTGTAAAAACCAGCCCATGCATTGTGAATTTAAATGATAAGCACGAGAGTTTTGAGCACATTCTGTTTAAAACCTCGGGTCTTTCAGGACAGAGCAACAGGAGAGTACTGATAGGGCAGGGAGCTCTCTAGAAAACAGCTGGTGTAATTCTGTTACACAAGTACACCTGGAACAAAGCTCTTTCCCCCCCCCTGCTTTTCCCTGTTCTGGAGAGCTTCGTCATCACCGTAATATAAATGATGACACTTCAAATGTCTTGTCATTTTTGAGTGAGAGACCCTCTGGCTACACCTCTGTTATCTTCCCAGAGTAGTTCTGAGGCTGGAATGATGGATAGCCATTAGTGATGGACGACTTGGTGATTCAGGATTTTCACTGTTGACATTAAAGGGGCTCACTGAAGGTGGATTTGCCACTGATCAGCTCTCACACAAAGCTGAGGCAATATGGAATCTACAAATGGCATTGCAGGAGAGGTGTTAACTGCATTTCACACTGATTCCTGGCCCGGAGAGATTCCAACAATTTTTTTGTTGGGCTAACCCCAAAGCAGGTGCATGCAAATACAGGTGATCTGCCATCTCAGGATTGGCTCAGCATAAGTCGAAATGGTGAGATCCCCAAGTCCACACAGACCATGGTTTATAATATGAATGTCCACTGAACCCTAAACCGGTCCCATGAGAAAATGCCATAGGAATTGTTTTCTTCCCCAATAATGATGAATCACGTTAAAGTCAGTCGTCATGATTATGAAAGACTTCCAGCATTGCACTAAATCAATACACTCTTTCTGCCACCAAATCTCGAAATACAGACACATGACATTTGACACTGATAAATTCTTATTTTAATAACTATGAAAAGAATTGTTGATAGAAATGAAAAATATCACATCTGCCAGTGAAAGCAAAAGTAGCAGGACATTTCCAATTTTCCAGTGGTGAACTTTGAGCCAAGAAATTATCTATCTCTCTGAAACAGTTTACTGTACACATGACAGAAGTAAT
The DNA here is from genome assembly GCA_013397935.1 of Dasyornis broadbenti. Classification (NCBI taxonomy): domain Eukaryota; kingdom Metazoa; phylum Chordata; class Aves; order Passeriformes; family Dasyornithidae; genus Dasyornis; species Dasyornis broadbenti. Next base: position 2,270,685 of record VZRN01003686.1, read on the forward strand.
GCATCTCCCATTCTAACTGGAGTCTCAGAAACTTGAGAGTGTTAGTGTATTTATAGAATTAATTGACAGGAGATGAATTGCTACCATTAACAATGTGACTGACTAAGACTGACAATAACCATTCTCATTCTTCTTTTTCAATCTAAAACTTATTATTTTCTCTTGAGTAGAGCTGAATTCACCCTAGTTCACAGAATATTAAATAAGTGACAGAAATTAAGCTGCATATAATCTTTAGGGCTTATATTAATGCAATGTGAATAATGAAAGCTTATATCCTTTACAGTGAAAACAGAATTCTGTCAATTCTTGGCTTTCATAGAAAAAGGCCCTAAATACCAGAAATGGACATCTAAAAATATTAGGGTATTCTGAATATGACATTTACCAACATTAGTGTGTTTGTAACGTGTTTTATGGATGTCTGAAATATATAAAACACTTTTAAAGCGTACTCGTAGAGAAAGTACCTGATATAACCAAATTGTAGGTGAGAATTTACCTTGTAAAAATATTTTTTTCTTTCAGAAGGCAAAAGTAACTTATTTAGTACTCTTCTGATGAAGAGTAACATTAAAAAGATGATTACAAACAGTGATGCACCTTGTTTTACAGATGAACACAAAGCATTCTGCAGTCAATTACTACCTGAAATTTAGCATCTGAATGTCCAGAAAACAACACATAACTTGCCTGCACTGTCTCTAGGCTTTCCTCAGGACACATTGGATCTCACAAAACTAATGAAAATGTTAATACAATTTAGAGCTGCAGTACTTTCTGACTGCTATTGGTTATTAATGATCTCTCTGCACTTTTTGCAGTTAATGAAATATTTGTCTTTGACAGACTTTACATTGTCAGCTCCATTTCATTTACCCAATTTTCCAGTGCGTGTTAACTTCCTGTGATAATCTTTATATTTTCATTTGGGGATGTTTTTTCCCCTTTAACCGCATTGGATATAGTCTAAGCAGTATAAGGTACGCCTCTTTTCATTCCAGAAGCAGAGATTTATTGGTAATGGATAAAGCTGTCACCTCAGTACTTGGTTAATGCATACCACAGCCCTGCAGGTTCCTCCTTGGAGCTATAACTACAGTAATTTAAAACAGTCAGATCTGGTTCTGTGTTGCCTTTAATCTACTTTACTCTAGTTCCTTCCAAACCGGACAAGATAAATAAATTGAGGAAGATGCAGCAGAGTTTGAGTGTAGTACAAGAGCCTCAAGTTCAGAATGATGACTGAAGTATCCCTGGGTGGCCTTTCAGCTCCTCAAGGTGCATTTCAGTCATGCCTCGAAACACCTGCAAGGCTGGACACGTTGATGGAAAACTGGAAAGTTTAAAGCGTGTTATAAAATGTTTACAGACTTTCCAGATCCCATTATCACACAAATGTCCACAAGATAGGCAATGCCAGCCCTTCTTCCACATAGCACAGCTCAGGAGAGACAGCAGATTTTGGTACCGTATTCTTGGTGATTAGTGCTTACTCTGGCTATTTTCCATAGACCCTGCTCTGCAGAAGTCCTTTTCATTGGCCAGAGGCAGCTTACGGCAGTTTTGATCCCTTATTCTCCTTTTAACTTGTGTCAGAGTAGATACCATCATTTTACCCTGGACTTACTGCAGCTCAGTCCTGACCTTTCTGGCTAAGTGACACATCTTTAATAGCAAAATAATGTTCCCTGACCCTGAAACTGAATGGTGGAACATAGCTCAAGTCAGGCTGGGTAGAGTTTCTTCCAACAAATGGATCGGCCTCATCAACATCCTTTAGCGGCCCCGACATTATCTCTCAGATCATACCCCTAAACTGTTTGGGAATATGATATTTGGCTCAAGACAAGTAACCTGCAAATATTTAAATGCTGAAGTTCTTCACAGGGTAGTGCTTGAGCCTGACCCCAGTAAGTTTCTTTGTGAAGAAACAGCCAGTAATTGCACAAGCACTAAACTCGATTTATTAGTAAAAAGAGAAGTCAGAACAATAGATTCCTGCTTGCAAATACCCATGATACCTTACTCATTAGAAAAAATATTAGCCACTGCCGTTGTGTTTGCTTTTTGAGAATCATTGCTTTAGAATTCAGGAGGAACTGAGTTTTTATTACTGATTAAACAAAGCAGAAACACACAGAACCCAAGGATTGTTCATTCTAATGGCACACAGGTCACTAACCATGAAGAAACTGCACATGGAATAATTTCAGTTAGCACATTAATGTGGGAGAGATAGCAAAGACCCTCAAGTATTTACTCATTTCATAATCCAAGTATCATTAATATGGGTAAAAGTGGTTGATTTAAAAGACAGCTCTTACTGAAGAAAATTGCTTCCTGAATTTTTTTTGCCATGTCTGTTTCTGATATAATAAACCTTATCTGTTTTAGAAAGAAAACACTCTAAGTATATAGGTCACTGATTAATAAGGTCCATGCTAGTGGGACTTCTCGTATAACAATATTTTGGTGATGTCAAATGTATCAGCCACTCCATTAGAACACAATAAACTGTCACTACTAGTACTAATCCTTGTAAATATATCCTGTTTGGAATTGGTCATCTGCTGCTGTTTAATGGATAGGAATGCCAAGTTGTTTGTTTTGGCTAACACTATAGTAAGGCAGATTTTTTTTTTTATTCTGGGTAAACAATTAATAACAAAGTTACCTCCTGTTTGCGCAATCTGTGTTTCATCCTGCAGCATGGTGAATATTTTGGTTCCGAACCAACAGCTGTAAACACGTAACTAAGCTTAGCTATGATAGTTCAAGCTTGTATTACAAGGAGAAGGACAATGAATTTTCAAGGCGCCTGTTCAGCCAGCCTTAGTGCAGTAAGAGCTTACATGAAGTCTTTCAGGACTCTCTTCACTAAAGTAGTTTTATGGATAATGCATAAAAATGTTTTAGGCTTTCCAGTACAGAGAATTAGTGGTCTTTATGACTGCATAATTTCTACTCCAGGTCACAATAAAATTGCTTTGACATTCACTTTCAGCTTGTGAGAAGAAGAAAAGTACTGGTATGTCATTCTCCTGCCCATCAGAATACCACAGCCTTCAAGACCTTTATGAAGACAGCTCAGTTTTCCCTATTAGTTAAATTTACTTGCAATATGACATTATGGATCCTGAATTAAAACTTTTGATGAAAGCTTACTTGAAGCCTCTAGTCATATGCTTCTGGGTATGTGTGTATATGATACAAATATCTCCATAAACAACATTGGTTTTCTTCTATCATTCTCAGTATATGAAGGTAAAGGACCTGGTCAGAGAAAAGAATTTCCAAAGGAAGAAGAAAATCCTACAAAATCTTTCCAAGAGTTTATATTATAGCCTACCTCTTCCCTTCATATCTCATTTCAAAACTAAGGAGACAGGATAAGTTTTGGGAAATCAAATGGAGACATTGGTCTTACATCGTATAATGATGTTGTCTAGATAGATAAACTTAGCCACTTTGCTTTGTCATTCTGTAATTTTCTTTCATCTCCTGTCTTGTCTGTGTAGATTGTCCTGTCAGTCAAATGGAATTCGCCAGCTACTGGTCTTTCTCTCGGTAGAATAATGCAAGACACATTGCACTCCATTCTAGCACATTAAGAATGTTTACAGCTCCTGAACTAGCTCAGTATCTGTATTTTTTTCATTGCTCTTCAAAAGGCATGCGTAATTTGATTTTGCCTCCTGTCTCTTGCAGTCCTGAGCATAGGTTGTCACTCCTGCAAAATGAATAATCTGTGAGAAACAAAGATCCTCCAAATGTCATACATTCAATTATTTCAGTATTATGTGCGATTACCTAGCAGATTCAGTATGATCTTCAGCCATCCTGGAAATTGATTTTATCTCAATTTTCCATAACATTATTTATTTTAAAAAGATTTCTATGCTGTTCATTGTTCAAGTACTAAACACTCATAAGTTCTATTAGAAATGTCTGATCAGGTCTAGATCTTATCTTCACTTCAACTAGAGCATATGTTGCCTGTATTTTAGTGAATTACAGGTTATGCAACTTCTCTGAATTGCAGATCACTTTCTAGGCGCTTGGTGAGTAGAATATTCTCTATGGTACACAAGAAGATATCTTGAGAAACACTTATTGAGTTTAAATACACTTGATCTCATACTTCCAGAAGCGCATTATTGCTTCTCACGTGGCTTCAGTCAAACCAAGTATTCATTCTTAACTCCATAGAAATTAAATTAATGGGACAAAAAATGTATGCAGATAAACATTTCAATAAATACCAACACTGGTTCACAGATTTTCTGATTTATCTTAATCATTAAAATATATAATTAATAGTGATTTGCATATAGCAAATTTTGCTTTATCAGCATGAAGGAAGTTTATCACAAGCACAGATATCTTTATTTGTGGGCTTGTAGGCTTGAATTGACTTCAGTGCTCATGAACGATATCTGAATTATCATATCAAAGAAACAAAAGTGTAAGAATAAAAGCAATTTATTTCAATACTGCACAAGATTTTCCTTATAGTAGGTTAACAATAATATGGAACTGGGAAATAGATATTTGCTTTAATGATTGTAGTAGCTTGGCACCTGGCATGGCCTTGGCTGCATGCCGGGTGCCATCAAACTGCTCTCTCACTCCACTCCTTGTCAGGATGGGTAGAGGGAGGAAACAAGATGGAAAAAACCTCTTGTGGGTCAAGGAAAAGGGCAGTTTAATAAAATAAATGCAAAGGCCACACGCAGAAGCAAAGGAAAACAGAAGATTTGTTCTCTACTTCCCATCAACTGGTGTTTGTATTCAGAGCAGTGTTATGTGTGTGTTTAGCTTTCTTCTAAAACAATGAGAATTTAGTATGACCATCATTTTAAACGTACCAAAGCTGTGAATGAAAATGAAACTGAGAAAAAGTTGAAGATTGAGCATATGTTAACTGATTTACAGAACTGAAACTCCAGATTTCTGAGCAAAAAATTATTTAAATCTGACTGCCATAGGAAAATTAATTACATTCATCGTTACATTGAAGAACATTTGTACTTGCTCATTTCATAATTCAGTTGAACATTTAGGTGGCTAAGCCAGTATAAATGTGGCCTTAATTAATGTAATTACATAAACTAAAATAAAAAGGTGCATTAATACTTCATGGATTAGCAAACTAAATAAAACTTTTAACCTCACTGGTGAAGTTTCCTGGCAAGTGCAGGAAAAGTAGATCAAAGTAATCAAAGTACGGTAGTGTCCTAGACCCAGCCAAGTGCTCTTATCACCAGGCTACAGTGTCAGACCTTATCTCATTCATTTTTTCCCCAAAAAACATTGAATTTTTGCTGGCTTAATGTGCTGAAATGAATGTTTCAGTGAAAGTAATGAAGGACAGCCCAAACCGCACAGTCTCCTTTGAACCGACCCTCCCTTTCGATCCTGTGCCTTTCTAGCTGTTACACGCTTCCCAAATGGCTGAGTTCTAGACTTAAATTTCTACATTTAGTGATGAGTATGGATTCAGGTTCAGCACCTAAGTGACTGATCTACCCAGAAAAGACCGCTAAAATATGCTGCTATCCACCCCCTCCTTGAAGCCAGGTCTTTGAATGAAAGAGATGGAGATTGTCCATTTCTGTGCAGAAATAAGGTGAGTGAGATGTATTTTAGACCATCTACTAAATTAGGAGTTGCTGCCAATTTAAGAATTGTTTTGCTGCAAGTCTGCATATAATTGTACATCTAATAATAGAATTTAGGGGGAAAATGGGTTAACAGCCTTTCAGAATGGATTGTTTGTTTAGATTTAGACTTCTATATTTTTATATCTAGAAAATATCATGATCCAAAATGTTGATGCCAGCAGTGCACAAAGCTCTCAAGCATTTGGTAGCCTTATAAAGGGCTTTTCAGGATCACAGCGGATTCTTTCATTGCCTAAAATATTTTTAGTGCTTACTGAAGATTCTTTGAATCTATGCTTTCTCTGTGTTATGTTGAATTGGAGGTAAAGTTTTCCACCTTCAAAGAGCTGATCTGGGACTGAGTGCACTGCTATGAAGCTCCACAGAAAATACTTTCTTCTACCTGTTAAGTAAGACCAGTGACAAAACAGGTTTACCTTTCAAAGACATCCAAGAGTTTCAATACAAGTACCTTTTATATTGACCAAAAAGATGGATAACATTTTGGTTTACAAAGAAAAAGTGAGGTACTCCCTAAAAAAGAAGATTTAAAAAAAAATTATTTATAGCTTTAAAAAATATTAAAAAAAAAAAATCATCAGACTAATGTAATTATTCTGGATTAATACAGACAGAAATACTAACAAGAATGTAAGTAAACCATCATCTTACCATATGCAGTAGAAATGAATTCTGCTAGGAAATATTTTGTGACATATTTAAATTATGGAAGTAATTGGTGTACATTTAAAGTACTTGTGATTAAGCAGAAGCTTAAGACTTCAGTATTGTTGAAACTATTTAAATCAACCTTCTTCATTTTCCTGGGCATGATTTCCCTATTACTCTACTCACAAGCAATACAATAGAGACAAGTTTTCACAGATGACGTTTTCTGGTTAACAATATAATATTCACAAGACATGAATCTTGTAGGCATATTTAGTAGCATTTGTATTTGTTATTATTTATTCAATGGGAATGTCTATCATCTTGATATCATTATTATATACTGAATTTCAAAAATATTTTTCTAATGATTTTTTTGTGTGTGTGTGTGTACTGTAAGATTTATTCTTCTTTTATAGTTAATTTAATGAAATTATATAAATCTTGTGTGTATTTTATGCAGTATCTTCTTATTCTATCTGGCAAAATGTGCCTAGTCTTCAAAATGTGTGCTTTGACTTAAAGAGCTCAACCCTATCCCACAGCTGGTAATTGTGTCCATTGCCTTTTGTCCAGTTGACAGGATTGACGATAATTAATTGAAGCAGGAATACTGTAGAGGATATGAGTGGAACTGGAGGTCAGATTTGGCACTAGGCACTGGTGTTAAAGACAGCAATATGGCCCTCCTCTAACTTCTTGGTTTCCTTATGTTAATATTGTACAAATGGAGAATAAATACTATTGATAAAGCAGGACCAATTTAAGGGGTGAAAGGTACTCCAGGTGATTGTAACAAAAGTAAGAAATGTGAATATCTAAGACCATGTGTACCTCCACCTTTTGGGGTTTTTTTTTTTTGTTTTTTTGAGGGTTTTATTTGTTGGTTTGTTTGTGGTTTTTTGTTTGTTTCTTTTGGTTTTGATTCTTTGTTTTGGTTTTAGTTTCAGTTTTGGGGTTTTTGTTGCAACTTCACAACCTTCTCATTTTTGGGAAGGGCCCATCTAAAGAACAATAAAATCCATCACAGGCTATTCTGCTGGAAAGATTTGGGCTAACTCAGCTGTGGGGTATGCCATTGTGGAAGAGTGAGAAGGAGGGAAAGGATCTAAACGTATTGAAAGTATTAGGAGATATGAATAGAACCTCAAGAATTATTTATTCAGGGTACTGGGGAAGCAGTTATCTTTAAACCCCAATAAAATCCCCAGGAATAAATCAGAGACACAACTTATAATAGTTGAAGGAGAATAGCAGGAGAAGATATTAATGTTGTGCTTGTCTTAATGGCCACCATGAAAACTTGATAGCCTCCATTCCCAGATGACAAGGGACCATTATTTTCAATATTCTATGCAGGATAAAAACTTTAAAACCTTAACCCACTAAAGCTATATGAAGATTTATTATAGGAAAGTAATTTAAGTTGTTTCAAAAATGTTCCGGGGGTTTAGATTAATAACCATTTCATTACTTACTCCCTTTTTAAACTAGGATTTAACATATTGGTAAATTTCAACACCAAGTGAGGCTGAGACTTTGTCATCATTCATTTTTCAATGTCTGTTCCTGCTGAGGCTTACCTAAGCATGAATGGATTTTCTTGGTTTTACATCATGTGTTTTTATCTCCTAAACCAATTTGTGGCCTTCCACAAACAACAAAGTCATGTGAGTTTGTAAACGCACCACTGCTGTTCCAGGGTTCCACAACGGTACATGACACTGCCCGTGCAGCCTCAGGGGAGATGAAGAGCGCGGAATAATCGCTTGTCCAGGTCAGCTGTTTGTGCAAGGTAATATGTGTTTTGCATAAATTGCTTCCTGACTCATACTCACTGTGCTTTCCACCAAGAAAACTTTATTGATTATAATATTTGGAGTGTAAAAAAAAAAAAAGGCGGAGTAGTTACATTATAACAGAAATAGGTTAATATTTCAATTATTAGTTGATGTCACTATGATCAGGGTGACATGGAAGAGAAAGTTCATTTTACCACAGCCATTAGAAATGCAGTGTCAGAGCTATAGGAGAAGATTAACATGAGGTTCAGATGCCTATTCTAGGTGATATCAAGGTTTTAGAAGGTGGTTTTGTATTGTTTTGTTGGGGTTTTTTGGGTTTTTGTTTTTTTTTTTTTTTTTTTCTCTAATTAACAGTAGTGAAAGTTACTATCCTGTTCATGCAGCTGAAAAATTATGGAAGTTGGAAATGACCAGAAAACGACTGTAAGAAACCGAATTTTGCTTTTGGTGAGAATCAATATCTTTTTCAAGATGAGGTGAAGAAGTGACAAGTTCATGACCTTTAAGTACTTACAGAAGGAAAATACCACAGAATGCAGAAAAAAAAAAAAACTATAGAATTGTTCTAGGTCTGAAAAATGAAGCTGAACAAACTCCAACTTAAAAAACAGTGCACCTTTTCGGGACTAAGTGTAAAAGGTCACTGAATAAGGTAGAGTGTTGCCTAATAGAAATCTAAAAACCAAAAGCTGCTCTCCTTCAAAGGTCCAACTATCATTGTGTAGGAAGCCATGAACTTGATCCAAGTAACCTGGTGAAATTCTGCAGGTATTAGACAAGATGTTTGAATAGAAGAAATTCAGCTCCTTGCGCATATTTGAGAGCTTCATCTTTCCTACCTGTAGTCCCCTCAGAATATTTTCCTTTTTTAGCATAACCTTTGCATTTCCTTATCTAAAATAAGCTTTTTAGAGATAATGTATGTAAACCCCAGAACTATCTATTATTAAGTGTGTGTTAAAGAGGTCTGTCATTTTAGTAGTTTTCCTGGCTTAGTACAATTTTATGCAAAATAATTAATCTACTTGCAATCTTACACCTTTTTCATTAACATTCAGTGTCATGTCTTACTTTGCACTAGCTGGTTACAGGCATCCTGATGATGAAACTGTGCAAGAGTGGGTTCTACTTTTTCATTTAAGGTAAATTTTTATCCTAATCTCTCTCATCTCGGCCAAAGGGATGTTTCAGTCAATTTTTAAAAACAGTCTCTAAGAGAAAATTCTTCGACAGATTAAAGGAAAACAGACAACTCTCACTGGAAGGGTGCAATTATACACATATTTAATATTTATTTTTTCATTTTTTATCCTCTGACACCAGTAAAATGGGGTTATTTTTTACATGAGTAGATGTAGCTAAGTGCTTGTTGGGCTTTCACAAGACTTTTAAATTTAGGTGGTGTATGTGTATGAATATATGATTGAATTTAGGTGTTTGAAAGACTTTACACTTCATTGTAACTATTCAAGGCCGCTTACAGGGAGATCAAAGGAAAAAAGCCCACTCATTTGTGTTGCAGGATTGAGAGGGGGTCAATATATTACAGTTTTATTTATTTTTACATCATTGCTTTGCTTTTGATATTATTCACTAGCAACGCACGGAGTTGTATTACCTAGATGGACTAACATATTTTGTGACCATACACTGAAATACAGGAATATTTTCTTCCCTGCCTGCTGGTCACTGGTGATCTTCCAGATTAATTTTGAATTTTAGACCCAATGTTTTAAGATGCCATCGGTAACTTAATTTAAATCAAATCAGAGCTGTCTTTGAAGATGTCATAGGACATCTTCAGGTAGCATTAGAGAATATAATACGTCTTTTTCCCTTACCTTTTAATGCCTTTCAGTAGATTTCTCCCATTCATTTTGACACTGTATTAAAATCAGTCTCAATCGAAGTTTAGCATCATTTGAATGAGAGAAAAATGGACTGGATGATTCTATCTTATATAGGTGATAATAATATTGGTTATGTCAGAAATACGGGCACACCGAAAGTTAGAAAAGGACCAAGATGGTGTAGCTGAATGAAGGTCAGCTGTGGAACACTGGAGGCACTAGCTTAAATGCATGTGTTTTGTGATTTGAGAAAATCCTGCACGTCTGCTGTTTGAAATTAACCTTTTGTCATGTTCCAGCAGCAAATATCAATAAATCAAAAGGCACAACTGCGCTGAAAGTGTGTTACAAAGAATTTTAATTATGAAGTTTTCTTTTTTTTTTTTTTTTAAGGAAAAGCTAAGAGTAAGGTTTGCTTACTTGCATTTTTAAAAAATTACAGTAGATTATTAAGTGTCTTAGAGTTGTAGCTTTTAGATAGCATTAGAACTACTGCTGTGAATATCACTTGTCTTTCACACAAGAAACGACGAAGTGTCATCATCCATGTTTTTTCTTAGATTTCCTCTTTTCCTGAGAGCTAGATATTTTCAGAGACCAGTAAGGTCTGCTGCTACTGCTCTGTGCTTATGCAAACTTATTTGCTGAGAAATCTGATTCAGAAGCCGTTTGCTTTTCATCATAAGTGCAGAATTGTAACGTAATTATTGCCAATGATAAGGAATCTATTTGCAGTCTTACACCAAATTTATTTTAAACCCGTTTTAGTTCATTCTTGCTGGTGCCAGTCTACATCACTTATCATTGCCAGCGGGTTGGATCAGTGACATTGACTGGCCATCACTGACCCTTGAAAAGATAACCACAGGATTTATAGAAACTTAATTTGAGCACAGTTTTAAGTAAAATACATGTGAGTGTGTCTTTTTTTTTTTTTTTAGCTCTACATCAGATAAGATGAAGGATTTCTCTCAGGTATCCTACTCAAGCAGCTCAAAGTGCCTTCCGTGATCTTCAGTATAATCAGTTATGACTGTCAGAAGTGTTCAGCTTGTAAATTTCAGCAAATCATTAATTAAATACTTCCCAATTTTACTGATGATACAAGATGGATGAAAAGTGTTATTTTGCACCTCCAAATCTTTTTAATGATTACAATTCAGCTTTTCCATTTTCTATTGCTTTAGAATTAGCATTTAGTCAAATGCTCAGTTGACTGATATTTTCTTTCATCATTAGAAAATACTTTGCTTAAAAGTAATCATCCTTGTTCATTTGACTGGTAACAAGGGGGAACAATGTATATAAACCGTACAATAGAAGAACAATATACAAATTCAAATTAGATGATTTTTCACAATGAGTGCGATAAAATTTAGTGTCTTTTCAGTATCCATAGGGATTTGATTTCTGGAAAGGTTTAATTTCTAGAGAACATCATTCCAGAAGTCTCGGTGTAATAGATGCAAAGGTAGTGCATAATGAATCCCATTCATTAATAACACCAGCAGTAAAGATATACTGAGTTTCTCAGTCTTTATTTTACTTTTCAGAGGCATAAAGAATTTTTGCTTCTCACATCTCCTTTTTGAATTGCTAGTAAATTTTCTATAATAGCAATCTAAAGTAAGTAAAATGCAGGATTTTTTCAGTGATAAAAAGCCCATTAAGATTTACTTTACCTAAATGACCATTTTACATATTTTAATTTAATCCACTATCCTCAGTTATATCCAGTTCATCTACTTGACCTTTTAAATCAGGTATCAGAATGCATGGATTAACTGAAGTCAATCCTTGACCTCCTGTATGAATGTCCCAAAATGAAAATCCAAGCCTGTATATTGCCTTTAAACTTTTATGATACCACCTAGCTTATTTCAGAATTGAAATTACAGGGCATAATATATTCAAAGCTAATTAAAAAGTCGTTCTGAGGCAGAGCAGAGACAACCAAACCAGATGGAATCCATTACCAATCATACTCCTGAGACTGCCTGGCATTATTAAAATGTGTAATATTTCCATGCAGTGGTGTCTGTTTTAATCAGTTTCTGTCTAGGTACCAACACTGGACCCACTTCTGTAAGTTCTTTGTAGAGATTATCTCTGCTCATTGCAGCAATAGGTCTTGTCATACTTGATGCTTTCATCTGAATTCAATGGACAGTCCAAAATGAATTTGAAGGCAGTAGGATGCTTAAAGAGAAAAAAAAAACTTCAGGAAAATGGTTCTGGGTTTATTGAAATGAAAAGAAATATGAAAACTATGTTTAACAGCTGATAGCAAGACAACGCTACTTTAGATGAATGAGAAAGAAATTGTTTTCCATTTGGAAGCCCCAAGGAAAAATTCGGAATAAAAAAACCATTTCTTGTTAACATGCCTGCCTCCCCTCCTGCTGCTTTCTTCATCTTGAGGAAGAGAAGGAGTAGGGAAAGAGCACAGTAAATGCCACAAATATTTTGAACTTCTGATAAGCTTTCAAAATTCATTTGCGCAGACTGAAAGGTTCTTACTCAGACAGAATTGTTCTCAACCATCTGCACTCCAATCCAGACCACAGACATTATGAGGTTTTGGTACAACCTAATGTATCTTGCCTCCCATCATGGCTGGTTAGTTGAATACTGCCCTAACCACTGTGATATCACTTCCAGTGCAGAGCTGACTTGGGTTGACAGTCCCAGGGCTCATGGAAGGCTCTGTTTACTGACAAAACCCTGCATTAACATCATAGCACAGGAATAGGACTTGATCTCTGTATAAAAGGGACATTTCATCAGTATGAAATAACTTCTATCAGTCTGAAAAATTATCAACATCAGACATGAAACTATGTATGAAATTGATGTTTAATCATCTTAGTTGGAAACATAGCAGACGTGTTTACAGGGCTACTGGTAATTTCCATATGTTGTTTTCACAGCTGGAGAATAGGCTCTCAGGAGTGAAGATGTGGAAAATAAGATTTATAATTTATAAATTAAGATAATGATGTCTTAAATTTCCTGTCTCAACATTGTGTTACTCCCCATTGTACATCACTCACACTTCAGCAAGTCTCCTGGTTCCTGCTGTCAGCTTACTGGGGAAGTCAGAAGACATTCAAGTTGCTTATTTTTATCCATAATCTATTTTATCCAAAATTCATACTTTGTATACTTTCCAAATTAAATCATTAGTTTAAGAAATGGAGAAGCAATTTATCAAATACTGTAAAATAACACTAAATTCTTAATAAGCACCTGTAAAAAAATCACTAGAAAAAGGGCATAAATGGCACTAGAAATTGATCCCATTAAAACAGAGAGTTGGAGGTTAGCCCCTTTTCTTGAAGAATAGGAGCAGTGGACTTGAGATTCCTGAGGCTCCTGTTGGATTTGACAGTGAAGTCTTTATTTCTAGGCGAGTCTCACCATGTGGACCTAGTACAGAAAAATCTGCCTCCTGCTCTGGTGTGCAGTGCCTGCCCTCAGGAAAGGGTTTAGAGCTCTGAACAAGTGGGTGGGGATTCTCACTGCGATTTCTGTGCTAAACCTTTCTATTTAGGAGCCATCTGATATTTCATGCAAGCCAGCCTGAAGCAACACCCTCTCCAGCTGCTGAGCTGCAGAGAAATATCTTCCATGTCTTTGCATGGGAAGAAAACGTGCTTCATCTGGGACTCGTAAACCAAGGTGTGCCTTCATACCTGGCTGGCCTCATGTGGGATTACTTCAGCACAAAAACCCCTCACGCCTGAAACCAAGGGGAAAAGTCCCAACCTTAAAACTTGTCTTCAAGGAGGAGATTTTCTAACAGGGTCGTTTTTTTTTCTTTCCAAATTACATCAAGGAAAGTATATAATAGCTGCCCCTAAAAAGACTGCAACAGCGTCTGGGTTGAGTTGGTTTGTGTTATCACCCCTCCAAAGTCTTAACTCTTCATTCATCCAAGATGTGTAATACTACCCAGGAATCCCATACTCCTGGGTTTCATTTTACTTTAAAGTTCTGCAGGTGGGATGACCCACCAGCTCAAGGTGCTTCTCCACCCGCTGACCAGAGCAGGGGTCTGGACGAACTAGCTCAATCTAGAAGCCTCACTCTTACACAACAAACTTAGGAAAGATGAATTCCAACTTGACTGCGCTGAGGCATATCCAGAAATTTCTCCTAGATCTAACAGTGGATGTGCTAACATAGAGAGTGAGGAAAAAATATTCTAGCAGTAGGTATGAATCAAGATATGCTCCACAAATCCTAAAATTATTCTTAAAAATAACTCTTTCTGTGTTTTAGCAAGAAAAAGCATTATTTTGGTTAAATGCTATAAAAACCAGCTGGTTTCTCTAGTTGCATATTATTGAATTTCTCATTTATGAACTCTAAAATGAATGTATGCAATAAAGCAGACCAACTGTGCAGAGTTCAGTATGAGGCTCATATCAAACAGATCCCTTGCCCTTCTTATCAAGCAGTTGGAAGACAGGTAGCGCTACAAAAAACACCAACAGGGGAAGCAAACAGATGAATGCGGCAAAAATTCCTGCACTTGCAGCACTAATGTGTTCATTGGCAGAGATGCAAATAGGCATGTAGCCTAGTTCCATTTTCCCACAGCACAACTGATTTAACACTGTCATGTTGCTCAGGGTAACAGACTCCCACCTAGGAGTCCTCCCACATCACAAGATCAATGGCACCCTGGAAGTTATAGCAGAAAGGAATTATAATGTGCACCAAATTGTTGGAGCTGATAAAGAAAACACATTTGCCCTTCATGTATTTTTAAAGAGGTTCTTTTTCATTATGACTTGTCAATGGCTCCTCTGTGAACTGCACAGATAAAATTAAAAGAGGCTTTTTTCCCCCCAGCTTTTGGAAATCTGCATGTCTCCTGTCCCAGGGATGTTAATATTTCAGGATTATAGATTAAGCTAGTCCACTTCCCTGCTCTGAGTCGAGGTCAAGTATAACTGAGCAACCCCTGACAGATGTTCGTCTCCTATGTTAATCATAAAAACATTCAGCACAGGGATGGTTCCCAAACAAGCTTGATCCCATTTGACAATTCTTACAGTTAGAAATGTTTTATATATTTTACTTTATTAACCATTGAAGCAAATTTAAACTGATTTTGCTTTTGTTTTTGTTTCTTCCTAGTCCTATGTTCTACAACTGTGGAATGTTACTCATTACTGTTTTCTTTGTTAACATTTCATATATTTGAATTTTTTTATGGTCCTTGCTCTGATTTCCTTCCTGCTGCTGTTATCCCTCTGCAGCCTTTACAGTCTCTTTCCTTGATTTAGATAATTTCCAAATTTCTTTTCCTGCTGATTTTCCCTGAGTTTGCATTAAGTAATTGAAAAATGTTTGAAACTATTCTTATATGCCAGAAAGAATCTGGAATAGAATAATTCTTGTCTTAACAGTAACCCAATGGCACCTGGCTTTAATGAAAAAAACAACTAAGTTGGAGAGATTTCCAGACTTTGCAGTTCCCCACTTTAAGCTTCTGTAACATTCTGTGCAGCTAGTTAATTCTCAGTTTGTGGTTATGCATTTGTTTCTCTTTCCTGGATGGGATATCTCCATTTGATGCTAAGAAAAATCATCTTGGTATCACCATCTCTCCAGTTTACCCACTCCATTTGAATTCAAATCTGATCCTTCAGAGATTTTTAAACCTTTTACAGTTAAATATTCTACAGAGATTTTATAAGCATGGGCCCTATTTTATCATCCAAACATCCCACCAGATCTGTGCTGAGTTGACAACAAACCATTGATAACTACACTGAGAATGCTGGTTTCCAGCTATTTGTGCATGGATTTATTAGCAGTTTCTTCTTTTCTGTTTTTCCTCACTTGCCCGCTGCAGCGCTGGGTAGAGTTATGTCCAGAGGGCTTTGGGTTCAGGATGCTGCAGTCATCCCTCTGGAATTCACAGACCAGTAATCTCATCAAAGGATTACACTGATCTGACATTATCTGCTCTTGACAAATTCGTATCGGTGGGTTGTTATTATCTCTTAGGTGAATAACCATGTTTCTGCATAGTTTCAAGAACCAAAGTTAAGGGAACTGTTTTGTAAACCCATCACTCTTCTTTTCTCCATCTCAGTAAGTTTTATGTAACCTGAGCACGTCTTATCTCTCCATCAGAGATGTACAGGTGTACTATGTCCCAGATGTACCAGATGTACTGGTACTAACAATAATAACAGCATTAGGTCAAAACTGAACATTTCTTTCTGAAGTGTTAAAGCAGAAAAAACCATTGACAAAATTCTTTGTACCACTCACGATATTTTCAGGCTTAGTTAAATAAATATTGTTTCTTTTAAAAAGATATACTTATTAAAACATTTAAAAGTAACTTTTATGTCATCAGCTGAAATGTTTTCTGCATGTTACCCTTTAGGAATTTTTTCACACCTATCCTGTTTTCTGTATTAATTCGTTTTCTGTGGTTCTCTTTTTTTGAATTTCAGGTCATGAAGTAACTATAATATCTTAACATCCTACTGAAGAAATGTAGGAAATTAGTATATTAAGCAGTTTCTTTATTCAACTAATTTCAAAATTATTCTTTTTTATTTTAAAAAAAGTTCTCCAAATTAGAGTTGAAGTAACCCTTCACTACAAGGCTTATATGTAAAGACAGAGGGAGGAGGACCAGTTAATTTGAAACTATGACCAAAAAATGCAGCAATTTAATCATGTGAATAATATATTCTGACTAAATATAAAAAAAATGGGTTTTTATGTCAGAAATCAGTGGAATTAATCTCAAAATTATTGTAATTTCTGAATTAAAATACTTATGCCTATAACAACGTGATGCTGGGACGACAAACAATCCCATGATGGCCACTAATTTTTTTTTCTCATTCTTTGGGCCTGACTTGAAACCGTAACCACTGCGACACGAAAAAGGGACCATGTAGTAAAAAACCATGATAAATAAGCAGATTTCAGTTAACTGTTCACAGAAACAGTCCTCTAAGGCATCTGCTGTACAGATTAAATTGATGTCACTTTCTTTAACTCCTTAATGCACTGTTTCTTCTCATGATCTTAATAATTAAGCATGATCTTATGTATATGCATACGTATGTAACAGTGTATGAAATGACAGTGCATCTAAAGCTAGGCTCTTGCTAAGAGTTAAAATGTGATGCCTCACAGCATAAAATTCTATTTCTAGTTTCTTAAAACATTTAAGATATATTTATATATATTTAAATTATTATTAATTAATATAGTTTATATAAAATTATTATTTCCCATCAAATTTTAAATTTTAAGTTTTCAGGCTGAAATTTTCCAAGACAACAATTGGAAACAAGTTCAATTTTGTTAGAAATTTTCCTCTAGAACAGGAAACGTTAGAAACTAAACAGGAAAGAGGAAACTATTGTCAGACAATATGTACCCTCTAACAGGAAATGCCATTATGCACTAAGGTACCTACATACTTTGAAAGATAGAAATGAGGTACCCTTGGAGTTGCAGATAATGGTATGAAAATGCATCCAAATATGTAATTTACTCAAAAAAGAATCTCTGTTCATAGTCAGCCATGTGGCTACTAGTGTTCTCTATGTACTAGCTCTTATTCACTGTGTTCAGTTCTTACTGATGCAAGTCTTTAATGAATGGAATGAGTAAATTTGACTTTTTCTTCAGCCACTTCCTTCAGCTGTCCAAAGACCATGACTCTGCTTGTAAATACAGTGTAAGTGATTCTTAAGAGCTTTGCACTGGTTGGTTTTCATTCCCACGATAGTGTCACACCCTCTCTGTGACCATCGCTTCATTGACAATTTCTGCCTACTCCCTCTTGGAAGGCAAACCTCGATAAAACCTATCACAAGGCCATATTACCTTGCATGTCCTTCCTGGTAGATACACATTATCAGAATAAGGCAGTTATTCTGTGCTTTACATTTCTGCAAGTTTTAAAAAACTTTTTGCTGAATAGGGATATTATTTTCCCAAATTTAAAGGAGAAACATCACTAAATCCCAGTACAAGGTGTATTTCTTTCTATACATTACTAATTTATACTCCAGTTTGGTTTATAAGAAATGATAAACATTTTTTCAGACAAAATATTTAAAGGACATATCAGGTTTTCTTCTCCTTATTTCTTAATTATTGTTTTTATCTTTACTCTCTTTGTTCTGGATGCTCCTTTCTAGAATCTAGGCAATTAGAGTAGGGAAGTAATAGAGGTTTTGTTATGCTGCTTTATTTGTGAGAAACCATCAAACCTGAGTTGGTTACTGGGTGCCAGAAGCTTGTACTTGGAGGAACTCGGAAGTTAAGGTGTTTGTGATCTCTCTCTCACACTCATATGGACATGCACACTTTCCTGTTTAGCTCTTGCCAGGCAGCCCTGAGTTCTCCTGTTATGTCAGATAACATTTCCAGACTGTTGTGTCCTAGTAATGGAAGCTTATTGTGTCCTTTGTGCTTCTCTGTCAGGTTCTCACTGGTGAAAACATACCTGTCTTTCAATAAACATCTCTAATATTTTCTCACATCACAGCTTTTCTCTTTGAAACCATATGTGATAATCTGCGTATCTTTTAATTATAATTATAATGTATAATTATATTATAAACTTTGAAATTAATGTTAGGGTATAAGACATATTCTGAATTGGCATCTTATCGTGTTCTTCCAAAATTCTGGAATTTTTTTTTCTGGTTTTGGCGTTTTTTTTTTTGTTTTGTTTTTGTTTTTAATAAGCACCTCTTTAGAAGGGCACTTTATTAATATAAGGTTAGGTCTAGTTTCTAGTTTGTGACCTATGAATGTAGATAAAAGTAAAGGGCATAGCATTAAGTTCCCCAAGATGGGTGACAGATGATGGGTGACTCATAGAGTGGAGCAGAACACATCACGCAATCAAATTGCCAACCTTTCTCCTTTGTGCTCAACTTTATCTTTTTAAAGAGGAGGAGATGGAATTTGGCTATGTGAACTTGGCCCTGTGATGGTTTGATAACCACAGGCAAATATCAGATGTTTGCTGTTCATGCACACACAAATATCCCGTGACAAGGCACTGGGATGAGCAATACAGGCCAGGAAAACTGATTGAGGAAGTCCCCCAGGAGCTTAGAGAATCGCAGGTAAGTCAATATTAGAGAAGTATATAGTGTCATAAAGGGAATATTTTAACACTTTTAGTTTATCCTCGTCTGTGCCACAGTTTTAAATTTGATTGTGTTCATTCGGCTAACAGCTTCTTAGACAACACGATAAGCAAGAAAATTTTGTTCACTAAACCCTTGCATTCTGGCGTGGAAGGGGATCATCAACAAGCTTTGCTCTATTTAGTAATAAGTATAGCATCTAGTAAAAAAAAAAATCAGAGCTCATGACAAGTGTATGTATCTTGAGTATAACTGGAGTTTCAGATATTTTTGCTAACATCAATTGCAGTAACCTAAAGAGAAACAGACATGTAACGTACAATTAAACTGATGCATTCATACATTAGAGGCAGCCATATAAGAGTATCATGGTAGACTCTAAAGATCAACATGAGTTATGTGCTAATCATAAATCTGTATTTTCTGCAGGAAATTCAGTTAATCAAATTTTTAGTGTCCCTGTTAACGGTAATGCATATATTTTCTTTAGCATTAAGTCAATTGAAAAATTATGTAACAAGGCACTGCTTTCATTCCTTATCTCCATGTACGTATGTATCTACACCATGTGTACGAAGACACGTTCCCTCGCACGTGTGCCCATACATATACACTTCTGAGTTGAGAGCAGATCTGTCTCTGAAACATTTTTATTTATTTTGGAAGTCTAAAGAGTGAATTTGAAAATGGAACTTCAGTTCTCATCTAAACTATTTTGTTTACTATCACGGGTTGTTCCAAAATGCATCCATCTAAATAACTCTTCATTCAGACACAATGGTAATGTTTCATGAGTTCCCTGGCTGTTCCTGTATTGTGCTCAGCTATTCCAAATAATGAAAGGAATAAGACAGATTGGCACTCAGCAACAGCCAAGGGAGGAAAGGTTTGGAAAAAAAATTTCTTGCTGGAGATTTGAGCAGATTTCATATAAAAGCAAGCCTGGTAGGAGAAACAAAAAATGGAAAACTACTTCTGCCAAAGTAACCTGGCCACGGGGGAAGAGAGAGGTCCAGATGCCTGTTTGTGCTATAACCAAAGAGAATTGTAAATTGATTGAGCTTTCAGACGTGTTCAGGTAAAGGCCATTGTTAATTCTGCGATAATTTCTTTTCAGTTTTTATGTTCTACTGTGACATGCAGTGTTAATTGTTTCTTGAAGTGTGCAGTTTTCCTGAGAATAAGGTTTATGCAGATCAGAAAAATAGGCACCTGCTGTTCCCATCAAATCCTGCAGTTATTTGCCAGCTGTTTCTACAAATCCATTATATATGCAACAGGAAGCACAACTGACAGAACAAAACAGCAGTCTAAAAAGAGAAACAAAGGTACCATTTTGGCAGTCCAACAGCATTCATTTATTTCCCATTTATCATCACGTAGCTTGACTCCAAGTGTTTGGCTAAAGAAGCAAACACAAATTGAGTCACAATATAAAATCTTATTCCTATATACAAACAGCATTCCTCTCTCCCTCCTCCATCATCATCGGCAGCAGCTTTTGCACTTTATGACTTCATTATGGCATGATATAACTTGCATGAAACCTATTTTTATTAACTCTCTCACCACTGGCAAAAGTTTACTTCCTTTCCAAACTGCTTTAACTATGTGGTGAATGGGCACGTTAAGTCTGTGGACAAAAGCCCCCCAGCTCAGAAGGATGAGATTACCAACAATAGGAAGCCAATGTGACTAAGTGGATTTGTATATATTTCCCTAGAGTACTTATTTCAGCACAATTGGCCTACAGTGAAAGAGAGATTACTGTTTACTTATAGAATTTATATAGCTTTCAAGTTTAGACCTATGCTTCAAACAAGAGATGAAAATGTGGACTATCCACTGGAGATTTTACAACCTGATATTGTGTGTGCCCTTAGTACATTGAACTCAAGGTCTACATTTTGTGAATTTACAATTATGTTACATGGGAAGAGATTTAATTAAAAATATTTGCGACTCTTCATTAAGGTTTACCATGTTTGCATATTATAGTACCATCCTTTTGTTTTCTTTCCTTTTTGGCATGTGCTATCTGGAGATCTCTGCCATTCAACGTTATACGCTTGTGTGTCATATTTCTTGTGTGCTACCAACACAGAGAGTTTTCTGAGCTCAAGTCTTCTCTTTTCTTTCAATTCTTCTCCTTTTTATTTTAGGGGATATTTTTAAGATCTTATTTACTTTCCCAATATTTTCTGCAGCTGTTTCACGGGCCACTGTCCTTGAACCAATTCTTGTCTTACATCATTTCAAGTTAATATCTCCAAATGAGAACTATCTATGAGATCAACTAGTAGCTGAATTGTGTCCAAAACCATCTTGGCTGCCTTCTGGAAGTATTTTGTATAATTTTGCTGTCAACTGAAACTCTGCTTGGCTAAAATCTCTCTTAATCTCTCCCACACGAATCTTTCTGTCCTAACTTTCTCAACAGTGATGTCATCCTTTTGCTGACATTTAAAACTCTCTCTGTCTCAGAGAGCCTTCTGGATTTTCATGACTGTGATATGTTTTATTTCATCTTCTGTAAAACCTCTCACTCCTCTTTCGTCAGATTCTTTCTCCTCCAGGTCTCTGATGGTACAGCTGTCCTTTCTCTGGACCCAGCAGTGCCTTATTCCCCTCCTCCCCTTGTGTTCGATTAATCGTATTTTCAGGTTTACCTGCTCAAACCTGGACTAAATATTTTAGTAGAACTAGGGGATATCCTTCCAGTTCATAATTTAAATGTTTTCTTTGAGAATCATGACTGAAATAAAATAATGATAGAATGAATTTTCTGAAATAATTTTGTATGTTTTCTATCATATTACAGTCAACCTCATCTGTGACTAATACCAATCATATGATTCTCCCAGTCCTCCCCACCAATACACACCAGTCTCTTCATTTGCAGTTTCATCTGGACTCAAGGTCTTTTTTTTCTTGAGAGCTATTAAACTGTCTTTAATTAATATCTGCCAAGATAAATGCTTGGACTTGGGACAAACACTGCTTAACAATAACTAAAAAATCGCTGGGTTAAGAAAAGAAGCCTTTGAAGGTAACGTTCCTGCTCTAGCTTACAGATAATACCAGCAACACAAGTGGAAATGTTTCCTCTTTCACTCAGGATTTTCCTGGTCTGTTCCAGACAAAATCAGAAACTGGCAAGAGAGTCTGTGTTTTCTGATGTAATGCTGTGAGCCAGAAAAGAACATTTAAGTAAGTGACTATACATCTTTTAGTCCAATTACTTGTCACATTACTGAGGGGATGACTGACTCAGTCACTCTATCAATACTTTCTGGATGAACACCAACCAATGTAATTTTTGAATGAGCTTGGCTTTTAGCATAAAGTTCACCTTGAAGAAACCTTATTCTTCCCACAAAACAAATTGCAAGGTTCTCTTTTTGCTCCATCTTAAGACTGCACTGATGTACATCAATGTACATAAATGTACATAATTACATTTCAGTATGCTGAAAACAAAAGCTAAGAGTTAGAGCTTTCTGTTCGATATTCTGTTTGCTGAAATGGGATATCCCCTCAGGCCTCTGTCTTTGATGGTATAACCCAGATGACGAAGTGATCCCTAAAGGAAAAAGAACTTCTATTGAGCTCCCACTGTAGCTACATAAGCTTAAATATTACTAGATATGACTTCTGCTTTTCCTACTAAAGTTCAATGATTCCTTTCTGCTTGGAAAGGCTTCAAAATGTGCATTAAAGCAGCTTAGGTTAAGAGGCCAGGGATAGCCATGACCAGCTTCTAGAATTTCCCATCAAGGCTCCACAGCCCACTGTGGAAACACAGGGCTTCACTGAAAGCACTTCCAGTTTCTCATCAGATTTCAGAGCCCTGTAAGAGACACTGAAACAAACTTTGAAGTCCGAACAAGGATTCCTCAATTCTGATTTGAGGAAGGAGTCATCAGTCCCTCAAGCAGACCACCACCAGAAGGCTGAAAAACTCAGGGCCAGAGCTCAGGCAAACCGAGAATGATGGAGTAAACTCTTGGGAATGCTCCCTTATCCCTGTCTTAGGAGCAACTGACTCTGAGATGCTATTGCTGATTGTCCCGCTCCTGCATACAACTCTGAAGCACGTTTAGAACTATAATATTAATTTTTTCCTACAGACTTTACAAAGTCTAATTGCCTTCAACAACAAATTAAACACTATTGAGCCTTAGATATACTTCCGTAATACCTCTAATTTGCCTAAATAATTCAAACAGACTTAGCATAGATACACATATTTTAGAATGTAGGGGTGATATTATCCTACATGTTTATTGTGGGATAAATGCAAATTACAAGGAGCTCATATGGCCCGGCAGGTAGGGTGTTTGGCGTCCATACCAATCACACTCTAAGGTACTCGTGTTTCCTCGTCACAGAATCATGGAATATACTGAGTTGGAAGAGACCAACCAGGACCATTAAGTCCAACTCCTGGGTCTGCACAGGACAACCCCAATCTGTAAAGACTGTTCCAGAGGCAAGGACTACAACAGGGGCATATTGGCCTTTAGCATGTTTTCAGACAGAAAGGACTTTTTGGAGTACAGAAATTGTGAAGAAGTTATTGATCCTGGTTCAAGCAAGAGGATGGCTCCTAGATTTCCCATTCAACCAGAATGATTCAACAATTCTGATTATAATTTTTGTGTGAAGGAGGGTGGTAATGATTAATATTTGCTGCAGCTTAAGCAGAAAGGACTTTTTCAGTAGATTTCTATGCACGATAAAAAAAGCACGTTATAAAAATATTTCTAACTGAAATTCTATCGTGAGTTTTTGTTCAAATATTTTTGTTGTTAAAAAAAAGTCCAGAAATAGACAACAATTGTAAACTGCTTCATTGAGTTTTACATTTATCACTTGACTGTGACAGCAAATTAGTTTTGTTTCCCAAGAGATGGTTCAGACTGCATACTTGGTAAAAAAACAACAACTTCATGTATTGCTTATATAAGTTCCTTTCAAAATTGAGCCAGCTGAAACTTTTTTGTTAGAAAACAGCTGTTATTCGCCACTACAGGTGGTGTATCAGTCCCTGAGACA
This sequence comes from Dasyornis broadbenti, assembly GCA_013397935.1. Classification (NCBI taxonomy): domain Eukaryota; kingdom Metazoa; phylum Chordata; class Aves; order Passeriformes; family Dasyornithidae; genus Dasyornis; species Dasyornis broadbenti. The sequence goes on from VZRN01003686.1 coordinate 2,294,891, forward strand.
CTCGTTATCTATTATAGCACAAACTTCTGTTATGACACAAAACATGACTTTAGCTTATTACCAGGGTGTATTTTAAATGATCCACCTTTCAGTCTTAGGGAGAGGTAATTCTCATTCTCATTCAACGGTATTTAATGCAACTTACAGTATACATTTTAACGAACTGTTGTAGTTCTAAAGCATCTGTGTAAAATAACTATAGCCTATGTGATTTCTAAGTTCTGGAAGTGTAAAATTTTAATATCCTATATTTAGGATGTCTCAGGAGAAAGTGAATCAAAGAGATTTCACTGTTTTGTGGTGTAGGTGACATTGCTCATCTCAGCTCTGCCAAAGATGACAAGCAGGAGCATTTCTCTGTGCACTCCCAGAGGGGCAAGTGTCAGGAGATGTAGAACAACAGGGCAGAGGTCGTATTTCAGGTTTCACTTGATAAACTTCCTTTTTAAATGAAAGATATCTTTATACCTTTCATATTTATGTGTTAGACATTATGTAAAATTACATATTTAATTTCAGTATTTGCCTAAATCTATACCTATTTAGAATTCTCTCCTTCCAAAGGAAAAGACAATATAATAAAAGTAGAAGGAAGTTAGCAATGTTTTTGTTAACATTTTTCACTCCAAGGAAATGGTGCAGAAGAAAACTCTTCTATGACACTTTAAATAATACATCTTTCTCAGTAAGACACAGACATGTCTTAACAATTTTGTTACAAGCCTATGTTATTTCACTGTCCCATCGTTAACTAATAGACAATCTATTTTCCAGGGCACAAAAAACTGACACTTTCTTTGTTTTGATTTAGGCTTTTACTACAGTATGGAAGCCTAATCTAACAGGATTTAGTACATCACCTGAGAAAACTATTTCAAAGCAATCTTCTTCCTGTGAAATCTGATCAGGTATTTACAGGCTGTCACTGATAATTATGGCAATTACCAATTTACGACAAGGCTGATCAACAAATTCTTGTACAGTCATAAGAAAAGCCTCCATGATCTGAAAGAAGGCCACATAATTAGGGAGATCTGCCTCAAAGTCTGAATTTAGGATGAGCAATAGAAAGAAACTTAAAAATGCAGCTCAACAACCTGGAGAAGTTTGAAAGAAAGGCCAAAAAGGAAACATTTTCTTCAAGGTTGTTAAAAATAAATTAATGTTGCAGGTGGTAATTAGGATTTATTTTAAATTAGCACAGAATTTAATGAGACACACAGGGAAAGTATTAAATAAATAAACTTATTTTTAGCATCTTAGCATTCAGAAACATTTAAAATTACCCTCTCTGACTTGTCCCAGGTATGTAATTTCAGAAAACTTGAGCCCCTCAGGAAACGCTTCACATTTTCATTTATTGTGTAAATAAATATTCTGTTTTCCATTTTCCTCTGTGCCCATAAGACTGTATCATTCGGTAGTTTATTTTAGCCACTTAGAACATATAGTCATCTGGAAGCTTAAAACTTTGAAACTGCATTGTGAAGATAAACTTCAAAGCATTACAATGGCAGTTCAACCTGAATGAAGATACAAAACCTAGACCATAGGGCCTCTCTCGTCATAGATATCTTACAGAGAAATTCTCTGCATATTCCACATTACAAATATGAGCTTCCCAGCTAACAGTGCCATTAATGGATTGCACAGTAAGGAAAATTATTGCCTTTCAGCTAAAGAAACCGAATAGCTGTCAGAGATGATATTTAAAGGTGTTTTTAAAACAGATATCACTGTAAGAACAAACAATATTTTTTTTTTCTTATATTCAGTACTTTTTCTGTAATGTTAAGTAAGGAAGATTAAAAATGCTCTGTATTTTTTTCTAAAACTGAAAAGCAGTTTTTCCTGTTTTTTCTGTTTTTTTTTTTTTTTTTCATATATTGTTGCTAGTTTTGGCTTTAGCTTTGTTTGTGGTTGTTTTTTGCTGTTTCGTTTTTTCTTCGGATTTTGTTTTGTTTCTTGGTTTTTTTTTTTTTTTTTTGAATGTTGCTTATACTGCTGTCCCTGTGGGATGGGAAGTAACGCCTTTTTGCAATGGAACATATAAAATAATATGATAATGGAGATATAGATTGTTTCCAGTTTGCTAAGCAGAACACGGTGTGGGGATAGAGCTGTTGTCCTGAGCCCCAGCACAAGGTCAAATTGTCCGTCTTTTCAGTTGCAATTTTGATTGAATGGTGACATAGAGACACCTAAATTCAATGTTGTTTTTTTTATATACAGTTCACTTCAGCTACAAGAAGATTCGTCAATCTAATATTATCTGCCTATTTATGGAGATTTCTTGTGGACCTCAAGTTTTCAGATATATTTCTAGAAAAAATGCAGTGTTGGGTTTTGTTCTGTTTTCCTTTTCCCACAGTTTTGGTAGAATAGTGCTTGTGTTAAATTGTATATGCTGGTGGAAGCACATAATTAGCGGAATCTCTCTCATTCACGCAGGTGCAAGTTCTGTCTGGCGAACTGAAGAACAGAACCCTGCTTCAGAACTATGGAAGAAAATACAATGGAAAACTATGGAAAAAAAAACTATGGAAGAAAATACCCCTGCACACCTCACTTCAGAAGCTTCAGGGAAGCATTTGTGACTTAGGACCTGTGCAGATATTTAAAATTGCTTAATATCAACGTTTAAATCGTTCTAAATATTTTAAGGTTGAGATGAGGAAAAAAAAAAGTGCAGGTTCTGCCATACAGCAAATTCTCAGAGCAGCAGAAATTTTTCTAGTCTTCAACAGAAGATAAAACAATAAATCAGATGAAAAGCCTCTGGGCTCTTCAAAGAAAGAATGAAATAACGTCCCTCCCCAACCCAGCATCCAGAAGCCAACTGTGCTGAGTGAAAATTAAGTTATTAAAAATTAGTAGCTTTTGGTTTGATTTGGTTTGGGTTTTTTGCTATTTGCCATATACAGAAACTGTCTTTTCTGGCTAAATTTAATTCACGTCACCTGGAGCACCATCTTGGGTCACAGCTACATCATCAGCCTGTTCTGTGTGTAAATTAGATGAAACATTTATAAAATGGCCTTATTTTTGTTTCTATTCTTTTTCTTCTCCCTGTTGCAGCTTTTTCAGCCTGTCAGCCCTTTACAATTTGTGTTTACCCATGCCAGTGAGGTAAAGATTTCAGCCTGTGAAATCCAAAGTTCCTTCAGTCTTCCTTGCTCTAAGCCTGGTCTTAGCCCATGCACCTCAGAGGTTGCACGTCAACACCTGACGTCTAAAAAGACAGAACTTCCCTGTTTCTGAATGGTTGGCAAGATGTTTGTGTGCAACGCGTGAAACCAACAAAGACGCAACCGCTTTGGACTTGTGAGTGCAATGTCTGTGGTGTCTGACATGTCTGAGTGTCTGTTCTAGCGCTCATGATGTTGAACAAGTCTCACTGAATCAGACACGGTTCCCAAGTGCATCCAGCCCAGTTTGCAATACAAGCGTGTCCTTCACTTCACCTCCCACACAGTGGAGTTGGGATGGTCTGCGATTCCCAGGTATCTCTAGCCCCTAAAGGGTCTATAAGGACCTCTGCCATTATACATTCTGAGCTGCCTGGACTCTGTAATTCCCATGCTGATGGTCAAAGAGGCCTTACAGTGGTAAATGATACCTTAGAAAATGTGCAGGCAGGGAGACTGCCCTGGAAACATGTTCATGGCAACCTTTCCATCTGGTTGGTAAGCATTTTCAGCTATGAATTTACCATGCATTTTTGATCTACAGCCAATTTTCTTCAGCTCTTTATTCATGTCCTGTGGAGTACACTCCTGAATATGTGTTTTTCAAAGCCACGATTTGACAAGAGTTACTTCCATTACATAGTGGAACTCCTTCCAAATCACAGACAAAACCACGTACAGCCTTGAGGTACAGTCAGTTGTGTCTCATGGGAAATTAAAACATCCCCCCAGTATTTTACTACCTATGTTTAACCTATTTTGTATGGGGATTTTATACCATTAAGCACAGGGGAAATAATGCTGCCAATACTTCAAACCCTTAGGCTTCCATCACAAATGGGCTGCTGCGAAGTGTATTTAAACTGTATTTAGATCATTATATCAGTAGCATAAAACTGGCTCTCCATGGAAGTCTGAGATTTTTCTCCTGAAGAGGGAACCCCTCCATAGTTCATTAGCTTCTTTTCCGTATCATATTGCAATAGATGAAAAAAATAAGCAAAAAAGCTATTAAGTAATTTTAAGTTTCATGAAATGGATTGCATAATATTAAGCTGCTGATACACAGAAGTTGTAAAATATATACATTTAATAAGCAGTGAAAGGAAATTCTAATTATTTTGCTCAGCAAGAGGAAAGACTTATATTTCAGAAGTGTTTTTCACCTGTGGAAAGCCTAGTTTATGAAGTGAGAGAAAAATGTTTCCAAGCATTACCTGACCATTTGAATCCCATTTTGGCAAAAAAACATTATGCTGGGGCCTTATGTGCTTATTGACCCGAAAGGCATACCCACCATAGCTGATGCCAGCAGAAAGCAGCTGACAGTTTGAAATTCATCCTGTTCCCTTCTGCCACCCTCTTCAAAAGGCATCCTGCCGGGAGGTGTGCCGAGGAGTTTCCATGGCTGATTATCTACCTGCAAAGCCTTGTGTGTTTATGAGCTCACAAAGGAATGGGGTCACAGAAAACTGTACACATCCTGTGCCTCGTACTTGCTGTCGCTGCCCCCTTAGTGAGGCAAGGAAAGATGTACGTAACACCACACAGATTATAAAAGTCGTGTGCTGACTGCACTTTTGTAGCACTTCCTAAAACATGGGGCTCTTTCCTGCTAGCAATCATAACTTGGTGCCAATTTTGGTAATTAGAAAATTTTTAAATGCCTTAATAAGAGCATTCAGTAGTGTGCATTAAGCTCCCGCATGGACAACGTCACTAATGCTTTCACTTTTTCCTCCTGAGGAAGCAGTAGGATGAGTTGTAATATTAAGGATTAGTCATGTTGCTAGGAAGTAAGAGTTTTATATATGCAGCATAATCTTTTCTGGATATGGCTGCAACATTTAATTGCAAGGTTTGCAAAAAGGAAAGTTCAGAATGAAGAGTAAAAAGAGTTCTAAAGAAAAATAGTGTTCTAGAGTTTGTTTTAAATGTCTAAATTATTTAATTGTCAAAGAAAGGCTATCTATTTGCCAGACTTGATATAACATTCCTGTCATTAAAAACTAATTTTACATAAAATTGCATTTTATAACATGTCACTTACAGTCTTTCTTGTAGTGTGTCCTCTCTTAATCAGCATTTTCAGATGCAAACGAGAGAGAAGATTAAGCCCCTATCTTTTAGACAAATAGCAGCCAGTTGACTAAAGAACTATCACCCAAATGCCATTTTAGTGACATTATTTTACAAATCTCCAATAAGTAGGCCTGAATGTAAACCTTAAATCTGACCTTTGAATTCAGGACCTACACATCGTCTTCCTTGGAGTAGGTGGAACCCGAATACTCTGTTCTAAATTCTTATACATGTAGGTTTGGAGACGGAACTCGTTGCAGTGTTCATCCCAGAAATATTTTAAAATAGGCTGAGCTTGCAAAGTGGGACCCTGGTCAGGGCTGGTTTATCAAGAACTACGTAGTCTTCTTTTCCACTACTTTCAAAGTGTTTGTGCTGTTTTCTGTGTGTGGCTGTAAGATGGAGCAATCCCCGTTGAACGGACAGATCAGACTCCCTGGCTGTTTCTCGCCTGTTGAATGCTATGGCACATATTTTCCAGACCATCCTTCTTCTGGGCCCCTAGCTTACAGTAATTTTTTTGCCAATTTATTCTTTTGCAGCTCCTAGTAAATTCTATCTGAAATGTTCCTCAGGTGCAAAATTTCCCTGTGCCTGTTGTACAGGGTGTGATAATTTTTCAATATTCACTCCTAGTTGTAGCCATATCTCCATTGTCTATACTCTAATTTACAGTTTTCAGTTTAAAGAACCACGTCTCTGTTTTAATATATAATCGATGTTTGAGGGCACTGTAAGCTTCAAGGTTAAGTGGCAGCTAGTTAAAAAGTGATTTCATATGCACAGGAAGCAAGCTGGCTTCACTCTCTTTGTTTTATATCACTTGTATTGATATCAAATAGACAGGGATCTAAAAGGCAGCCTCTAATTTGTCTCTGTGTACTAAACATAAAAAGAAGAAGAAGGCTTTTAAAATTCAGAGCAATTCTGTCAAAAGATTGCTATATGCAGGTACTTATTCCACTTCCCTTCTCATTTGCATATGAAATCTTGCCTGACAGGTCTCCAAGTGCAGAGTAAATTAGAAAAGTTAACAACTCTTTATCCATTATTTATGTGTTGCACAATCTAAAATTACTAAGTTTTCTTCATACACACTATGCTAAGGTATAAAATTGGTATAAAAACTAGATATAGAATGGGTTTAGGGGTTTTTTTATTTGTTAGAAACAAGAGCATAAAAGCATTAGCAATGGTTTTCTTTATAATTAACCACTGGCATTTTAAAGTGTCAAGATATAATCTGCAAAAGAGAGCTTTAGAACTTAACTGAAAAGACAAATGATTATCTAAAAGCTAATGAACTCAGTTCTGTAATGGACTGGGTAGAGGTAATTTATATGAAGTAATAAGAAGAACTGGCAAAAGCTGAAAGGGAAAAATGTTCAAGCTGATGTGGAATGGCCACAGAGAACTGATGACGGAAATAAGTCAGATAGCAAGTAAGCAGAAGGATCTGTAAAACTGCCACTAGATTTGCTGCTGGATAAAGTTGCACTGAAGAGTTATTTTATGACTTCTACAGTATAAGGAGGGATTCCTGATAGCATAAGGCAACGTCTCATCTTAGTCCATAGAAAAAAGAAGCAAGAGTGAAATACGTATGTTTCAGTTTCAGACTGTGTTTCTAATTGGACATTTGCTATATTGACTTCAAAAAGAAGATTCAGTAGACTACATTTTGGGTTTATTTTCAACAACAGTGTATCCTCTCTCCAACACCTATTTGGCTGAAGTAGGTAGGATTTTCACATAGCCAGAACTGCCATCAGCAAGGTAATCATAGCTATCACTGTGTATATACTTTTCTTGAAGAATCTGGGTTTACTTGCCAGATGCAAATCCTTTACCTGAATAGAATTTTTAATGAAACTCATACTTCCTGCTGCCCTGAGCCATTTATTAACTGCATCCTCTCACTATTCACAGAATCATCACAGAATAAAGGGATGGTTTGGGTTGTAAGGGAACTTTAAAGTTATGATGACCCTCCGAGGAGGACAGACGTCCTCAACCGCATCAGGTTGCTCAGAGCCCAGTCCAACCTGATCTCGAATGTTTCCAGGGATGGGGCAACCTATGCCAGTGTTTCATCATCTCCACCATAAAAGACGCTTACAAATAGGCATTCGGTAATGGTAGGATCTAAAACTCGCCCCTATATTCAGCATTTCCTTTGGCCAAGTTCTGTAGCTCTCAATCTGACACACTGGCTGTTGTGAGTCTCTGAGAAGTCCCACGTGCCTCCTCTTCTGAGGAGGAGAGCTGAGATTTACCACTGACCGCAGATTCCAGTCCCAGAGGGTATGCTTCTAAATTAGGCATTGTAATGCTAAACTGTACATAAATCACCTTGTGAAAGTACCTAAATGGTCAGGGTTTTAGTAGTTGCAAAAATGAGAGACTGGATAATAAGATTTCTACTCTATTGCTTCTAATGCGTTGCCTGAATTCTCTGTTCAGATACAAATAATTGATCCTGATAAAGTTCAAGCAAAATCTTTATATATTCCGTTTTAAGGGAAATGTCTAAAAGGCTTCTGTTTCTGATAAATAAATATAAAGGATAAATGCTTGATGTAAGGATAAATGCTTGATGTAAGGATAGATGCTTGACTTTCTGGGGTTGGAAAAGTCCCCTATGTCTGAGTCATGTTTTTGGTAGAAGCTCACCACAACCTGGCAAATTTGCAAGAATGCAAACAGAGTGGAATTTTTCATAAACTGGTGCCACCATAATATACACTGTGAAAAGTTCAGTTTATAAACATTTAGGAAAAAAAACCACAGAAATCAGAAACCTGTAACCTTTGTCAAAGTAGGAAAGTAGCTATTTGGTCATGGGCTATCTTCTGAGATTATTCTTTTAAGTTTATGTGAGTTCACCCACATAGATTTAAAAGAAAGTAGGACTTTATTATCAATGACATAGGAAGAAAATTAAACAAATAATGGAAATTTCATGCATACAGTGTGTATCCCAGAATGCATAGATATCACAGTGATGACAAACAACAGTGTAGTAAATTTTTTTCCTCAATTATTTTGGTCTCTGAAATTCATGTGTGTTTTCGGAATGGTGATAACCTGAAAGGGGTCATGAAATGGGCACACTTGTACTTGGGCAAGTTTTAGTAGCAGGGAAAAGGTTTGCAAAGAGCCTACTCCTTCGCCAGCCCGCTCCTCCAAGGCAGAGACACTTTTCAGTATCTCTTCCTAACAGTTTTAATTGCAAAAACAAAACCACGTTTAATTTGTAATTGAGTGGGACGTGGTACTACTCTGATAGAAGAGAGAACCATAACGAAGCTAGAAGTAGTTTAAAAAAAAATGACTGAACTGTCCCAAACTTAGCAAGTGTTAGAGACACTGCCTTAAGTGTGCCACTTCCCTTATTTTTACTTTCAAAGCAATTCATAAACAAAATAGATATATAAGGTCACTCTACTAAGATTAGAATCAACAGGAGCTTAAAGTCACGCATATGTATAAGCAGTGTGCTGATTTGAAATAATAATGAGAATTCCATCATTTAACAAGAAGCCCTGCATGTTTTTAAATACAACTTTAGATGTAACTTCAAGTAGAAAATTACTTCTCAATGTTCAGTGACACACAGAAGAGCAACCAAAAATAGAATAATCGTACTTGTGATTTGCATAAAAATTATACTAAGAAAGAATGTGCTATGGTTAGAAAGATAAAAACAATCCAATGAGAGCAGTGGGAAATAATGTAATTCTTGTGTGAATTATTTCCAGATTGAGACACTGGATATTTTAAAGAAATGCTAAATGTACTACTGAACAATTTTATATCTGTAAAGTTCAAAAACTGGTGAAATATTGCTGTTTGAGGTCTGAACTTAACAAGAATTAAGAAGGTTCTGCCAAAGTAAGTACTGACAAAAAGCAGCCAAAGGATTACTTAAAAAAAGGAAACAGAAGAAGATTAGTCATTCCAAACAATTTGCATCTTGAGGGAAATGGAAAATAAACTCATGCAAATCCCTGGTGGTGTAGTTTTTAAAAACGATGACAGTCAAGATGATATGGGAATACGGCAGGGAGAAAAATATGGTATTAACTCTGTCCCCAAGATTTTAAGCAAAATTTTCTGTCTATTATTGTCCTAGTTTAATCCCTAGTTCTTCCATTATTGTCTATAATGTTCTCAGCTGTAACCTCATATACCATATTACAAAGCATCACCTACCCACAACCAACTGATCAGTCCCAGTATGACATATTTTATAGTAAGGATACATTTGATGCTTCGATCTAGGATTTTTTTCCCAGATCATTTTAATATTAATTTATGGGGTTGAGTTACAAACCCTTTGTCTTGTTTCTGTGACGGTTTAACAGCTTACCATGCGGACAGCATGTACCGCTCATTACTGCCTGTGGCTCATTCAGTAACACAACAGCTCATAGCGCAGGAGAAACTGAAAGCTGTAGGTACCCAGGGCTCACTTCCAAAAGACACAGAGAAGTCTGGCTCTTGCCCAGTAGGGCACTGAAGCACATATTTGCAGTTTGGGTAATTGATTTTTTTTTGTCAAGAGGTGCATAAAAATAAAGCACATGACTAAGGCTTTTCTCAGAAGGAGCTACAGAGTGCTCGGGAGCACCCATTTCTGATAAAGCCATATATGTGCTGGCAAAGTTGTTTGCAGGAACTGACCTGCTTCCAATACCAGTTTTTGCTTTATCTTTATTGTAACGTAGGTGAGAGAACTTCTTCACAGTTGTTTTGAAGACTGCTGTCTGTGGCGTAACCCCAACGTGCCCTTTCCTTACTCTCAGCATGTTGATGTTGATGTGAACCCACATATGGCTATGCCTTCCACCATCATTCCTTCTCTTTTTTCCGCTCTCTCCTCCCCTTTTCCTCCAAAGATATTAGTGATGTAAAAATAAAAATCTCTATTCCAGTGAAGCTACTACTCACGGGGCGAAGAAAATGATTTATTACTTTCATTTTAAGGGCTGTGTTTGAATGCTTTCACAGGTGAGAAACTGAAATGATGTAACATGTACCTAATAAAAGTCTCTTTAAACTGAGAATCACAAAGAGATTTAAAGAAAACAAACCCCACGCCCACAACTCAAATAGAATACTTGTACTTTGACAACTTAAAGGTCTTCTTTTAAAATTTTTTTTAGGGACAGATAAAGTGAAAGGTATTTATAAGAGTCCCTAGTCCTGCAGGTTTACAACCTGTGCTCTGGCTTTCAGTTGCATTCTTTTCCATATCCCTACGCCTTTCAAATTCTGTTCTGTTCTCCGGGCTAAAATGAACACTCGTAAGAATACAGCAATTAAACACAATTACAAAGATGTGCACATTCCATGCTGAACAACCACAGCCCCTTTCCAAGCACCTTTTTTTACTTTCCTCATCAGCAGTAATTTTCCCCATTTCTTATTTATGCTCCTCAGCCATCAAACCAGTTTTGTGTGACCCTGGTAAATTTTTTGTTATTTTGTTGCTGTTGCAGACTCACACAACACTTCTCTGACAAGTGAAAAATTATAAACCCAGAAAGGTGAAAACATCCAGTAAACTGTGGAAATCCAGTTTCCATTGTCTTTGCCAGCTTTTACTCAGGGCAGAGTTTATAAAATAGCATAAGAAGACACACTAAAAAAATAAAAAAAAGATTTGATGGAACTGCTTCCTGTCCGTAATGAAGTTTTTCATGCATTTGTGGGGGATGAAGTTTTTCATGCATTTGTGGGGGTTAATCTTATGAAATAAAGGCCCCATTTGACCTGTCAGCATTGGGAGATGTTGGCCTCTAGATCACCTGTGCTTCAAACATCATAAATGTTAACATTTTCTAAAAGATTTTGTTAAACACGTCTGTGTTCTTTTCAAAGAAATTCATTGCCAAACCTGAAAGCCAGTTGAACAGATATCGGGAGGTTTTCTACAAAAACTATGTTATTTTCATGTCAAATCTTTTAATGCCATCTGGTAGAACGATTTTCAAAATGCAAATATTTTGTGATCTTATGCTATCTCCTACTCCACGTAGCTCCTTTTTCCTGTTGTCCAGTGGCATCAAGTTGGAGACCTCTTAGCAGCTATCCAAACAGATGATTTTTGTCACAAACTCTACATGGTGTATACCAAATGTACGCACAGAATGATCTAAAGCTCGTGAATCACTTCAGAGCCCTGAAATATTTTTTGGAAAGAGTGAAAAACTTCCACTGCTCTCTGTTAAATTAACAGGTTAGTTTTCCGCTGGAAAGAAGCAGTCTTTGTAGCAGTACTGCACTTTAGGTCTTCAGCTGTTATGAAGTTTGGCTTACTTATCCCAGGTAAGAATGAAGCTCTGAGGCATGTGTTCTAAGTCTTCAAATGAGGGATCTCATGATCTGGGGAGTGATTTTATTGTAGAACAATTAAAATATTTAATAATATATATATATTAATATCTATTCTTTATACAGACTGTATTATTAATATAATATATTTAAGATAAAGCAGTATAAGAAGTAATCTAGTTTTCTTATGCTTCAAAAATAGCCAATGGATAGACAGACATCTCCAAAGAGAAATTTAAGGCCATTTTGTTGAGTTTCTGCACTAAAGATCCTCTCAAGGAGCTCTTTTCTCCACACCCACCTTCTCAGAGAGACAGAAGAAACAGTGAAATAAGATACATGAAATTATGTGATGAAACCATCCCCTGCCAGTCCTAATTCTAATGCATCGAGGCTCAGGAGAAGATTGCACATCACAGTGGTATAAGGGAGAAAACAGGAATAAATGCTCACATGCATCTGTGAACTGCTTGTCAAACAAAAAGAAGGGAGAGAAAAGGGAAGAAAAGCACCAATTGCCTCTTCCTTCTATTAATGGGAACTTTGAAATATTTTGTTTGGCAGAGATTCAATAATATTAATTTTTTTGAGTTTGCTTCTCATTAGTTCATTGTCATCTGTAGTGGGGGTTTGTGTTCTTTTTTTGTTCTCTTTCTGTTTTGGTTTTTGGGTTTTTTTTGTTTTTTGTTTTTTTTTTAATTACAATGTCATCCTTATTCAACCCCATAAATCCCACTATTAACTAGATCTCAGGACCTCACACTCAGATTTGCTCAAGAGAGGCCCAAAATGGGAAAAGTAAGTAATAACAGATCATGGCTGTAGATCACAGCAGTGTTTGGGACCCGCTGATCACTGACTTATGTCCAAGTCTAGAAGCACAGATGTGCATGCCAAACATGGTAAGAGAAATCAGAACCAGAAGAGAAAGGAAAAATGAAACAAAAATAAAACACATCAACAATAAAAAGAAGGAAAACACACTACATATCCTCATGGGGAATCCGAAATTCTTATGCTTCTAGGATTACATTAGATTATTACTTTTTCTGCTTTCTAGAAGTTTTAGCTCTTGGCCCTTGCCATTTCATGCCGTCTAGGAGAGTGTGTGGCTGCATAGTTTGAGGACTTGTGCCTGGCTTTATACTGGAGAGCACTGTGACAATTTTCATAAGCCAACATCTTGTGCAATGGCAACAGATTCTAAAAACTAAATTTAGGATAATACCAATTGTGTCTTTCCATCTGTGAAATGCGTTGACAGAGAGTGTATGCTAGCAGGTAATGCTAAGATTGCTAAAGCATTTTTGGAAAACGGAAACATCTGGAGCTACAGGAAAAGAAACGAAATCTATTTACTTATAGATCTCACTTGGTGATGACAAAATATTTAAATCATAATGCCGAAGGAAAATTTCCAGAAAATCATCTCGGCAAAAGCAAGCACTGAGGTGTAGCCTCTGGCCTTGAATCATTAATAAGAACTTTGTCTCCTCTGCTCACATCACACGCTTCCAGCAAAAGCTTTACTGAAACCATCAAGATTTTCTCAGTAGGAGTAAGAGTTGTTCTTTACTTCAGCTATTTTTGTAGATACCGTTATTTTTAATGGTTTACCATTAAAATGCTAATGGATAACCATTACCATATTTTGTAGATGGAGCACTACTTCCTTAGTCTTCAGTTATCATTGATTAGTCTACCAAATCTTCTGCCTGTGGATGATACCAGTCAAAGTCATCTCCAATACATGATCTTATACATACTTTCATTTAATCTAAATATATAAGTAGTCCTACTGACTTCAGTGGAATTACCCACAGAAGGTTGTGAGCAGATTGTGTGTCTCTAGAATGAGGGTCTATTTGGAGGAAATTTAAAGGAGATAAATCAAAAAATTTGGTGTGAATAAAATGATATCTGAACTTTTATTTTTATCTGGTCGGAACCACTGTAATGGAAAGAAAGATGAGAAAAGTGGTTTCTTGCGGAGATTCTTAGCATAAACATAGCAAGCCTGCAGAAATGCAGTAACAGGTAATGTCAGACTTCCAAAAATAAAAATATCAAAAATAATTTAGTTGCTAAATTTGCTGTAAATTTCCTTTCATCAAGAAAAAACCCTCTGTAATGCCTGCTCTCAGAGAAGGTATCAAGAAGCAGTAAGACCTTAAATCATTACGGACTGTCATTACATTGATAGATAGACCATAATTACATTTATGGATACACCTGACTTCACAAAGTGTTTATATTTAGCTTTAAATTACTTTGCTTTGCTTTGCTAAAAGATGTTACATACACTGGTCAAACCCAGATTTAGGTTTTTTTCCAAAGGTTTTCATTGTGGGGGTTGTTTTTTTCCTCTTCAAGTTCAATTAAAAACATCCTAAAACACAGGTTTCTTGGAACACTGAAAATTAGTTGAACGCGTTTGTGTCAGCAATTCCTTTTTCTTTAAGGTCAGCCCTGGTCAAGGCCCTATTAAATACAGTGAGAACATTTCATTTACTTAAACAGACACTGAAGTAGAAAATGCCATAAAATTGCAAAAGCAAATAGATATTTATACATCATTTGGGGACAGGTCAGCATTATAATGTTTTCCAAATGTATAAAGTTGTTCTTGGGCAACAAATTAGAGTACAAAAAAGGAAATTTAGTGTTAAGTTGACCTAAGCCAAATTTTTTTTTATCTGTTTAACTGAAAACTGGAAAAGAGCAATATGGAAATCAAAGTATTTTTTGTGAAGAATAGCAATGCAAATGCCATTACAATTTTTAAAAGTGTCTAAAAGTTACTACTTCAGCTTTTTTTTTCAAACATTGAATTAAAACAAATAATATTTCATTCATAGCATGAATAATGCATTTTGCTAAATGCTGCTAAAAATTATAACAGACTGTGCTGTGACGGCAGTACATGACAACATAGATAAACAGATAAAAGGTAGCACAGCTAAAGGATAACATTCCTTTCGAACGTGAAATCCAAGTATTGAATTTGTTCACTCTTCAGTCAATTATTCACAAACTATGAATTGTTTAAACACAGAGCATCCTTGAGAATTTAGAATACTTCACCACTGCACTTATTACTATTTATTTATTTATTTACTTACTTGGAAAAATAAAAAATTAGCATTTTGGATGTGAAAGCAAAAAATAATAAAGAAATACAGTTGTAATGAAAGGTAGTATCTGAAGACAGATGAGTCAACTGTTATTTATGCCTAATAAAATAGGTAGGAAGAAAAGATACAATAGCCCTAATTTAAGGTTTGGGGTGTTTTGTTTGTTTGTTTGTTTGGATTTGGTTTTGTTTTGTTTTGTATTTTTCATTTTTAAAACGTAAAGTGTAATATTTTCTTTCTTCTGTTTTGTTTCTCCTGTTCTACTCCATTGCACAGATGTTTGCCTGTGCATTATCACCCATCTTAGGGCCTTGCAAACCTTTAAAAGCAGGATATCACACTGTAGTTTTCTCTTTCAAATAAGAGTGAATATGCATTGTGTTTTCAGGGGAATCAGCGGGTGCTGCCACTTACAGTGAGCAGATGCTGTCATTCCGCTGCTCTGTGGGATCTTCCCCCTGAGTGAGGCTGAAGCCCCTCCAGCTAACAATTCTCTGCTAAAGCTGCTGCACGTCTGTCTGTCTGTACCAGTCTTGTTTAAAACATCCATTCTCTAAGCAGTAACTTAGTAAAGACCTGTCACATGCACAAAAATTCTCGCTTCAGGACATAAGCATTCTATCTCAGTGCAAATGCATAATCTTACAGCGTTATAAAATGGAAAAGGAATGACTAGATTTCAGCTTTCCTTATTTGAAATACAGTATAATGTATAATAGAGTAAATAAACCTTTTGATTATGCTCTATTTTCTGCCAAATTTAATATTTTATAACACTTTATAAATTATTTCTCCAGTGTAATGGAGCCTTGAAAGCATTATTCTCACATTTCTCTATGCTTTCTGGGCCAATAACCAGAATAAACCTTGTGCTGAATCATTCAAGTGCTGTATCGGTATTGTCAGGAGCTTTCATGATGGGACTTCAAGTCAGCCAAAGCTTTGAGTTGGAACTTCAAATTTTGTTTTTAAAGTGAGCACTCTAAAGAACCAAAACCAGTACCATTTTCACCAGTCCTGCTTTCCAAGCTATTGACTTTCCAGCAATTTTTCATCCAAATCAAACTGTACATAGTTCATTTTGGATCCTTTACAATATTTCCTTGTTTCCTCTCAAGATTGAATTCTCTGCTCTTTTTGTCTTTCTCTTTTGTGCTGGGCTTGTTTCATGTTTTCTTCCTCGTTCAGAGAAGGCAAATGGACCAACTTCTGCTCTGCTGTCAGTCTCTGCACCTTAAATACTTGTGTACTCTATTCAGGATATGGGCTTTTAGCTAACAAATAAAAGAGTTATACCACCCACCACAGTCCAGACTGAAGCAAATCTTACCTTTGTTCTCTGTAAATCTGATACAGTCAAATTTTCACACAGAAAATTCAGCCTTCTGCTCCAAGTCCAAACCCATAAATCTGGTCTGCACTTCTGTAGTCCTTGGCCGAGATGTCAGTCACATACAGTCCAGTCTCTTAGGGAGAGGGAGAGCTAATCTCAGAAAACAATAACGCAGGAACAAAACAGAAAATTTGAAATCACCCATTTAAGCAATAATAGGGCTTTCAATACCCAGCAAAATTTATTGGTGAAAGATTATTCTAATGAAACAAGCATTACTAATGTTGGCTTGTCTCTTGCAAAGGAAGCTCTACCTCCTTACCCACACTATAATACTTTTCAGATCACTGTGAACTTGTCTTATTGCAACGCAGTACTTACAGCTGCAATTACATGTTTGTGTACGATTTTTGTCACAGTAAGATTTTGGAGCATAAAACAAGGTAAAGCAGAAACTTTAAACCAGTTATATTTGAGAAAAAACAGAAAAAAGATTACCACACCAGCAGTAGGAGCAAAGGTGGCAGGAATATTGTTTATTGTTAACCAACCTATTTAAACTAGTGAGTTCCAGGACATGCTGGAGGAAATTCCTTTTAACCTAATGCTTTACTTACAAAATGGAAGTTAAGGACTTGCATCAGTATTTATATTTTAATCAACTTTTGCATGAAAATATATAAGAGCAATATTCTAAATTTGTAGCAACTATGTATCTCAGTGACATACTTTCTTCTTCACTCTGTTAATAAGAAACCAGAGGTGCATTCTGTGCAAGGCAGAAAGAATGAAAACACTCTATGACTTAAAATGGCATCAAGCTATTCTTGGCAGAGCTAGTGATTCTGAGAACAAAAACACAACAGCCTTTCTTCTGTTAAATTCAAACTGTGCTCTGCATTGTAAATCAAGAAAGATAAAGAAACAGGTTCAAATATTAAAGATTTACTGCCACAAAAAGCTATATAGCGCACTCTTCTCTCTGTGGTAGCAAAATAGCGCCAGTGTATCAGAGCAAAATGCATGAGGTGGTTGAGACACTGGTGAGTCACAGCACAAGGGTTCTGTTAGAACAGAAACTGCACAACAAAATTGTTCAAGTAGTCAAGGAGCACACAGAAACCTGCGTATTTTTCATAAGAACAAACATTATTGAGTCTTCAATCAAGCAGGCAAATAGAGAACATGTTTCTGGCACTATTGAAACGACATTTTAAATGAATACTCTGGTTATATTACACCGGGGTAATTTTTTCCATCACCAAGTTTTCTGTCACAAACAGACAGTGAAAGTGAAGTTCAAATCAGAACAGTTATTCCTAAGTGAACACAAGTGTTTAGCACATATGAATATTGAGCTCAGACATTGCACACGTTTTCAAGAGTTGGAGGAAAATTACGCTGTAGATATTCTCTAAGCAACCTGGGAACTAGATGATCTTTAAGGTCCCTTCCAACCCAAACCATTCCATGATTTTGGAAATTTTAATGAGTTGCACAGCAAAACGAACATACCTGTTTTGTAAATGATACTCTGTCATGGCATCAAGGCATGGCTAGTCAATGATTTTACTATAAGCAGACACTGAACTAGATGTCTGTACAAATTCCTAAAATTTATGCATCATTTAAGTAGGCAAAAGTCTAAACAGCTAGGTGAAAACGTTTTGCTAGAGAAAGAAAAATGTGTGTACTGTGTTTATTTCAAAGATATTCAATTATTCTTTCCAAATTTAGAAAAGAATATGTACAGAAGCATAGACCAGAGGATAAAGTTCCCTGAACAATAGTCTTGGGCAAGATTTCAAAGTTACTGATTACAGATCACTCAAAAAAAAGGCCTACATTTACGAATCTAAGTGTTCCATTTTCTGATGATTACTTTGAGGTGTTTCAAATTAGTTCCTCAATAATTTTTTAATTATTTCTTCCAAGGAAGACAAAAATGTGCCCTGCAATTAAATTATATGTTGCAACTCCTTAGTGCAGGTTATAAATTTTTAAATATTTGTTGCAAAATGCAACTTTGAACTCCTGGATTGTATTAGTACACAATTTTCTTGCCAGGATCAAAATAGTAACTGAAGTAATTATGCAGAAACCCCTTGTAAAGCTCTAAATGTTCAGTATGAAGAAGGAAGAATCTTAGAGAAAAATATCAAACTAACTGAGCTATTTTAAAAGTACTTTTATGCTAAGTTTACAATAGACTTTCAAACACTCAAACTTATTTAATCAAATTTGGATTTCTTCATATTCCATGTTTCAGAAATGAGTACCTAGCCAATGTACAATGAAGACTTTATAGACATATTTAGATTAGAACTTGTGGGTGACCTCTTTAAATAAACAGCTATATTAAGAGTTGCAGCTGAACAAAACTTTCATAAGGACATTCCCAAATTTGTTATGGAAGTAGATCTCTAGAGGGGATCAGACTGATGTGATTCACCTCAGATGGGGATAGGATCATCAGCTGCCCCATATCACCCCACTTTTCAATGAAGATCCTCCCGCAGGACCTCATTCCTTAGCACATATATCGCTGATCTCTTTGTGCATTCCCAAACCCAAGGTTTTGAGTTTTCGGAGCACCATAGCAACAAAGCTTTCCTACCTCCTTCTTCTGGCACATCTACTGGGATTGAGCCTCTCCTCCTATCTCTGTAATCAGTTATTTACAAAACTACTATCTAAAAGCCTGTTCCTACATCCATTCTAAGAAGTGGATACATAAAGCAGCAGCAATTTTTTTTTTTTCCTGGCTTATTGCTGAGATGCTTATTTCTGAGAAAATTTTGGACATCTGGAAGTATCTTTTTGTGATAAGAGAACAGTGGAGTGACAGTAAACAACATGAAAGAAAATAGAAGAACAGAATATCCCCATGGTAATGTTCATATTTACTTGAGCAGCAAAATAACTTGGTCTTTACATTTTCATTTGTTGACATGTAGGCCTGTACTAAAAGAATAAATAGGAGAAGTCAGAATTAAGTTGACAGATAGCTTTCATCATTCCAAGATCTATCTGTCCCTTTCTCTACTTAAGCTGTTTTAGATTTAAAGCATTTGAGGAGAATATTTACGTCTTTCTAAGCATTTGCAACAAACAGGAAAGAGAAACATAAATCTTTGTATGGTTCTGTGAATACTATCTCAAAAGAATCAATAATGCAGACACGTTATTTAAAGATTTCTACAAATAAAATCTGTTTTCTTGCAATACTGCCTTACCTTGATTATTATGTAGAGTACTTTCGTCCACAAATCCCTTTCTTACCACATGAATGGAACAAGATACGTGATTAGAAAAGGTAATAAGTTAAAAATGTAAAAATCTAATACAAATCTCTTTTCTCAATCCAAAAATCTTCCCGTGCAGGTCACAATTCAAAACCAGACAAATATAAACCTGGATAGTCTGTCTGAAGCCTCATGAACAGTAGACTAAACAATTGCAATGTCAAGCCTAACCTGCCTTTATCTCGCTTTAAAAAAATATGCACAGTGAGACAAACGGACCATAAATAATGTTTTCTTTGGAACTTCATTTTCTTGAAAACTACACCGAAAAATATTGCATTTTGTAGTCCTTCTAATAGCGGCCAAATAAACAAGGGGCTGAATTCACAGCATAGGAGCAGAGCTGATCAGTCCTGAATGACCTTTGCAGCTGTGAAATGTCAACCCCACATGGGCACACTGGAGCCCAAGCCCAGTATTTCTTAACCAACAGATGAACGCATTTCTGGATGGGTCTTGCTTAACATTCAGAGGGATGTCAGAGACTGGAGCACACATTTCTTTACCTGCCCTAAAACGGTTCTGGAAACTAAGGCAGGGAAATATTCTCTGCGGATCCGTGCAAAGAGGAACAGCTCTGGCAGAACGCAGCGAGACAAAATAAACTTTTGTTTTGAAACGTGGAAGGTAGAGCTGGGTCTCCTCAGTGGTGAATGAGGTCCCCTGGAATGGCCCTACTGGTTAAACAAAGTTAAATTCCTTCCTACTGTGGGAATTTTGAGAGGCAAAAAGTACTGCACCATAATTCCACAATTCCAATCACAGCCAGATGCTGGGGCATATATCTTGTGCTTGCATTCTCCTATACAATATTTATTACCTACCATCTCTCACTTTCAAAGGATTACATATTTTAATACTTTATTAAATGAGGTACAGTAGCTCATGATATAAATTTTTAACCACTTAAATGGTGCCTTAAGGTAAAGAATAATGCAGCTGAGTGTATATGCCAATACTTGTTTTAGAAAGAAATGTGAATCATATTTGATTTTAAATTCAAAAAAATATTTCAACAAGTAAGAATGCAGTTATGAAACCTGCAATTTGCTGTGATCAGCAAAAGTCCTGTTCATTTGAAAAAGGATGTGGACTTCTTAATCACTACAAGTCACCAGGGCTATGGCTTTGTATTCCAGCTGAGATGGCATTTCCAGAAGGGAATGTTGTCTCCTGCCATGCTGGAATCATCTTCTATCGGCAGTTTCATAGAGATAAGAGTGACACCTAGTGAATCATTAACGCTTCCAACATTTTTTCTGGGGATGAAAATGCTGGGGATGGAACTCTTCACAATCTCTCAACAAATGCTTAGATAATCCTGTTAAAGATCTGATGAAATTTCAGCCTTAAATCGTTTAACAGTATTACATGACACGATTAAGTATTAAAGAATTATATTAAGTGTGCCTGGTGTGTCTAATTTTTTAATTTTGATAATGGATCTGGTAAAAGGGTCTAATGAAATACAAGGCTTCTCCAAGAAAATAGAAACTATTCATTCCTTTTCTATAATATCATGATATAAAGAAAGTGCAAGAGCCGAATTCTTTTCTATTTCACATTATTTTAATCTTATTCAACAATTAAAAAACAAATCCCTTGGGTCTAACGAAACATTTAGGTTATCTTTATTTTCATGAAATTATAATCAACACATTCTAACCATGGAAGAGCACAAAGTGGTTATTTCTGTCCATTCTAGTTCGGGCAGTTTAGAAACTACTCCCTGGTAAGACTGACTGAAAAGTGACTGCAGTTCCCTCGTTATTTTAACAGACTTTGCACACTGTCTCATGAGCTTAAAAGTGCTTTGAGGTTTAATTGAACACAACGTTCTTTTGCTATCTGTTACTCTAACATCATCAAAAAGTGCTGGCGCTGAAATATTTTTAATGTAATTCAGTTTCTTTTTCCTATTTGCTGTTCAAAGAAAATGAGGCAGCCAAAATCTATGTGCAGGCCAGAATGGTGATCTGGAGTTTCCATATATACTGATTTTTAGCACTCAAAGATGCATGGATTTTATTGCAAGAATATATCTCTTTTTTTTTCAAGGCAATAAAGCTGTCTAACAAGTCACAACAGAGCACAGCATAACTTTATTGATTCATGTTATGAGGAAAGTAAATTTTCCAACTTTTTAAATCAAAGACATGTTTTAGTTGTGGTTCTGTGAAGACTTCCACTTAAAAACATAGTACAGTTATCAGAATAAAATACTACAGCCTTCCAGCAGCCTTTATGTTCAGCTTATAATGATGTGGTAATTGCATGTCAGATTCAGTAAAAGCAGTAGATTTCCATAGTCTGCCTGATACCGGCAAGTCAGGACACTACAACTATTGTAAAGCAGAACTTGCAATCAGGAGACAGTCTTGTGACACAAATTGAAAATTAGCTGTCAGTACAGACTGATATTTGTTATTTATATCTGTTAAAATCTGTGATTCAGTTTTATTAAAGTTCATTATATGTTTATTTGGATAATCTCTGGGTGGAATTTTCAAGATCCATTGGGATAAAAATGATGGCTAGATTTGTATGAACTTCACTAAAAGCAAAGCAGGAAAATTTTCAGGAAACAGTTTTTAGGATGCTGCATGTCCAGCCTAGTTACATGTCCAGGCAATCTTAGATATCAGCAGTATCTCTCCTTTTGCCGCTTTTGGAAAAGTGTGTGAGTGTGTGTGTGTGTGTGTGTGTGTGTGTGAGGCAGGGATAGCAGCGTATCTCTGCCTTTTTTCCACCTCAGATACTGATGATACTCAGAGTTATGAAATGAGAACCTCTTGCCCCCAAAATGATGAAGGCTTTTGATTCTGTCCAGCATCAGTAAGGACTTGTTAATGACAGCAGTTTAAAACTGTAATTAGTTTCCAAAAGATCCTATCTTGCATATCCAGATTTCCCCAGATCTGGAGCTGATCTTGAATGTTTCCATGTGTATGCTGATTTACATAAATGTTATATCATAACACAGCCTCCAGCACACTTCAATACTCATTGCTTACAAAAAAATCCCGAAGTCACCAAAGGAGAAAAAAGAAGTTGACAGTAAACTTATTTATAACTGTGTTGCTCAAAGGTATCACAGTAAAAAATCAGTTTAACTCATTCAGAAACAACAACAAAAAAAAAGAAAAAAAAAAAAGAAGAAAAAAAAAAAACCACCCAGAAGACATTTCCTGAGGTCTTAATGTTGAAACCTTCAGAAACTTTTGAAATATTAGCACACAACTCTTCTAGCTATTCTTCCTACATAACAATCTGACGGAAGTAATTTTTCTCTTTAAAATTCTTATCATTTTAAGTATCTGATTTCTTCTAACAGTTTTGCAGGTAGAACTTTCACTATTCAAATTTGTCTAAATACACATGAGGAAAGATAAATATAAAATTCAAATTTTGATTTTGTGAGGGCTTACTAATTTCAGCATTTATTTATTCATATTCCCGGAATCCTTACAATGCAGACAAGTATTATAAACTGTTCTATAGATGAAAAATTTTGCTGCTGTCAAAGACGATTACTACCTACCGCAAAAGTTTTAGAGATTTATGAATATAGTCTGGACATCTTGCCTTGCAGACAGGGTTTTCATAGTGTCAAAAAAAAAAAAAAAANATGAGGTTCATGGCTCCATTAAAAAAAAAAAAAAAGAGAGAGAGAAAAATCTAGAAAGAATATGTATGAATGCCTGGCAGTATTTCCTCAGCTGTATTGCATATTGCTGAATAAGAAAGTAAATCAGAGGGTAAAGTAAACCAAGTCTTTCTATCAAACTATAGGGGAGGTCCAGATGATCTCTCATTGTTTCTGTCTTCATTAAGAAGAATTAGGAACATATCTGCAGAAATCACATCTTGTTGGGGGCCTTATGTCCGTGCTGTATTTGTTTCAGGATGCTTTGCTTTGAACTGTCTCCAGCCTGGTCCCATGCACTGAGAGTTCTCAGCAGCTGGAGTGCTTCAGATGTAATTTGGGAATGCACCTTCTGGCTTCTCTTACCCAAACGCAATTCAGTTTGTCTGCTCTGAGTCATCCGTGCAATAGGAACCAAAGCCCGGCAAAAGCGAGCAGCCAGGATATTTGCTTTAGTGTGCTCCAGATTCTGGTGAAAATGCTGAAGAGGCCATTTCCTTTCTGTTTGTTGCACCAGTCAGGCAGTGCATCTAGTGCCTGACCTTGGAATGGCACGAGATTTTGTGAGCTCCCTGTCTCCTCTCCACAAGCTCCTGGATTTTGAGCACCAGATTGTACAACTCTGTACTGGTGTTTCTGAGCTCTACAGGACTTGCATTCTAATTTCTCCTGTCCACAGGAATAGAAACATCAATTTGGCCTTTAGATTGTATCTGGAAGGAGTTGTATAGGCAGTTATTAAATACTGGTCAAAACAACTGTTGCAAAAAAAAAAGAAAAAAAAGCAACCAAATCAAGCCAAATATCTAATTAACATCTCCTGCATTTGATAAACATGCTGGATTAAAATAATTTGCTACCCTAACAAAAAAATAACCCAAAAAGTCCAACATCACCAAAAATACAAAAAGCCCCAACCAAACCAAACCAAACCAAACCAAACCAAACCAAACCAAACCAAACCAAACCAAACCAAACCAAACCAAACCACACTAAAATGAATTAAACAAAAAACACAAATACACTCTCTGCCTCAAATTGTCATTTTAATCTCTGGTGATTTGTACGGCCTTTTAAAAAAAAGTCTGAAATTTTTGCCATAATGCTAAAAAATCAAGACAATTTTATTTTGAAACTTATTTGTGTTTTATTTTAAATGCACTTTAAAATAATTTTTTGTTGTTCTGATTTTTCTTATCTTGCCGTTACCTGAAAATAAATATTTGAAATAGATATATACGTATGAATACATATTACTGGAAAATCACAACTTTAGTTTTAAGTACCATAATATTATAGATATAGAATACTGCAGTATTATAAATATTACTACAATACCTTAGCAAATATTAACAGAATAAAACTGATTTCTGCAAAATTTAGGCGGCAAGCAGTAGCATTCTTAATTTATATAGATCTCCTTATTTCTCTTCATATGATATCACATTCATGTCTAGATGTTCTATATTTCTGCTATGCCTTAGATATGAAAGGTACTTTAAAAACTTCTAGGAAAGTAGATTGAGGAAAAATTTGCTAGTTCTCCTGACTGTCTGATTAGTTTGAACAACACTGTGCAATGTGAAATGACTTTTATTATGACAACTTCTGTTGTCACAGACATCAGAGAGAAAAGAATTTAGGAATTCAGGATTCATGATGTATCACAGCAAGCCACATACGCGCAAAAAAATTAAACAATAGAACCAAAATTAAGCAAACAAACAACAACAAAAAATTAAAAATGAAATAAAATTAGATTACAAAACAACCCAGAGTGTTAACACAAGTTATATACATAAAAAGGAAATATTTCTGTTAGGAAGGAGCAAACGAGAAGCCTATGAAGACATTGTAACAGCGAAGCGTGGTTCCGAGTGGAGCATGCATAGCAACATCTGAGTTGTAGCTCTATGCACAACTTAAACAGGCAAACAAAATATTTCTTTTTTGCTCCAATGATTGAGGGACTGAGGGAACTGTGGCTTTAATGCTGCACCCAGACAGCCTCCTAGGAATGCACATGGGCATCCAGTATGGAGTGGGTATACAGAGCATGAGGTATCCTCCAGTCATATTTTCTCCTCCTATCAGAATGCTGTGACGGAGGGAGGAAGTGGGGCATTTTTTGTGACAGTGTAAAAGAGAGTAAGACCATGGCATATTCATTTAGTATATTCACTTCTCATAGAAAAAAATAAGGGCGCAACAACACAGGAATTTTCTTCAGCAAAAAGAAGAGATCTCTCACATTTTAAAATTTTTCTCTTTGCGTAGGCTACCAGTGCTGCTTCATCCCTGCTTAAGAAGGCTAAGAAATTATGAACCAAGTAAGAACTTAGAATTCAACTCTTGGTACTTTTCCTTTGTTCATCTGGTATAAAATTGTTTAAGGAATAGGATGCTTGTCTTGTCTAGATCTCGGGTGGGGGCTCCTCGCTCTATCAGCTAAGGGTAATGTGCTACATTCTTTAACTTTGTACTGGGTAGTAGAATCCTTCTGAATCCCTTTAGAAAAAGTAAACAAAAAAAGGTGAACAGTGACATAATCCAGTAAAACAATGATCTAACCAAGCTGAACAGGAAAAATAACAGCTAAGCATGTAGTATAACAAAATGAGTCAATAACCCCAATGTTGGTCCAACAGTATTAACTCTTGTCTATAGAGCCTAAGTCAGGTGCTAACTCTGAGAAATGCTGTGCTATTCGTTTGAACAGGAACTTGTCCAACTCAGACTCCAGGAGCTCTGCTCTTTGGGAGTAGGCTTAGGAAGTGGTAAAAGAAAATGGATCTATTTTATCACTATTTATACAGCTCTTTAAATTTACTTGGGACTGTACTGTATGCTGTTATGACAGCCCCTGGCCAGGAAATCTTACAGTTAAACAGCATGAGCCTGAAACAATATGTTCAATTATGCAAATAAACACAGAGTGGCTCAAAGGGCCAGATGGTGTGAATCAGCCAAGTCTTACACACTTAAGTGATACTCAGGCAATTTACAGGAGTTAAGAATGTTCCCCCAAGATGGGTTCAGATGGGAGGATTTGCAGAACATCTGCATTTGCAGCTGTTTTGCGAGAAAGGGATGAGAAGTGACTGGGAGAATGCTGTCTGGGCACCCAAGGAAGAACAAAAGAAATCACTAAAAGCAGAGGAAACAGAGTTCACATAGTGGAGAGAAGTTCATGTAGTGTGATCAGGCATGCAGCTACAGTGACATGTAGTAACTTTAGATGAGCTAATACACCACAGATTTCTTGACAAGTGGTAGTATACTTCAGAACCTTTTAGAAGAAAAAAAAAATCTAAACTGTCATATTTCTTACAGGATATTTTGTTTGGATTTGTTTTCCTGGAATGTAAACAAACTTTTATCTTCAAATGTTTGACAGCTGACATTCTGTAAGAAAAATTAATAACAAAAGGGATAAGCAACCAGACCTTTTGAAAAATTAAAACCAACATCTCTTCTTGGACATGTGGATGCTCTTTCCTTTTCCATGTGGAGACAATCCCTACTATGCGCTAACGCCAGAAAGCACACCAGCAGCTCCCATGGGCATCTCCTGGGTGTGGATCCCTCATTTTCTCACCTGCACTGTTGGTCACCTGGCTGGAATGATGCTCGAGGTGTCTGGGAGGGAGGAAGCACTGCCTGGCCTGGACAGGTTGAAATGGTGGTGGGGCCACTTCTGGCAAACCAAGGTTTGACTGCTGCTGTGGCCACTTCAAGATCTCTCTCTACTGCTGGCAAAATTCCAGCCTTCCTTTATAGCTCCTTTTCAGGCTGATTTTTTTTTTCTTTCCAAAGCCTCTTGGTAATTCCCTAGTTCCTTTTTATCGTGTTTACTGATTATCTGGCCCTACAGTGTGACCTGCTTGGGGCAAATGTCCCATCAGACAATTCTGAGTATTTCATTCACACGTGCTGATATTCCCTTGTTAGCACCGATATTCCCTATGTCAACAGAATTTTTCCAAGCATAGGCTGTACAAGGACCCTCACAGACTCTGCCCAGGAAAACATCTTGGGACAGTTCACAGTCACCTGAATATGAGCTTCCAATGCAAGGCAGCAGCAAAAGGGCTCAGTTAAACCTTGAATTTATAGGTAGTTACTATGGAAACACAGAAGAGCTATTTTGCTTTTGGAGTAGTCTAGAAATCTGTGTTCAGCTCTACACTGCATTCCAAACTCAAGAAAAGTGGTGAGAAAACGATTGGGTGTTCAGCTCTTAACTGCAAGAATGACAATTGCATTGAAACATATCATCTGGAGGTAGAGACTTGGAACTGCTTAGAGAAGACTGATAGATGAAAAAGAAAATCTAGGAATTAAAGACTTCAACTCGGTAGCAGATAAGCTAGACAAGTTGAGATTGGAGAAAAGGTAAATACTTCAAGTGAGTTTCACAATCCTTCCTCTTTAATCAGTTTTACTCTAAATAACTGACTTTGTCTTTTACAATCCAAATTTAAGCATCAAAGTAAAACAATATCCTGAGAACGGAAAAAACACACAAACCTCAGAACACTGCATATAAAATTACATTCCATGTTTTTTTCAAATCTTGATCACAAAGTTTGGTAGTGCATCTTTTTATACATATATATATACACATATAAAAGTTTTCCACGGTACAAATGTATGCACATAGTAGCTTAAATCACAGAAATAAAGTTATTACCTTGTGAAATGCAAGTTCAGATGTTACAGTTACTAGAGCCGGATGGAAAATGAAAATAAACTCTGCTCCAATAACATAATATTAAAAAAAAAAAATCCCAGAAAAAAAGAAGATAAACTTCTTTAAACAAAGTGACTCCTTTTTCTTATTAAATGTGAAAGCTGTTGCACTCAGCAGCATGTCATCCATAGACCTTAGAAAAGGAATCGTTAATTAGGAATATAGCTGGTGAATAGAAGTGTGATTAGTTTAAGCCTCCTACAACAATCCCTGTAATTGAAAAAAATTAAAAGTTAAAAGAAGCTTAGAAGGAAATATAAAGAATTGATAAATAATTGGCATATGGGCTGATTCAATTAAAAAGATATTAATATTAAAGGACTGGAGTGCCTAGATTAATGTCACTCAATAGACAGCAAATGGAGGCGGCACTAAATACCTGTAGGTAGCAAAAAAGCAGTGGGAGGGAGAGAAGTGCTTGCTTTGTGTTCTGAAATCAGCTCACTGAAGAAACTGGCTACAGGCCTGGCTGCTATACAACCTACATACCTCTTCAATAAGAAGAGAGATTATCCATCTCTCTTTCCGAAATATAAAAGTTTTGGAGTTGGAGAGGTAGAGCTTTTTAATATCAAATATTCCGTTGTTTAGTTTTACACTTATTTTTCTCAATTAACTCACAAAATTATCTTCATACATTATTTTCATATGTGAACGATTGAATTCTTTCTAACAGGTGATTGAGGTGAACAAGGAATGCTGAGGCTCCTTAAGTAAAGAGCTCCTGTGGGAATTAGGCTGTCCAAGGGAATTGCCGTCCCTGCTGATTAAAGGACATGATTCTACTGAGTACAGCCATGAGAATTCCCCTTGTTCATATCATGTTTTCTCATACTCTTCACCCTTTAGACATTTTCTTACTTTCACAACACAGGAGTTTAATCTTCTACTTTTCCATTCAACATTAAGAAGACAAATTGCGAAATATCTGTTATGATGAAATCAGTCATTTCCCACCCCACTTTGAGCTAGTGTTAACAAAAAGTCTACCTTTGTCCCTAGCATGAGCAGGGAATAAGATTAAAAATAATTTAAAAAACCAAACTAGCAATCAAAGAAACTTGAAGTTTAAAATGTAGACTTAAAAATAGCACTATAATTTAATAATGGTTGTATTCACTTTTTAGTCAATATTTAGGCCACAATAAAGGACAATAACAGATACTTGGTAATTACTCACAGAACAGAAACTTCTTGGCTACAGAGTGGAAGAAGAGGAATAAAAAGGCATTGGGACTGAATGAAAGCTTAAGTCCTCTCTGCCAGCCACACTATCAGTCAGCATATCTCAGAAGTCATAACAGCTAGAGGATGGCTTCTATGTTAGTATTTTATTTTGTTTTATTTTATTTTATTTTATTTTATTTATTTTATTTTATTTTATTTTATTTATTTTATTTTATTTTATTAATTATTTTTATTTTCTCAGGAATGTCTCTAGAATTCCACTTTTTAATGAATATGTTCCCAGATACTCTGATTTTCACCTCATGAGAAGTCCTCTCCAATACATGTAATATTCTCACTGAATTTTCAGTCTGTGTAATAGAAAGTTCTACAGAGCAATGAAATTACTTAAAATCACATGAAAGCTGGGAACAGAAACAAACACTGTCAACACTAAAGTCTTACTTTTAAGACTCAATTTTGTGTGCAAACCCAGAACTTGTTTCAAAACATCACTGCATATCTGTTTGATAATTTTCTTCTAGGACAAATTACTTTATCTTTTTTTGGACACAGGCCCAAATTTGCTCACAAGTGGGCACAAAAATAAACCAGGGATCAACTCAAAAAATTTGTTCTGAAATGAGGATAAAAATTGGGAGGGGAATGTGCAGGAAGGTGTAGAAGAGGTACCTCTGGTCATGTGAGGAGAGGTAAAGACCAGAGGTCTTGTGCTCACTCTCCAAGCCTGGCAGGTGGAGTCTAACCCTCTGTGTCTGTCTGTCTTTCCGTCTGTCAGTCTCTCCCTCTGCAGTGGATGGTGTCTATCAGAGTGCCCAAGCTAGGACAGCCTGCTGCCAATGGGTCCCTGGTAGGTCCTGTCAGTGCCACGGGAGTGCCTGCTTCATTAGCCAGGCAAAAGAAAGAGATCGACAGCTGCCTGCCTGGGTAAGCAATGCTTGCTCACTCTGACAGAAATACTGCAGCAACTTAAACACGCAGGAGAGAGAATTAATGTGCCTCAGGATCAATATTGGCACAACAAATACCAATAAGCAGATTTGGAAGGAAGCTAAAGATGAGCCAAGTTTTCCAACAACCTTCAGAGAAGTGTCCCTGCTCCAAAGTATCTCCTCTTTTCAAGGTGATGCTTGCCATATCTATGCATGGCATTGCATGAAGCCTCTGACAATGGCAAACCAGACAAGACGCTGCCTAGCAGTCACTGTGAATCCTACACAGAACTCTTTTAGCAAAGGACTTTGAATATAATGGGGGACTTGTTAGAATTAATTTTCATAGGCTGTATAATAGTACCAAATTTAAGCTGGGGAAATGCATTTGTTTATTACATTAGAAATATAACTCGATAAAGCAGCTCTGGGAGTTATCCATTGGATATATCACAGTATACGAACGTATTGGGCACGTTGGATTCGAGACGGATTTCTGATCAAATGAAATTTCTCCCATTGGAAAAAGTTTCTCCTTTGAATATCATATCATTCTCTATTTTTAATGCGTGGTTTTTTCTTCCTTGTCTGTCCTTTGTGTCTTGATTACAACACAGTTCTCTAGACCTTGCCAAGATGAACTGTTCATCAGTCTCTCTCTCTCTCTCTCTCTTTTTAGGCATGCATCCCTTCCGGTCAAAAGTTAAACTTACTGAAATCTTATTGAGATCCAAGTTTTTGGAAGAGAAGAATTGGTTTTTCCATGCAGCAAGGACCTTAAAATCTGGCACAAATATGAGTCAGTATAAAAGCAGAAATGTAAACTGCATGCCATTTTATTCCAATTGTTCTTAAAAGAAAATTAATGTAAAAAGATTAGATTTAATATAGCATTTTGGTGACTATTACACAAATTATGCATAAGTAGGGATGTGGGATTCTGTTATGAAAAAGAAGGGGTAATATCAGAGAAGAGTGAGATTGCTTTAGGTGCTGCCTGTTAAAAAGAGAATAATAATGTGTTAAATAGGATTTATGAAAATCAGATTATGAGGCTTTCAAGTAAGGCAGCTTTCCAGAGGTGTAAAAAATAATGTCCCTCTTTATATCAAAGTAATCAGCTTTTGCAATTACAGAGAGTCCATTTTACTGACTCTTGTAGGAAAGAGCTGTTTTGCTGCCCAACTCACCTAATTACTTTAAAGGAACAGATTAGTGTAAAATAATCATTCTAATGCCTACTAGTTTGCTTGAGCTTTGGTTTGGCATACAAACTATCCATCAATAGGGAATAAAATACATCATCATAGCATTAAAAGTTCTTTTTGAAGTCTCTGAAATAATAAAACCATGTAAAAATGTTTGAGGCCCTGATGAAACTTAGGTATAATTTCAAATAGCTAAGAATTGAAGATTGCAATCTTTTACAGTCAAGGGCTAGATAGAACAACATATCAGCATCTCTGCATATTAGTGTGGCAATGCCTCAGAGCAGAATCCTGATCCCTGAATTAAGTGTCCAGGACTTTGCATGAAGAGAATCAGGAGAGGTTGATTCTGGAAAATGGTGGTCCACAAATCTCGTGCACTGAAAGGGAAGCTTCTGAAAGTAAAGCACTGGGAAATGCCAGCTGCGGCTGAAATCCTGCCTTCCACCACTGAGCAGAACAAAAGCAAAATGCTAACTCCTGATGGGGATCCTAAGCTTTGCTTTCCCACCTCACACTTTCTTTCTTTACTCTTCAGGGCTGTCTGAGCCAGAAAAAGGGGTACAAAGCAATTGATTGAAATGGATTTTTTCTGGTTTCCTTTCTGCTATTTGGAAGTTAGCATGCAGTCTGAGGCAGCTGACCAGCATCCCTCTAAACCCAAGGTAGAAGAATAGCACTTTGCTTCCACCTGGACTAGACATTATCTTGGAGATAATCAACATTTTGCTGGAGAAGGCCTACAGCAACTAGACCTAACTTGAAAGCCAATGCTGTTTTGAGCTGGAGATCCAACTAGATGACTGCTGCAGGTCCTTTTTGACCTAAATTGCCATTTAATTCTATGACCCTGGGAAAGAACAGCCCGCAGAATATCCCTCAAGGTTGGGATCCATGTAGGAACTCTGGAATAGCTTATTTCAGTTCTACTCAAAGTGAGTCAAGTTAATGTTCTAGGTCAATCATTTATATGGCATTAAAAAAAAAAAGGGGTAAAATGAATTCACAGGTAGCTTGAGGCTTCTCAAAAGGGTAAGGTTGCCACCTGGGGAATGGCAAGCTCTCTGTACCCAGGAGGCAGAAGAGAATGGAGGAAGGAAACATCTTAGCAATCAGAGTGCGCATATTTGGGCCTGGAGAAGTGAACTTAATGGCTTTGCTCTCGGAAGGGGCTTCTCTCACCTCTCCCAGAGCTGCTGCCAGGGTACATATGCCAACTGCTTCCTCAGTTGCCTTAAAAGCTTGGTTTTCCAGGACCCTAAATATCTATGACTATTTGCCGTGTATACTTTGTACAGCCACAACCTCCACCCTTCCTCCAAGCTGGCCACATTAAAACTAAATCCACCCTTGAAATCAGCTTAAGGTCTCTTTTCCTTTATTGACACTGGGTTAAGATACAGACAGTACGTAAATTGACTCACCGAAACACAGAGGGAAAGGATGCCTATGAGATCAGAATCTTAGCTGTCCTACAAAGGAAATTAAATCCAGGAAAGGAGAGAGGTACATGCTGATTCTACTCTGTCCTAATACAATTCATTCCAAACTCTATTAGATTGATACAAAGCCTTCTTCTCCAGGATGGATTGTGTTGATGCCTTCCCTCTGGGCAGTCTAGGCATGCTCTGAGGCCCCTGTCTGAAAAAAACTTTTGTGAGGACTGCAGCCATTTTTTTAGGTCTCAGCCCAATGTTTGACTGCAGCCTAAATCCTAAACTCTCTCACCTCGAGCTGCTGGAGTAAGGGATCAAATCCAGTATTTCAGTTCAAATAGAAAAACCTTTCAGCGCTGAGAGCAAGCAATGGGATGTCTACTGTCCACGAGCTCTACTCCCAATGCAGAGCCTGCATTGAGTGTGCCTGCTGTGCACTGTTCTGCCTGTTTTTGTCACATGCGGATGCAAATGCAGGCACCTACGCAGCATTTGCAAAATCCTGAATATACACCTACAGCATAAAATACTGTGCTCTCTAAAGTGTAGTCTTTGGTCCCTCAAATTATCCTTTTGAAGGGGATGCTGACGACCGCCTCCGAAGTCTTAAAATAGGCATGGTCAAGTCACAAAAGTGTTCTGTGGTTAAGGGCCCTTTCACAGATTATCCAAAACCCAGACTGCAAATGTCAAGGGGAATGCAATGTATAATTATTCCAGAAGGACAATAACAATGATGGCATAAAAGCTCTAAATACTCACAGTGCCTTTATTTATATATCTGCCGCAGTCACCTCCTCTTTGAAGATGAACGCGACTCTGAAGTGCAGTTCTTAGTGGCTTAGTAAAAATGGAGTTTTTGGTGAAGTCTGGGTCACAGGCGCTCTATTAATAACCTAGAGTTTAAACGAGCACTTTTCTTTTTTTTCATCATTCTAATGACATTTTAAACTTTTTGTTCTTCTTTGCAATAGTTTGATGACACCTTCTTGAGTGTATCGGAAAGATTAAGGTCCAAAAAAAGTACGTTCAAAGGATTTCTAGCTTAAAATAGCTTTTGTAGATTGTCCCTCATTAGTCCCTCCAGATTCGTAATGGTTCGTGACATTAATTTTGCATCCCTTGGGTTTGTTTCTTCTTATGCATTCTAATATTTGCTTAGCTTGTACAAATAACTCTGTTATTTGCCTTGAAAATTCCTCATGCTAAATGAAATTGGCCTGCTGATTCCTTATTTTACATTAAAAGCTTTTGAAGGAATTATCACCTGGGCTAGCAAAAGCAACAAAGTTAACATCAAAGTAATCTCAAACCTTTCCAGAAGTTAGGGAAACTTGTTTATGATTTGAGGATTTTTTTATTTGTCATTGATGTACTTTGCAGTGTTTTATGCTTTTAAGAAAGAGCCACACCCAGACATACAAAGGGAATGGTTCTGTCACTGAATTTGCTAAGCTTATTAATTCAGGAAAAACAGAAACACAGCAAAGAGTCTTTGTGTAAGACATGCAGGAAAATCTGCTTGACAAAGTAATTTTTAACATTTATTTTTCTTTTTTTTTAAGCATAAAAGAACCAGACAATTAGGTACTTCATAGACTCTCTTGAACGTTTGAAATTTAGCACGGATGTGTGGTAACTTTGCTTACTCTATTTATTCTCTTCAGAACACAAAAGTACATGCTCCTTGCAGGCTCTAAGTGCTCAGAAATCTGTTTCAACTATGTATTTGCTTACTGAATGTATAAGTATATTCTGTAGCAATGCAGTAATTCAGAAGACAAATTTTGAAGTTGTATAAACAAAAAGACCAAGATAACGAGAACATAATCACTTACAAAGTACTGCTTTTTTCAACTCTCTTTTTTCTCCCTGTGGTCAGTTTCAATTTTAGCTTGCTCTGTGGTCAGATCTGGCTCACCTTCCAAGCCGTAACGCCACGGCCAGACCTGATTGATCCCACCCAGGCCCTGCAGTCCCTGCACATTACCATCAGAGACAGCCACACTGACACAAAGCAGAAATGTAACCAGTTATAAAGGTCATGAAACCAGTGTCTTACTGTAAACACTCTTTTTTATCTTTTACATTTATTGATGATCTTTCAGCTTGACTGCTCTCTATCACTTTATAGTATCACCAAAATTGACTCTCATAAATGACAATTAGATAGCAGGAAAAAGCGTAATGTCATAAAAGATTTTTACTGGATAATGAAAATATGAGTTTTTATTAACTGATGACCAGATAAATAAATATGTTGGTTTGTTTCCTCATTTTGCATTTTAATTGATGAAAGTATTATCTGTGGTTCTGCAGACAAAGAAAGAGGGCCGCAAAAACAGATACATGGAAGAGATTTATGTGATACAATTATTTCTAAAATAGCTGTGGCTGAAATGGAGTAACAAGACAGGCTGGTTTTACCGTAAAGAAAATGAAGGCAACCCAAAAATGAAACAAGAGTCCTTGGTGTCTGCCCAAAGCTTAAGGGCTTTGTGATTTTCTCTTGGGCTATTCTTTTGCCTTTCATTCAAAAATAATGTTTCTTTTGTTATGCTTTGCTTTTAAAATATCTGGCTGCATTGTTTTGTCCAACTCTGCTTGAGCAGCCTTTGCTGATCACCGAGGAGGCTGTTGTTTGGCCCCCTCTCCCACCGAACACATGAATTTTTAAGCTTTTTGAGAATAAAGTCCAATTACTGAGTCTGCCTCCGGACTTTTAAATATGATGTCTTGAAGGACCTCTGTTTAACATCCGTCTTGAGGACTAGGAATGGCTAATCTCACTGCCAAGGTCCTGGGACTAATGCCTCTCTTCCAGGCATATACCTTGAGGACACTCACTTTCCAGAAGTCCGGGCATGTGATTACTATGATTTACGATAAACTCTCCAAGGATACAGAGTACTTGAAGCCAATGAAAGCCAAGGATCTCAACAATTCTACTCCTGTTTCCACAATTATAGCCAGAACAAAAATACAGAGCAGAAAAACTACACACCTTCCCCTTCTTTATATTCTTCACCATCAGAACTGTACGGGGCTTTGTCAAGAGGTCTTCCGAGACGTGTGGGATCACTCTGCTTAGCTTTGCTTCGCTCTCCCCTAATTTGCCCTTCCTATTATCAGTGACCTTCTGGTCTCTCTGAAATGGCTCATGGAACCTCTTTCCTTTCATGTCAGTTTTTTTAGATGAGTTTGATCAATCCCAACAGCTGATCAAAATGTATAAGTGCTTAATGTTCACTGACTCCCTCTTTTCCACATTGGCTGTATAGCCTTTGCAGACCTGTTGAAAAATGCACCCATCTGATTCTGATATACCCCCATGAAATAAACACTCCCAGGCGTGGTACTTTCCCATCCTGGGAAAGTACTTAAACCTTTGAGGACAGATAGAAAACACACCAAGGTCAGAAAGATAAATGTCAGTGTTATGCTGAAAGGTTAATTCAAATATGAAGTATTACAGTTTGCGTTAGAAAAATACAAAACCTCCCTTTCTCTCTATGCACTGCAGAAGTGAGTGAAAAAACCTGCAGTGTTCGAGATTGCTGCTTGTTGGTGATTATTAATGAAACATGCTGAAGCTTATTAAAATGACAAATATTTAATATACCATAAGGAAAGTTAACAAACATGAGAAGAAAGAATTTGGAAGGGATCAAGAGAAAAGCATGCTAATTCAGGCTACTATCACACTTGAATTAAGTACTGATCTTGACTGAAATCCTCCAGTGCAGTTACATTGAATCCCAAGTCTTTTAAGGAATAAGTTACCCACTCAGTGATCATCAGTTGAGGAAAGTTCATTTCTCCCTACTGAACAAATCATTGATTTTCCAGTTATGTTTTGGGGGTTTGGTTTGGTTTTTTTTTTTTTTTTGGAAGATTATAGTCACAGATAACCTGAACATGTATAATATATAACCTGAAAATAAATTACTGNCTTGCTCCACAGAAGAAAATAAGAATTTTACCTGTATCTCTGCCGCAAATAGGGCTTGTCATGAAAATTTCAGAAATTTACTGGGACAAGAATTAATATTTTGGAAAATGGAGAAAGTCAAATTATACAGGGCACCCAGTGGATCTCAGATTCCTCTCAGCTGGCAAGAGGGGTAAAAAGTATTCCTCCTTCTTTGACATGTGAGCAAGAATAATTACACAGGATAATTTTTCAGTCTTAGCAACTGCTATGAAGGAGAACTGGGATACACAGTTCCCTAAGGGAATAATATGAGATATTTGTTGTGTTCATCTCAGATTTTAATAACAAAATTCTTATGCACTACATACATACACAGAAAGAAAAAAGCTCTTTGAAATAAAGATTGGCCACTACTTTGCATAAAAAGTTGTAGATCTTTAGGTCAATTTTCAAATGAACTTCTGAAGTTTCTGCTGTTTTTTTTTTTTCTTCTCAATCATTAGTGCCTGAAACAACACATTGAAAGATCTGAAAGAAAAAAAAGGAACTTTCCCCTGCTGCTTTGGTTCACTTTTTATCATCATATTTAGCCATCACATATGACTAATTGAGCTATGCCAGTCAAAAAACAAAGTGAGAAATAACTGAAATGACAAAGACCCACCTGGAAGAGGTCTTGTTCCTTCAGGGAAAAATAGGGCTTAAGGGTGGCTTTAGTTGAGGTTAATTGGAGTTGCTGGCACTCAGACTTTTGAAATACTAGACAAGAACAGAGAAATCCAACAACTGCCTTTTAACTTTTAAAACTTTTGCTTTCAGCAGTACAATCATCTCTTATGCTTTTCAATAGGAATTTTTTTGACATCTTACTATGATTTTGGCATAGGTTTGACAGTGTATTACACGGCATCTATTTCAGGCACAGCTAAATATAAAAAAATAGTGGAAAACGCTAATTTATTAATGTATTTGGTTTTCAGAAAACCATAGTTTGATGCAGAAAAGTAATGGAATTAACAGGCCAATAAATCATATTTTATTACAGAAGTCAATGTCTGGCAAATCAGTAATATATTTTTTTTTAACTTTCCTTATCAAGCAGGGACTCAGGAAAGGATTGCCCCTCACAAGTTTCCTGATTGGCTTTGATGTTCATTGTTTTAGCTCTCCAGTCTTGTAAAATATGACCAACAGTATAGGAGGAGCTGCGTCCCTTTGAATGTTCACAAAACAGTAACCATTGTTGTTGTACTGTGTATATTCCACGTTTTCCTGTATTTATTAAAAGTTAAAGATTCCATAATGTTTCTTGCCTAAAATTCCTCCTAAGGAGGAATCTAAGAATGTGGGTAAAATATAGAAGACCTATTCATAAGTGGCTGGATGAGGACAATGAGATGAAAGGCTGAGCTGTAAAAAAAACTTAAAGTGAGAAAGGGAGCAGAGATCATACTTCTTCAGGAGAATTTGAATGCTGGAATATTGTTCTTCAGTGGAATTAGGATATTGTCCTGAAGAACTGCAGATAACATACAACTAAATACCAGAAGAAAACCAGCAAATTCTTAAAGTAACAGTGTGACAGATTTTCAATATTCTAGAAACCAATGCTCTGGAAGTTGGATTTAGGAGATTTTCTCACTAGAAGAGCAAGTAGTTCTACAATGTGTTCTAATTTTCAGTGGATTTTTAGGAATTTTTTTTAAAATAAAATTATGGTTTCAATCTATTAATCCCTAACAAAGCATTACAAAATGCTCATGAGGGTAATAAGAAAAGTATCTTTTTCCCCTAACAAAATCTGAAACATGGTTGTATTTTGGATCTCTAAACCTTAAACAATTATTTTGCATAGAATCTAAATGCTGCGTAGGTATCCTAATGACTGTTTTCTTCAAGAGAGGGAAGCCTATCAACCTTATAATAAAGTAGTGCTGCCACCTATAGCAAAAGAGACTTTGCCTTTTAGTCTGTGTCAAGCATGGTGCAAACTGAATTATATTAGAAAGAAAAGGATTTGCAGAGTTACAGCTGGGATATAGAAAATGGATGACAGTTCACTGAAAATTGTAAATGAAATCTATGTACAATGAGAGCAATTATATTTATACATTTCTCTTAACCAATTCATTTCCTAGGTGTGTCACAAAAGTAATAGTCGGCAAAGTCATATAAATTGCATTCCTCTAAACAGTCTTTTTTTTCATTCTATACATCCCAACCTGATCATGGTGATAATATTTAAAATATCTTCAAAATTGAGCTAAACTTTACGTTTTTAACCACATATTTCAGATCTTCTCCTGTAAGCTATCTGGATCTGAGTTCAGGAAAATAAATGTTTTCCATGTTTCACGTATTCTTATTTACACAAAAATGACTTCTGTCATAACCAGTTCTTCAAATTGGCCAGCACCAAGCAGTAGCAGATTTAAAGTATTTCCTTAGAAAACCATCCTTGATTTTACATTCATTCTGTAGAACGTCACCTGTCCCTGAAGATCCCAAGTTTCTGAGCTGCAGAACAGTCCTGTTAGTGGTTGTTTGAACAACAAGCTAACAGGTAGCCAGTTATCCAAAGCAATTGGCAACTAGTAAAACACACTGACATACTGAATTCTGCCATGTTTCTGGGAACTTCAGAGATCTTAGTTATTCTTTAAAAGAAGTGCAAAAAAAGGAAGTTCTTTAAAAGTGCAATAAGAATATATACATTTCCATCGGCCAGATGCAAATGGCTGGTCTTTAGTTACATGGCATTGTTTCAAAGCCCACCATACTTTTTATAGGGCTTTAGAGTAATTATATAATTTCTGAATTTTATAACAGATAAAAGAAAAATATCTAGAAAATATACAGGTTATTAATGAATACTCACTAATAACTATATATATGTTTTGTAGGGTAGACATTGCATTTCTTCATACAGTTGAAATGGATCACTATATTTTATAGATAACTAACTGTGTATCAAAAATTAACAATGTTCCCTGTTCCAATGCTTATGCTTATTTTAAAAATAAGGACTCTTGCATTCAAAAAAAAGGGAATTATTAATAGTAGCAACAATAGCAGCAGTAGCATTTGATGGATATGAGTTTTTCTTTATACTTACACGAAGAGAAAGACAACCATAGGAACAGATTGTTTAGTCCAATCTTGAATCTCTAACATTTCAAGTCTTTAAAAAGAAGCTTGACCAACATCTGTCAACATGATCCTGTGCTGAAGAAAGAAATAGACTCGGTAACATTCTAGGTCTTCTGTAGCCTTAGTTTGTGATTTCGGAAAATTACCAGCAGCAATATTACCTTGATGCCTTTCTGTTCTGCTTCTCTGGCTCTGCCCTTCCTTTCTCCTTCTCATTCTTTAGCCCTGGTTCAGTCTGCACGAGTGTTTGTGTGATCATACTCTAAACAAACAACAAAAAAAAACATTGAAACAAAAATAAATTTAAAAAAAAAGATGTATTTTTTTTTAGAAAAGATGCACTTTAGACTGCTACTGTTATTGAGTACTTTGTCTTTCAAAATCCTGGCCTTACTTTCCTGTGATATTCTATAATAATTTCATGGGAGTATAGACATCCTGAATTTCTACCATGCATTCTGAGCCAGCACATTGTCCTAGCACAAAGTTCACATAGAGCTACTCACTCTAAAAACGGCATTGGTTAGTAACAACAAAATCCAGCCTATATCCAGCCCATAAACCAGAAATTATAGCTTGCAAACCATTTGTACAAAAACGTTTATTATATCGTTCTTCTCACAAACTGCAAGGGTAAGTAAAACGAGACAACAGGTCTTGTTCAAGAAGACCTTTCAGCAGATGTCCAATTTAAAGCATATGAGCAATTCCAAAGTCAAAGCACCTGCTTGCATGCATAAGGATATTTTGTTGAATCTTCTGCAGTACTGGGAATGCAGCAAGCGAAGGGTGCCATAGCAACAGTCACTCAGCTCTTTCTGAGGAAGGGGGAATTCACAGCACTTTTCCATATTTAACGCAGGTCTCTATGTTCATTTGGCAAATAAATTTGCAGGAAATTGACTGAGTCTTTTAATTAGCATATTCGTGAGTAGTGTTCCCCAATAGTCCTGAGTCTGTGGTGTGGAAACTGCACGTCATAGTCATTCCATTGACTTCATGCATTTGTTATAAAACAAGATAACAAAGAGGGGTTTTATTCTAAGTAAGCAAAGCACATCAGCTGACCAGTAACTCCCGGATTACTAGGTTTTTAAGCTTGTCACCAGTTATAAGAAGAAATACCACAGAATTTGCAAAGTCTGAGAAGGCAAGATGCTCAGCGCATCTTTTAACCATGACTGATGGAGAACCACACCTGTGTATCATTACTATAATTTTGTCTATATTTGTGTGGAAATAGAAAGACTTTTAGCTTGTGCACT
Source organism: Dasyornis broadbenti (assembly GCA_013397935.1). NCBI lineage: Eukaryota > Metazoa > Chordata > Aves > Passeriformes > Dasyornithidae > Dasyornis > Dasyornis broadbenti. The sequence goes on from VZRN01003686.1 coordinate 2,335,784, forward strand.
TGTTTACTACAACATTTTTGTTACTCTTGAAGTTAGTAAAAGATACTTTTAGTTTACTCTCTTTTGGTAAAAGCACAGAAGAAAAAAGTTTATCTTTGTTGTGTATTTCTGGTGATTCATTGAAACTAAATCATCCCTATATGAGTGAAGAGGGATGAAAAACTTCAGTCCATCCATACAGGAGTGTCTCAGATGGGATGACATCTTCCATCTGCTCCTGTGCAATGAGTGTTGAAGAAAACTAGCTGACCACCTAGAAACAGATTACTAAATTTTAGATTACTAGATTTTAGGCCTAGGCAAAACACGAAGACATCAAATTTGGCATTACTTTGGTCATGGTTTAGCCTTTACAATTGTATCATCATACTTGTGCAGAGAAATCCTTTGACCTCAAAGGGAGATTTGTGCACATGATGAAGTCTACACAAATCACATTTTGATTTATGGCATTTTCTTAAAGACACTGGAAACAATATTTCATACATAAGGAGGTAGATTTGCACTTAGATAGGCTATTGACTAGGAAAGAACTGATTTAACTAACAAGAATTGCTTAGTAAATTAGCAATAAGGACGATTAGGTATAACAGTCCTCACTAACAAAGAAACTAACAATGCATCTGTGTGAAATGAGATGCTATTTATCTGTGAACATCTGAATGTACTGAAGGCATGAAAACATCACTACCACTTTTCAAGTAGACTAATGGAAGAAAGCTACAATAACGTCTTTATTTTTGTTGCTTTTCCCACTTCAAATAATGTGTTATTTTCAAGATCTTTCTGTTTCCTCTTACAGCAGTTACCCACACAATTGCATAATAAATACAGGTGAAAAGGTGTCAATTTACCAACAATGAGATGTGAAACTCAAACAAGAATGGCATTCTATTGGAGGGAAAAGGCGGGGGGAAGGCAGCTGCAATTAGCTGAGTGTAGCTAAACCCAGACCTGCAGAGGTCTGTGTGCCCAGTTACCTACTGACATGTGGGAGTACTTTGACTGTCCATGTGAGTTGAGTAAGCATACAAGTAGGTAATCATTGCTTCAGAGCCTTGAAATGTGCCTTTGTTCAATATTTACAAGTGCTGTTTGCTCCTCAGGGGGACTGGCACCACTTGTCTTCCACATCCATCTCAACTGCCATGTAGAGGTGGAAGGATTTTATTTGAGAAGAGCTGGAATTCAGCTTTTTTCTTCTGTATTAGCATCAGACAGAATTATTTACTCCAAATTTCATTAAACACATATTGCCATACCATTTCCATTCCTGGTGGAGGAAAATTTTTTTCTAAACTCCCCTCCTCTACTTCCTTGTAGCTAATTTCACTACAGTTTTGAAAATGCACTAGATTCATCTTTTTAAAATGAAGCAGAAACTCAAAATCAGTCAAGCTTAACACTAATTTGACAAGTGTTGCCCTTCACCATGAAGCAGACGACTGACTTGGAAAAATGACTGCTTGTATGTATTACCATGGGCCTTGTCTTGCAAAAACTTGGGAGCTTTTATTGAAGGACCACCGTACCAGTGGTCAGCATTTCTCCTTTCATAAAGTATATTCACTGTGTACCAAGATGTGGCATCTCTGTCTCTCCTAGGCTCTTTTATCCTTGCCAAAGGTTTGACAGTGTTTATATGAAGGTGTAACACGGAATGACAACAATTAGGCTGCATCCAGCTCTGGCTCCTAAGCACGGGAAAGACATGGACCTGTTGGAGCAGAGCCACAGGAGAGCCACAAAAATGATCCGAGGGATGGAGGACCCCTCGTACGAAGAAAGGCTGAGGGAGTTGGGGTTGCAGAGCCTGCAGAAGAGAAGGCTTTGGGGGAGATTTACTGCAGTTTTTCAGTGCTTAAGAGGACTTATAAGAAAGATGGGGACAGATTGTTTAGAAATAGGACAAGGTGTAATGGCTTTAAACTAAAAGAGGGTCAATTCAAATTAGATATAAGGAAGACATTTTTTAACCAGAGAGATGGTAGATGTCCCATCCCTGGAAACATTCTGGGTCACCTGATCTAGTTGAAGATGTCCTGGGCCATTGCAGGGGGGTTGGGCTAATGACTTTTATAAATCCCTTTCAACACAAACTATATACTATGATTCTATAATTCTATGATCCAGCATCCAATAAATCCAATGACTTTTAAACATGGCAACAAATTATTGTTTAAGTCTCATTGGTACACTTGTGTGAGTTTAAATCAAACTAGAATGTTAATTTCCAAACTAATTGACATATACCATCATTTATCATCAGGGTAAAGATATATACTCTCTAAAGTATATATTAAATATGTCTAGGAACACTGCACCTATTGTTTAGTACTTCAACTTTGAAATACAACTTAAGCACTCATACAGTCATTTGTACCTAGTCTCTTATTTTTACACATGGTTTAAGATAGGTTAACGTATTTTCAATGCATCAGCTTCAGAAAAGAATGAGTTTTATAGTTGATGCATTGGTATCTTCTCTGTCAAGCAGATGTCAATCCCATAAGCTTATCCTAATCCTCTAGTCAGAAAAGGAACTCATTTTTCTTTTTAAAGCAGCCTTAGACATTGTAGCTTAAGGGTAAAAACCTCAGAGTTAAGTTATCTTCAATATAGGTTTCTGAAGTATTTCAGAACAGGTGTCAAATATAAGTTACAATTCCCCAAAGGAGAGAGTAAACAGGAAGAATGTTTACTAAATGAGAGCCCAATAGAATACTGTGAAACATCCCTAAAACACACTCCCACCTGATGCAAACTTTTCTAACTCATGTATTATAATTTTTATATAAATATTTGTTTTTTTTTTCCTTGAGCAGGACAAAAACCCATAAAATAGTAAGTCACAGAATGGATCTTTAGTGAGTTGTTGGTATTGTCCTTGGATGTACTTTTAGCAACTTGTGCATATCTGAGATGTTACCATAAAGACGCTGCAGAACGGCTCAAATCCTTAGGCATTGTGTTTTCCTTTTTCCCCTTAACATAACTGATTAGCTTATGGAAAAGAATTAAAGGTCATTCCCAACAGAAGAATAAGTGGAAGACAGAATTCCTGTGGGGATTCAGGTTAACCCAGCATGAGAAGAAGATTCCTAACTAACTGTAAGACAGTAGATTGGTCAATGTGAATTTGAAATGTGGGGATTGGTCTGAAAAAAAAAACAGTCCATTTCAGAAATGCAACCAGAAGCACTGAGAGCTAAAATTGTGGTCTGGACTTACCCAAATGAGATCTTGCCAAAGACCTCTATATTCTTTTGTCAGTCAATGGAGCTATATATCAGCTATGAAATAATTATTTCAGAAATAATTTAGAGCACATAAAAGAAGAGTTTATCTGGTAGCAGCAAATATTATTGAAAATAGCACCTATGGAGCTGTTCTAGGTCTGTGCTCAGTAGCCATATTCTTAGGAAACAGGCAATTCACATGACGTTATTTTCTTTATTACTTGGCTTAGCCCCTGAAGTGCTGCTAACTAGCAAATAGCATTTAAAACAATTTGATCTAAAGAACTAGTTTTCTCCTGCAGATGTTTTTAGAACATTTCAGTGAAGATGAGGAAATAAACAGTGGTCAAGGTTTTCAGCATGAGAAAAGGGAGAGCAAAAAAACTCCCAATTTGACTAACTAGAAAGGGAGTCTATTTATACTAATACATGTTTCTTGAATAAAAAGTCTTTGTTATGGACTTTGTTAAAAGAGATGTTAAAAGTTAAAAATTTTTGTTAAAATAAAAAAAAAAAATTGATTTTCAAATGACCTAGAGGTACCGGAAAATTTAATCCTGATTTTTTTTTTTTTTTTCACTACGAAAGGAAATTATAATTAGCTTCTAATTTGCAATTGAGTGAAATGGCTACATTTTTTTTGCAACTAACAAGCATGCAGGAAAAATTGCAAGTGCAATTTGTTCAATATCTGAGAAAATCAGGCGACGTGTGATTGTGCCAGGGTGATACTGTAAAACATATATGCACGAGCTAAAAAAATGCTTCATCTACATTACTGAAAATTCAAAATAAAGTATAAGTTTATGCATGCTGGGGTATCTCACACAGTTTGCACTAGACAAAGACAGAAGAGATTGTCACTTAAGAAGCAAAAAGTTGATTCAGATACCAAGAGGAGAATGGAGGAAAGTGTTTAACAATGGAGGGAGGCACAAAGTTGTAAAAAATAACTACAAAAATAGACTGTGTTAACTGGAAGCAGAGATTTAGATAAGGATAACATCATGAATTCACTTACGAGCTGAGAAAGAGGTATTTGAACTGCATATGGAATGAAGGAAAAAAGAGATGAAAAAGAGCATAGGAGAGTGGAATGGAATTGTAATGGCAAATATAAAAAGAAAGAGTAGATTCTGAGATAACTGAAGAAGGAAAAGTAAAAATATATGCAGAGAGCCTAAATGTGATGAAAATGAGGCAAAGGAGCTAAGGAGGATTTTGGTTTGCTAATCTAAAGGATGATTGACACTATCTGATAAGCAGATATTTCATGAGGAACAATTATTTTAGAAGACAAAACCAGATTAAAAAAAAATAACTTGTAGAGGTTTCTTATTGTCTTGTTGTGGTTTAAGCACAGATGGAAATTAAGCACAAAGCACTCACTCAACTGTACCCTCAGATCCCCGCACTCCAATGGAATGAGGAGAAGGATCAAAGTAAAACTTCTATGTTGAGATAAAAACAATTTAATAACAGAAAATAAAGCAGAATACATAATAACGGTAAAACCCCAGTAATTATAATAAAAAGAAAACAAACAAGTGATGCACAAGGCAATGGCTGACCGACACCAGGGCCCCATTCCTGAACCCAGATCAGCCACACTTCCAGCTAATTCCTCCCAATTCATACACTGGGCATGACGTTCTACGGTGTGGAATATCCCTTTGTCCAGCTATGCTCTCTCCCAGTTTTTGTGTACGTCCTCACTGGCAGAGCATGAGAAAAGGAAAAAAAGTCCTTGACTTAGGGTAAGCACGACTTAGCAAAAACCCGAAACATCAGTGTGCTATCAACACCATTGTCATTCTGAATACAAAACACAGTAGGGTAACAGCTGCTGAGAAGAAATTAACTTTACCCTAGCTGTAACCAGGACACTTGTTTTTGAGAAGAAAAAAGTTAAAATAACTTCGATAAAGAAGGTTGATTTTATTTTAGAAAGGCCAGAAATAACTACCTCATGAGTGGTTATGACTATATCTTCCGCCATGACAAGGACGTGTGCCACAGTGTATTCTGTGAAACAAATCCAAAACAATCAACTAACCAAAAATACCACAGACTGTTTAGAATATCCCGTGGAACTCACTGGAAATATGTTTCAGTCAAATTATGAAACCCAATTTTTGTGGACTAGAACATTTGAGACACTGGGCCAAAGTCCATTGCATATCTTGTCCCTTCTAAGACAAAGCATTTTTTTACTAGAAAAAACAATGAATTTTGGTGATTTCCAGTGGGAAAGCTTTTGCTTCTAACCATTGCTAGAAAAAGAAAGGATGGACCTGGGAATTTTCTTCATTAACCTAGGAGAGAGAAGTGACAGAAACTGTTTTAAAACATTATTTTTCTTAATATGGAGGACAAAGAGAGCAAGCAATGGAGCAGTTGAAGTAGGAAGGAAATCCTTCTTGTCCTATGAACGCTGACTAAATCCTAAATGTGCAGGAATGAAGTCAGGATATTACATTAAAGGTATCCCTCCCCTCACACTTCTGGTGAGAAATTCCTTTGCTAAATGTCCCATTTGGGCATATTGTCCCCAAATGGTTTAACCTAGACCCCACAGGTAGATGAAAACTAATCCCATTTGTACAAACACAGGTTACGTCAAGTCTGAAGCTCTGACCTCAGACAGCAAGGCAGGAAGAACGACAGACATGATACCAACATCCCCAAATTCCAAAACATGCTGTGCATTGTGCAGCCTTGTGCTCAGATGACCTTTCCACTCAGGTCCACCTTTCTCTCTAGGCTCTGAGAACCAGCATCTTTGGTGTATACATGCACAGCCCTCTGCACCCTTTGCTAGTGGATGAGGCATCCAGAGCAGCACTTGTGTGTCAGACATTGCCTCCTCCTTCACTGGTGAAGGCTGGAAACAAGCTGAGCATCCAGGGATGCTCACGGTGGAATGTGGATGTGATAATAGTGATCGTCTTTTTGAACTGTAGAAAATCCAGCGGAAATGTTACTAATGTATCTTGGTATCATCTGTCTAACTCTCTTCTCCCAAAGGATCTGCTGTGTCTTCATAACTTCCCGAATCCTATAATGCTTTCCTGCTTCACCCACTCACTCCCTAGTGACATACAATCCATGGTCCACTGCTGCTCAAATGATGTCTTCCCTGACACTGTATCCTTGTAGGTTTCAGTGACGGGATTGCTTGTTTTCTGCTTTGCTAGGAGATGACAGGAGTCAAAGGAAAGGGAAGGAGGCAGGTGAGAAAGTGGCTTTCTAGTAGTTGCCATGGCTCAGGGCAGTGAAACGGTAAGGGCAGGAGAGACAGGGACCGAAGATGCCTGATCAGGGCCTGCATGAGGGATACCACCACTGTGGAAATCTTCCCTTTCCTGCACTGAGCCAAGAGCTGCTGTTCTGCACCCTTTCCACCCACCCCTTCTCCTTCATGCTCAGGCTTTTGGTAAAAATGCTGGGAGAGTGAATATGCCTTTTCTGTTTTCTGATGGACTCTCAACATCCCGAGACCTACAGTCCCTATCCCATAGGGTCCTCACAGCCAGATCTCTCATCTCTCCAAGTAACACCATCTCTGCTCATTCAAAGCACACCAACCCTACTCCTTGCTACTCTTCGTGTCCTTATCCTCTGTGCATCCCTTCCAACTTACTACCAGTCAGTGCTCTTACCTGATACTTCCATGTCTGCAAATCTACTTTTCTTCTCATGTTGTCCAAAATAGATTTGCACTAACTCATACAACTGATCTCTCAGAATTATTGACTTGATTTTATAGCAAACCTGAACACTGAAAACACAGTCACTGAATTATATTTTGATGATGCTGGTGAAGTCTTTGCTCCATTTCTAAACCACTGTTTATGGAATATGCCTTTTAATACTAGTTAGATGTGTCCTTAACTCTTCACACTTGAAACACTCATGATGGATCATCAGTTAGTGTTTTTATTTCTCAGTTCTCTTTGCTTGTGGAGTTGATACTGGTCATGCTTTTGCCATTATTTTTTTTATTATTACTATTAAGGCAAGCTTCTGCTGCAGGAATGAAATTCAGTGATCAGAAAGTCTCTACCAGAATATCTAATGAATTCAGCTGATGACTGAGAGTATGTGAGCTATAGATGTGTCAAAGGAAAGCAACCGTTCTTGACTCTCATGATTCATTCTGTGACAGATGTTACATTCAAGGAGTAGGGGGATGTTAGAAAAAAGCATTTATTTATTCATTCCACAGTCTCCTGTGGCAAAAAACTATGGTAGTGACAGTGCTCACCCACACTGAACAGCTTAGAAATGCCAATTTAAGATTAAAAAGAAAGCTGATTGTTCTGTTAACATGGAAACCTTTCAGAGCACAACAAAGGCAAAAATAACCTACCTTCAGGGCCTTACTGGCTACACAGTATGACATGTACCAGAGCACATTACTGCAAGTTTTATTTATTCCAATGTGAAGGACGGGATAGCAGATATTTTTCATACAAGCCTAGAACTCATGCTGGCCCTTTTCAAACAGTTGATTGGGACCCAGTATATGAGATTTCTCTATAAATAACTCTAGCATTTCTTGGCAAAGAGGTAAATTCATCCTGAATGTAGATGTTACTTCTAGATGAATGATACTCCCACCCTTCCAGTCTCTTCCTGGAATGAAAGCTGCCACAGGAGGGTGCCACTAATAAAATTACATCCGTGCAAGGTCAACTATAATTCTCTGACTCTCCTCACTCAGTCTCTAAAGAGCCAGCAAAGGACAGTCACATGGTTTTTGCCTTCTGTAGCTTTGTATATTTTGGGATACCAGTGTTCCACTTCCACTGTGATTCTGTAAAATCTGTGATCTTTGTGGGGAGGTGGTGGCGGGCAGTGGGTGGTAGAGAAGGGTGCATTAGAAAGAAAGGCTTACCACATTCATTCCCTTTTTTTTTTCCTAACTTTTTTTTTTACATAAACATGTGTTTGGCAGAGAGAAAAATCTTAAAATCTCACAACTCAGCACTTGCAAGAGCCTTCGCTTTGCTAGCCTGTCTTGCCTCCAACCTCAGTAGAAGCTCTGGAAACTGCTGGTGATGGCATGGCACGTGAGCTGTGAGTGCCTATGTGGCCTCCACTTGAGCTCTGAGCCATGGACAGACAGTGTTATCCAACCTTCTGCTTCCAACAGTTGCAGGAAATCTGTCGTTATTGATCTGTTTAGACCATTGTACTACCGCTAAGATATGCTAATAGTTGATAATGACAACTGACTGCAATCTTCTCCTTTACTCTTCCTTTCCATTTCTTCTCTGACCTTCCTTCACCAGCCATGAATGTGAAGTAGTATCCTTTTGTGCGTATTCCCAAAAGATAATCCGGTGGGGAAATGTAAACATGTTCCCAAAGCAGCAGCTTCCCAACTGTATTTTAAAAATGTAAACCCTTTTGTTTCCTGGGCTTTTCAAAACTAGACATTTGATGCCTCTCTATAAGAAAGTACCATCTTTAAATATGTCATTATTAGTGTGATTTTGTCATGGTTTAGGAATGGTAGTCCCCAATGTAGTGTTCCCACTGAAACCCCAAACCACACACTGTTCACTCTCTGCCCGCCTTTCCCCTCCCCATCCCATGGGGATGTCTGTCTCCTGTTAGCTATGTAGCTTCACTCTTCAGTAAAATTCTGTTATTTGGTTTGTTGCTTTGTGAATTCGTTAGTCCACCATTTGCTCCGTAGCTTTATATATTCATTAAAGGTCTTGAAAGACACTATCAAAATGTCAAGCACCTTGCAGCTCTGATTAACGTCTGCTCAGTATTCAGGTATTAGCTCCAGCAAACCTTCCGTGAACTTTTAATTGCAGCTGGTACAAACTTTGTGCTCTCCCTGCCTGTCTGGAAACATCCTTTGATACTGTTCTGTGATGCATTTGAAAGCTGAATCTTGTCTTTCTATAGAAAATCAACACTCTTCTTTCCATTTCCCTGACTGGATGAAAGTGCTGTCAGTGCCTCAGAGGATCAATTAGAAATTATTTCACTGGTGTGACTAAAGAAAGACAATCTGAGCTTTTTCTCCAATGGGAAAAAAAAAAATATCAAAAGATTAATTTATGTCAGTCATTCTTTCTGAATTTACCAGAGCTATGACTTAGTGGAGTTCTATTTCAATCTCTCAGGAAGCTCACATGCAGACAGTGCAGTACGACCCCATGGCCACAAATGGTCCATCCCTTAGATCACTAGTCCAGACAATGCCCCACAATCGGTTTGCAATAATAACCCTAAACCATGTCTGACCTCAGTACACGAGCAGCACAACATCGCTGAGTGGGTGTGACTACGTGACACACCAGCACTGGTGTACGAGTGCAAAATTCCATGTGTCTTGCCCCTTAGCATTGCTCTTCTTTATCCTTTCAACCTTGGTGTATCCAGCCATCTACATCCAAAAACACAGTAAGGTCCTGCACACCAAACGCTAGCTTTTCTGACAAGCATGGTGATTTTTGAACAACGCAATGTCTTAAGGAATGAACAAGACATCTGTGGGAATGTCTGTTAACTGGAAATTAGCAAACCGCAGAGACTCACGAGGCACACATGGAACTTGTGATAGAGTATAAACATCCCTGAGTTATGCAGCCACCCAGAAAGTATAAATGAAGGGTTTAATTATCCTCTGCTGTGAGCAAGCAGATTATTAGAAATAGCTGTTCAAAAACTCTATCCCAGGTAAAAAAAGAAACTGCTGGTTCCTCAGAAGAGACTTCTGTGGTACACATTAAGGAAAGCTTTGGAAACAGAGACTGTCAGTCATGGAAAGTAGAAAAAAAAACCAAGGAAAGCAAAGCTTCTTCAGATTTAACACAGGCTTTTTGCAATAAAATCAGTAGCAGAAAGTGCGGTAGAGGACATTACAGAATTTTAGAAAAGATGTGGTCTACTTTTAGAGAAGAATCTCGGAGCTGTATATCTGCTTGTCATGTATATCGGTAATACAAATTCCTGAGTTACAATAAATTAGCAGAGATTACGGCAGGCAGGATGCCTGCTCTGTCAGAAGCGGCTTGTGTGGATATTAGCCGTGTCTGGTGGACAAGCCTGGTGTCAAAACAAACTCTCCTGCTATGGAGTTCCTGTCCTTCAGCACGGCAGCACCCCTTTCCCCCTCCACCTCCATGATTTCTAGAATGGTTTAAAATACTGATAACCTGAAGCATTTGTATGTTGGTTGAAAGGAAATTAGGACCGTGGGAAAGGAAGATGCACAAGGAGCTCTCCTAATGGAGAAGCTGTAATGAAAGTACATGCAGCTTTCCTAGCTGGAACAGAAATAGAGCACCTTGAGTCCTTAAATTCAGGAGGAGAAGAAAAAACGGACCAAAAAAAGTGTTTATGAAGCTATAGTCCAGTTCTGCTTTGAGCAGCTATGAAGAGTGACCTCTAATAAATAAATTACTGCAAAATAACATATAGAACTGCTCCTGTACTGAAAAATAGTCTTTGAAAACGTAAGTCATTACCCTCCTCATAACAATACTGAGTCAGCCTCTTGTAGTTTCTCAAATGCAGTGGGAATACAGAAACTGAAGGTCTAATTACATAGCTTTTCTTCCTATGAATCTACCTTTCATTCTGTTAGTATGCAAGCAGAAATTTAAATTTAAGTCTGAGGATCATCAGACCTAGTGGTCAAGACTGCTATTTTGAAAAGGTCATCTTCTTACATGCAAAGCATTTAGAATGAAATCCAAGCCTTGGCAAGTCTCCTATTGATCTCATTTATTTCACACGCATATACTAAACAGGAAAAAACACTTTTCAATGAGGAAGGAACTGGAAATGTAATTTTATGAATAAAAGTCTTACATATTCTTGCCATAAGATCTTCCTTTTGAATTTCAAGTTTTAGACTGAAAACTATTTTTTTTTTTTTAATTCTCTGAAAAGTTGTGTATAGTTCACCTATGCCACCTTATGGTACCTTCTTCAAAGCTAGCTTCTATATTGGAAAGAATCTTCCTGCAGACATTTTAAATTCTAACCTGATTAACTCAGTTCTTTTGATTTAATTTTTGATTGCCTTCAGGTACCTGACCCATTCCAATTAATTACTACAGATGATAAAAATAATCATCTTATTAGCTAGAAGCCACAGCTACCATGGTACCCTAATTTAGTATGCCACAAGAAAGTAATGCAAATATGAAGAGCTGCAGAAAAGTTTTAAAGATGCACAAATTATTGGAAAAATGAGATTAACTCCCAGCTCTACAAAATTTCTTCTATAGCTGAATTTTATAGTCTGAAGACCAAGACCTCCTAGAGAGTAGTCCAATATTTGGACAGGATATGTGCTACTGTATGTCATAGTTATCAGCAAAACAAGCGTAGAACAAAAAAACCCCTACAGCTAAAAGTAGAAAGTCAGACAAGTTAGAGTACTTCTGAACAACCGTATGCCAGTTAAGGGTACTGAAACACCCCTGTAATATTTCTTCTATTACTAGAAAAAAATTAAAAGGCTAAGAACTCATTTGTGTGTGATTTTTTTTACAAAACACATTTTTTAATTCAAAGGTAAATTTGTCAGACACTAAAGGTTGATTCTTTACATATTTCCATTTAATTTGGTGAATGGTTTGGAAAACAAGATAGGTATATCCTCTCCATCAGACAGGGTGTAAACTGTAAGGTCTATATCAGGCAGAATGTTGCCCTCTCAGACAGTGAACATCACTCTATTTCAGGATCAGCTAAAAAAAGAAATGGACTATGGAAAAATTTGGAAATGTCATAGCCTTTTTGTTGTTGTTGTTATCTTTGGAATGAGTCAGTTCTGAAGGTTTTTCCTATACCATTGAAAATGTGAGCAAAAGGGTGAAAAACATTTAAAAAAATGTCAATCACTTTGGATACTAAGAGAACTCATTTTAGTTTGACTACATAACATTTGAAAAAACATTTTCACCAACTATTCTCAAAGTCTCTTGTGAGGCAGGAAAAATGTGTGGGTTAGAAAGTCAGGGTAATGCCTCTGAAATGGAAGTCTGAATTGGAATTTGAGTCTGTCAAAGAGCTCTCTTCGTGCTGCTGGAGAACTGCTGCCTGTTCACTGGAGGTACATGCCTGTTTAAAAATACAGAGGGTCATAAAGGAGACGTTTTTCAAAGTTCTTAAGCTATTCAGTTTCTCTGTCTATATCTAAGCTGAAAGTGTCTCCTCTTGTTTGATTTATGGGAAGTGTACGTATTAAACAAACTATCAGTTCTGCTGTACCTTAATTTCCTTCCTCTGATCATGATACATACCAAGATGAAAACGAGCATTCCTCAAAATAGCAAGGACCAAACCCATTATCCTCTGAGGAAACCTGCTTGACATTTGTGACATTTAAACCTCATTCTTAAATATAGTCAGGGAATGCGGTGAGACACGATTGCTCTCAGGCAAGCAACAGAGGCTATCACAAAAACATTGTCTGTAAAAGATGGTGCAGGCATGCTGTATAGCTCCCGTGATGTGTCTTAAATTGCGGACAGCCACATTTTGCACTGGTGAAAAATTATGAACTCTTCCCTTTTTCTTCCTTTTTAATCATTAATACCACAGAACAGTCACCTAAGGGTGTTCCTCTTTTGCACTGATTAAGGACAATGCTGTTTTCCACTTTTCACAGATCTCCTGGAGGAACCTGTAATGAAATAAATCAGAATTTAGATGTGTACCTGTAGTTGTTACAGTCTTACTTCACGCCAACAGCGCAATATTTAAAATTATTTAAGTTTTAGCAGTTTTCTGAAAAGCCTAATCTTCTAACTACAACAGGAGTCTCTGGCAGATGTGTTGGAGCAGTGAATTCGGGCTTCTTTGCAAAGCGACAGTGAAGGAGGCAGCTCTGTGACTGAGAGCTGAAAGAGATTACTCTGGTAATGTAATTTTGAAAATGGTACATGGAAATTTTCAATGCTTTTGACCAAGAACGTATGCTATGACTGCTGGACCACCTTAGATAAATACCTCTCTTTCTTCACAGGCTTAAAAGCTCAATCAATCGCTGTGAACTCTAAGAAGAAATACCAGAGATTCATGTAAAGCCTTTTACTATTTGCAATCAAAGGTTTAATTACATTACATTTAATTACAATGAAGTACTGTTGATGCCTGTCTTCTCTTCATCTGTATCCTGACACTCTTTAAACCATTTCATTGGCATTCCTGGAAAATGAAAATGTTTTTAGAAAACTCTTCATATCAAAGCTGAATATATTTGATTCTAAAGAAAAAAATAAAGACATTAAAATAGTCAATTGTACTGCTAGGTTTTATAGCATGCATAATATTTATCATATTAAACGTTGTCAGTAGTAATTATTTTGTTTTGATAATAAAAGCAGCTTGCTGCCCTTTCCTGTGTTAACATTAATTCTTCAGTCTCAGTACTATCAAACCATCAAATCTCTATATGTGACATACCTCTTCTACAGCATTTATTTATCTTCTGGCACCTTTATATGATTTCAATTTAGAAAACCCCTAGGAATCTTACTGCAGAAAAAGAGCTATTGAGATGGATGCTTTTCCAGCCATTTCATTGTTCATCTTCCTTTCTTAGCACACACATGCTTTATTTGGCGTTTTGCAAGACTTTGAAAGCATCTTGCCTAAGAAAAATGGTTATTTTTCTATAATTACATATGTATAATCCAGTTCACTGTCCTGTTTTTGTTTGTGTTGATGTTTCAAGCTGCACTGGGTTAAGTTCCAGTGGTAGTTAATAAATCTTTAATTCTTTAATGTAGTGATATGCAGTAAGAAAAGTCTATGGCACAATATAACATGAACTATCTGTTAAGACACTTCTGATCTCCCTGAAGACATAGTGGAACAAATGAGTTACTAATATTCACTGTTTCTAAGGCATGTATTTAAAGCCCTATCCACGTCACAGATCAATACTTTAGAGTAACAAGAAAAAGGAGGTAAGTATTTCAATGATGAGACCAAAAATCAATTGTTTTCTGTCAGACTTGATCTATATTAGCAAGACCAATTGAGATGCTCCAAAATACTGACAGAGTATCTTTGAACAAAAATCAAAATGAAAATAAAACATTAAAGTAACTAGAATTTGAAATGAGAAGATGACAAAGTCATTACTGATTGCCATATTAAAGACCTTCACTTTTAGCTTCCTTTAGTTGGAGCTTTTATTCATAGATACATTTTTTAGTGGTTGCTCAGCTACCATTTAGTTATTTTAGTCAATAAATAAAAATTATTATATCTCCATTGTGTCAAAAGAAAAAAAACAAACCAACGAAACAACCCTAAAGTAGTTTAAGAATTTGGTTTGGATTTTTGAGAAAATGAGATTCGGTTTGTAGATTATGGAACCTAATGCTGGGATCTCTAAGTAGACTTTCAGACCCACATTGAACAAGTTGTGCAGACTGTCATTACACTGCGAAATCTACATTATATTAAGACATTTGCCCAGACATTCAGCTTCAAGATTAATAACCAATGTAAAAGAACACAGCTAAAATGTAGCTTAAAGATCAAGACACCAAAATTTTAAGCTCACACTCCTATGTAAGATCTGAATTATACTGAGAGCTTAGATAAGAGTGTGAGTATAAAATTTAGATGTCTTAATCTTTAAGCTATATTTTAGCTATTTTGTTTTACATAACTTATTCACCTTGGAGCTGAATGGTGATTGTTTGAGACAGTCACACAAAAAGTCTCCAGTTCCTTTAAGGAGGGATAAATAAAAGGTTGCATGAGACTCTTGTGCTGATCTCTCTGAGACTGAATTTGGTAATTTTTGGTCATCATGAGATTTGCCTACTTCAGTTTTTTCTGTGACCAAGAGAAGAGAAAAGGAATTGACAAAGGGTTTGGGTGCTGATTGCTTTTCAGGATATGGATGAGGCCTTCTGACTATAGTCAAAAGACTATAGACCTTAGTAACCATCTAGACTAGTTAGCTGAATGTATTGGGGACCATCATCTATATTATTAAATTCTTACCTTCCAACCAGAGCAGCCTTGTAGCTACCTGGTGAGAGTAGTACTCAACCATGTTAATCCCTGAACAGTGCTCAGGAGGTGTTTGGAGCAGGGATTTGACTTGGGCCAAATAATCACCACAGCACCTATTCTATTTAAAGGCCTAAAAGGATTGCTGCAGGGCATGGAAATATATCTTTTACTCTTTGGTTTATTACTAGAGATACAGCTTATGTATCTTGCAACAGCTTATCTCTAGCAACAAAATTATAGAAATGTATAAAATTGTGAGTGCTCCTATGCTGTGGCTGAAGACATATTTGGATGCAATAAGACAAGCACACTAATAGGTATTTCAGATATCTCTTTAAAGAAAATGAGCAAGATTGAGACCCTATTTAGATGTACAAGATTAAATATTGTAGAAGAATGCTGCAGATGAGGATCAAAGCTATAGAGAGAACAGAGTTTTGAAGGAAAGGTCTTGGAAAATATCCAGAGTTCAGTTACTTCAGCGAAGTCAGGATAGCACTGCTATGATCCACTTCTCTCTGTAGCCCTAAACTGATGAGAAATAAAAGATGCCTAATATGTGCATAACTTTGAACTGAATCCTCTTTTCAAAATATTCAGTAATTTCAGAAATTTAATTTATAAAATTTCTCACATTGATTACATTTTTCATCCTCCGTGCGCCTCCTCATTTGATTGCTTTGGATTATCTTTTTAAAGGTTTTTCTATACTTCAATTTTCAAGTTGTATTTAGTTGGAAGGATAACATACTTAGCAATGTCTATTTCTGTTCTCCTGAAGTAAAGTAATTAAAACTTGCTGCGCTTTCAGTTTGTGTGTATCTGTCAGCATTCCCTACCTGGATTTTCTTTTTCTCTCCTGTGTATTTTAACTGTATATTTGCACTTCTGCAGGAATTTGAGTAAAGTCTGAATGTAAAGCAGAGAGAATGTCTGTCACAAAGTCAGGGTACCAGAATGGCTGAAGTTGGAAATGATCTCTGGAGGTCATCTTGTCCACGCCATCTTCTTAAGGAGGTCACCTAAAGCCACTTGCCCAAGACTATGTCTAGATGGCTTTTAAATATCTCCAATCTAAAAATCCCCGCTATCTCCCTCAGCAACTTGTGCCAGTGCTCTGTCACCCTCACAGTAACAAAGTGTTTCCTGATGTTCAGAAGAAACCCCCTGAGTTTCAGTTTGTGACCAATGCTATCACTGGGCATCACTGAAATGAATGAGCTTACATCCTCTTTGCACCTGCGCTCCAGTTTTTTATATACATTGGCAAGATCTCTCCAAAGCCTTCCCTTCTCCAGGCTGAGCAGTCCCAGCTCTCTCAGCCTTTCCTCATATGTTGGATGCTCTAGTCCCCTAATCACTGTGGGCCTTCGTTGAACTCTCTCCAGGATGTCCACGTCTGTCTGGTACTGAGAAGCCCAGAACAGGACCCAATACTTTTGAGATGGCCTCACAGCACAGAAAAAAGGGGAAGGATGGCTGGCTCACATTCCATGTGGTGTCCACCAGGAACCCCAGGTCGTTTTCTGTCAAGCTACTTTCCTGCTGTGTGGCTCATGATGTATATGGGTAACTGGGGTGGTTCTTCCCTGGATGCGGGCCTTCACTGTTCCCTTTGCTGACCTTCACGAGGCTCTTGGCAGCCCATTTCACCAGCCTGTCAAGGTCCCTCCAGACGGCAGCACAAACCTCTGGCATATCAGCCATTCCTCCCAATATCAAAAGTTGCACTCCACCCCATCCTCCAGATCATTACTGAAGAATATTAAACAGGACTGGCTCCAGTATTGATCCTTGAGGTATACCACTAGTCACTGGCCTCCAAACAGACTTTATGTCCCTGTTCTTCGCCTCAGGGCCCAGCCATTCAGTCAGTTTTCTATCCACCTCACTGTCTGCTCATCCATCCGCGACTTCACTTTGGTGAAGCCACACTCACTACTTCTGACGACCTTCTCATTCTTAATGTGCCTGGAAATAGTTTCCGGAATTACCTTCCCAGGGATCAAGGCTGCCCAGCCTGTAGTTCCTCAGGTCCCATCTGTTGCCCTTCTGGAAGACGTTGGGGACATTTGCTTTCATCCAGTCTTCAGGCACTTCTCTCAACCACCATGATTAATACCCAGTTTCTTAAGTATTCCCTGACCTGTTCCTCTTCCACTAACGGTACAGTTTTCTAGCTCTAACTTTCCCTTCTGGAATTCCTGAAGGCCGGTTTTGCTAGTATAGAGTGAGACAAAGAAGGTATTCAGTACTTCCATCTAGTGTGCCCTGAGGCTGGTGATGTCAATAGGCAGTTTTCTACAACCTGGTTTTGACCACAATTTATTTTATTCTTGTACATAACAAAAAACAAGTATCACAGTTATGGTAGTTATGCTCAATGCTGTGTGTTGGTTTTTTTGTGTTTCAGTGAGCTTGGTCTGGTAGTTAGAGAAATCACAGTCTTTGTTAAATCTCTAATAACTAATCAGGGTATTGAGTGTGACATTGATTACTGATAACCCTGATGAAACAGGTAATTCTGGCAACACTGAGTTGATGGGAATGAGAGTTTGTATTAGCTAGGAATATCCCTGATACACACGTTGGTAATGTATATGGCACCACTTGCAAAAATCATTTGCTAGAGCAGGTGTTATTTGTCACTTAATGTATAAGACAGTTTTCTTTTTGAGGTAACGAAAAAGTAAATTAAACTCCTTGGAATGGAATGGAATACAGCCTTTAAATTAGCAGGGAAATAATTAATAGCTTTGTTAACTCAAACAGTGGCTTCAGTTCACAAAATCTAACGCTTAAAAGGGAAAAAGATTTACATATGACCTAACTATTTATTTTTGCCTTTATGAAAAAAAATAAAATAAAATATAATCTAACCATCTGTTCCAACTGTTCCAAGTAACAGCATTTATTAGGTAAAGACTGCTTGATTCATTGACATAGGGACAATGCAGGCACTTTCAGTGATTATAACTTGTATTTCTCTTAAAGTAAGTTAATGAATGATGTGCTCTTAAAATTCAAAGTTTTAATTTTCTGACACTTTTTATTGAAGAGCAAGTTACATATAAAAAATAAATGTCAGACTCCTACAATTTTTTTTCCCAAGGAACATAAAAACACAGGTCAGGGGTTTTCTTTAGTCATATTGATTGGGTCTCGCCATTTGGCTCCGGAGTCAGATTTCAGAAGAAAAAATATTACGTGGCTCAACTAGCATCTCTGGGGGGAAAATACTGATTTTTCATGAAATTGCAAGGTTTTCGTGTTGAAAATTGCCAAAAAAATAGTATTTAGCTTGGTTTTAGGTGTATTGTGTACTGAGACATTCATTAGAGTGCAAGGATGTGCTTCAGGAGTTTTGTATGAAGAAATAATTTAATATTCCAACTCCAAAATCTCCTGTTCTTGGTTCCTTAAAATTATAGAATTTATATCTGTCCTCCTTGTAAAGCACTAGTGAAAAAATTTTGTAAAAAGAGCTGGAAAGATTGCAAAAACCTGTTAAATTATAAATTTCTTAAGACTGAACTTCAAGGTAATTCTATTTGTAAGTTTAAAGAGCTTTATGAATGGATTTTAAAAAGTAAATTTATTGGTATTAAAACTAACCGTGGAATTGCAGGTCATGCTAACTGAATTGCCTGAAAACTATGACATTTCTTTTCCTTGAAAACAGTGTATATAATCTGACAACAAAACTGTCCAAAATTTACAGTTGTCCCTCAATGATGAATAGTTTCTCCTTATTGATGTGATGCAGTCCTCAGCCTTTCCGCCATAACACCCCAAAATTTACATTTTGTGATCATATCCTGTTCTGATGCAATATTATCACAGTGGAAAAAGGACAAATAAAACTGATTTTGGAAAAAAGTACCCCATGATTCAACCCGATAGAAGTTCCTACTGATGTGAAGTTTGAGCAACTCTTCAAAATGTGACCATGCCTTTTTCTTTTCTTTTCTTAATAGTTATTGTTTAATGTTACACACAAGGTAAAGATTTCATTTATGTTTCAAAAAATCCCCAACAAATGAAACCAACATTGGCCATTAGGATCTCAGCATTTTCTGACATATCTGGGGTACTTCCTCAGCATTCTTTCCAGAAAATCCACAAAATCCTTATTTTCCATGTTCATTATATCTTACCAGTTTTGTGAACAAAGGATAAAATATGTGCTAAGTTTTAGCCAGTGCTGCAGAAAAATTTACACAATGAGGAAACTTTATAGGGGTTTTGTTTGCTTGTTTGATGACAAACTTCCTATATGTAAATTTGTGTTTATTTCACAAAAAAATACTGGTCTGCAAATAATGCTGTACATGTACAGAGTAAATATTCTTAGCCTTGCAAGAAATATTTTGATTTTTATTTGAAATGCACATTTGAATCATGGCCTGCTGCCATTACATATTAAGAACAACATTTCTGTGGCACAGTATCCACTAACCTTTCTCTAAAACATAATATGCTCATTTTCATGTTCTCCACAAAAATGTCTCGAAACTGAAATTTCAACCATGTTCCAGAAAGCCATCTTTCAGCCTAGAGCAAGCACATACGAACACCTGCTCTTCCATGCTGGGGAAGTCTCAGAGGCAAGAAAAGAGGTTCTTGTGTGAATCCAAGGATTATTCAGCAATGCCTGCTGGTGTCTCGAGCAAACACATTAGACTGTTGCTTAAAACAGATGCAGATCACGTTCTCTTGGCCAACATGTGCAGACAAGACTGTTGAATTGCCATCTGTGCTTAATCTGTCACTGAAGAGCAAACAAGGGTGTTCCAGCCTTTCAAAGGAAATGCTGACTGGTAGGAACATGTGCAGCATTAAAAAGCCCTCCAGTCACAGGACTCTGTTCACTTATGCCTTCTGTTTGATTGCTTTCGTAATTAATTATTTGGCCAAGATAGCTATCTTAATCAGCATAGGCATTTATTTAAAAGATTAATTGTTAAAAAAAGAAGGAAAAAATTCCCCTTGAAGACTTTTTTTCAGTGCACTACAGCAGTTATGTAATTTCTGGACGTCTGTTCTAATTAACCATTTTCTTCTTAAAGAAGTCCTGGGTTTTTAAAACATGATTCTCTGAAATTACGTGCTTAGGGATGCTAAAATGTACAAGAAGTACTTTCAAGCTACTTTAATATACTATCTAAGGGGGTTTTTTAGAGACAATTCACACCGAAGTATGTTTCCAGGAGAAATGTTCTGCCAAAACCATTAGTTTG
Organism: Dasyornis broadbenti; assembly: GCA_013397935.1. Lineage (NCBI taxonomy): Eukaryota > Metazoa > Chordata > Aves > Passeriformes > Dasyornithidae > Dasyornis > Dasyornis broadbenti. The sequence goes on from VZRN01003686.1 coordinate 2,356,284, forward strand.
CCAGTGAGTTTTTTAGTCCTCTTTTCTACAGTGGAGACACTTCTGTGGATAAAAAGCAGATTTTACCTTGCCAAAATCTTTCTCTTCTCTGAAACTCTCCTACGTATGTACTAATTCATGCAGCTCTCTCTATCTTATTGCCATCACCAAAGAAAGGATGTAATTTCACAAACCATGTATTATGACTCAGCTACTGCAGCAACTAGAAAAACATATCAAATTTCTTTCCCTCTAGAGGCAAGACATCACTTTGATAATTAGGCAAGATGGCAGAAAAAGCTGGTGGAAAGATCAAGACAGATCTGCCTGCATTTTAAATAACATACATGACATGGAGATCTGTATGAGGTGACAGAGTTCCACTGATATAAATGGCACTCTTATTAATATAGCCTGAAAATTAAGCTTGATGTGTTTTGGATTTCTGTAATTTACCGGGCAAACTACTCAGCTGCCTGCTATCATGGGCTGGGTGCTGAGGACAGGGAGAGAAGATAAAATATCGCAGGCAGCTTAGTTCCCCAGGCAGTTAGAAGGATCTTCCTTCTCATGAAGTCACAGGAAAAGTAGAATAATTTTGTTGCACCTTCCATTATGCTGTAAACCTACGGCAAACTGGACAATTTACTAGCTTTTAGAAAGTCTTTATGATCTTGACTACCTATGGAAGAGGCAATATGATGAAGATAACGACTTCTGAGAACAGCTAATTGTTTTTACTCTGCCAGTGCATGAAGTCCTCATGAACCTTTCATGATCTCAGACATTTTCTGGCCAAGCATCCCCTTTTTCTGAAAGCTACTGTCATATTTTGATTTGCCTCTGTCTCCTCAGATAATCTATTATAAGTAGGTTTTCTTCTACATTTAAGAGCAAAGTATCACTAAGCTTTATTTTACTGAGCCTAAAAAGGAGAAAATTCAGCCCTAGAATGCTAAAACTGGTATTTTTTTTTGTGTCACACTGCACAATTCAGTGGCATATTGCACCTGATATAGGCACTTTTCTAAACAAATCTCTCTCTTTTTTCAGCCTGTGTGCATAAGATAATCACTGTGCTTAATGAATTCAGGATGCTTTCGTCCTCTCAAGCTCTATTCCATAGAGATAATGACATTTAAAAAAAAAAAATCAATGTGTGGATTTTTTTTTTTTTTTGAAATCTCCAAAATATTTCTGAGGTAGCTTTTACGCACCCTTTTTGGTATATCCAGATAACATGGCAGTGGAATACAATGGCCATTTTTAGCAGTGTTTTGGGGTGTATGATGTAACTTGATCCTGGTCTTACCATTTATAGATAATTCAGTTTCCTCAAACTCATGCTAACAGAACCTAAACATTATTTGGAAACAAAACCATAACATGTTCTGTTTTGCTTTTAGCAAAGTCTCACTCTGTCACCATTGTTTTTTTCCAAACAGTGACGACTTTTCATTGTGTACCTGAACTATGCTTTAATTTTGACAAACTGTATTTTCAAGCAGGAAAATGTCCTGTTAGACTCCCTGACTAGCTCTGCACACTAGAGCTGAGCAGATGGAAAGCTACTTGTACTACTCCCACCAGCAGTGAGGTTCGGGGGGTTGATGCTTTTCACTTCCCAGGAATTTTTACTGGCTTCAGATTTTTCTCCTCCCACTCTCAACCCGCAATCCTCTTTGGGGCTGAAACAAACCTTTTCTCCTGTTTTTCAATTCTCGCTTCTCAGTAACAGTTAAAAATACTGCCCACCTGAAACAAGAGCTGGGATAGCCCTTGGATACACAGACATGTTTATTTCTTTTGTAGTGTGCATCCAGAGCTTTCTGAACAGTTTATGAATGGATTAAACATACCGGCTTACCTAGCTGCCTCAAGGAAAAGACTACTGTTTGCCTGTAGAAAAATCAAACTTTAAAACTGTTTGGCAACTCACTTATCACCATTCAGAATGCCAGGACTGGATTGGAGATTGAAATTCAGAGCTCACATGGCTGAGGGCAGATTACTCATGCTTTCTTGAACTATTTTGTCTCTCAAGCATTAAGGCTATTAAACTATTTAGGACTTGTCCTAAAATGACTGTCCCTTCTGTGCCCAAATAATGTAATGCCTTAGTGACCATGTGCCATTTGTCAGGGAAACTGAAAAGATATTTTGAGTTTAATCTGTTCTTTTCAGGCTGCCGTGGCTTGGTGCTTAAAGCTCTGCTGAACAGAGACGGGTTTCAGTGTCGGGAATGAAAGCTCGGATCTGACAAAAAGCTACAACAAATAAAACCTTTTCTTCAAAGGGCCTGCCACTTTCGTGGTGACAAGAACCTGTTAAACTGACAGTGCTGAAACGCCGCTGCTCCCTGAGTGCACCAGAGCGGTGCCGCTGCTGGAAAAGCCCCGCGGGATGGAGGTACGGGAGAGGCAGCGAGGCGGTGCTGCAGGAGCTGAGCCGGCAGAAGGAGCAGGAGCCGGCAGAAGGAGCAGGAGCCGGCAGAATGAGCAGGAGTCGGCAGAAGGAGCCGGAGCCAGCAGAAACCATCGCCTTCCCAGCACCGCCTCCGCCTTCCTGCGTTCCCGGGCGCGCAGCGCCGCCGGCAGGGAGCAGCGCAGAGTAGGCAGCCTCTGCGTGGCAATGGGGCGCGACGCGTTCTGGAAAGCGAGAGCAAGATGTAGGGGCTGGAAATCACTCATATTCAGAAGGAAGAAAAGAAAAATACCAAAAATCATCACCACAAGGCCACAACAACCTTCCCCTGAAACCCGCCGCATTTAATCTGGTCGTCAATGCACCCTCTCGTGTCGTCATGCCGGCTCTGTAATTACTCATGGATTTCCATCCAAATGTTTCCCATTCAAAAGGATTTTAGCAGATTAGTAGATTATTTAAGCCACAGTTTTGAAGAAAAGGTACTGCACTGGGATCTCAAATTTGTCACAGCTAAGTATCACAACCTGTCTAGTCCTCTGACTGAAAACATCATAACTCATAGCTCTGAACAGCTTGTTCCTATCTGGATTACAAAAATTTTCTCTGGGCATCTGAAGTAGTGGATTGGTAAATACCATATCCTTCTAATATTTCCATAATGCATGTGTTAGTCTGCCAAACTGTTACAGTAATTTGAACTCCATCATGCCTTAGAAACCACCTTTGTTACTCCTGAGGATAAAGCCAGCCATGTTGTGGATGAGGCATGGATTTCTGCTCAGTGTGACCTAAAGAACCTATCTTACACTTTCAGGGCTGAAGATCATTTTTGTTTTCATTTGTGCCTGGACTATGTTCTTAACACCCTGGAGGGGACAGCTGATGTTTTAGAAGTCTAAAGAGGTGGGAAGTTTCCCATCTCACGTTTAGGTATGGAAAGTTTGGCACAGACCAAAGTTGTTTATTCCATCCAGTATCCTGTTGGGTTCTTAGAATATGTTTTTATTCAGGTGTGATTTCACGGGGCAACAATTATTTCATGCGTGTGCAGTTTTTGTTGGTAGTTCACTAGTTTGTAATTTTAAAGCATTGCCCATTATCACTTGTGATTTTCACTATGGTACCCTGTCGTCAGGTGTTTGTAACTGAGCATGGACTGGAATTTTCCATGTTTGATATATTTTTCAGTTGTAACTTTTGGGAAACTTATAATTAAATTAATTTTAGCTGTTCCTGAGAATAAGGCTATGAAAAGGTGTCATGTCCTTGTTAAAAATCCTTTTGCTTCTTCTTTTTCAACCTCCTGCACTTCCTCCAAAGAGCAGGAACTTGATGTTGAACTGAAGTATGACTTTTATTTTAGTGCACACCTCTTCTGTTGTGAATGAAAAATACATCACTCGTTTTTCTTCCATTTATGAATCTTTAATATAAGTGCAGTTTAGTTATGACTACAGGAGGTTTGCAAAGGTTTTACAGTTTGGCCAAAGATTCCACTAGCTCTGAGTACATGAGTGCTATGCACACGGACACATGTAACAGCTCATATTCCAGGGCAGAGTTGAAAGGGGTACAAAAGGATTTGGGCAGCTCTGATCTTTTGCAGGCTGAGTTGAGGGTGTAGACTAAATTCAGAATAGGAAGCTTACTACTGTGCTGCTACCAACAAGAAAATTTGAACCAGCAGAAAAGTTGGCTCAGATAATGAAAAGAAAGACAGAGATAGCAACAAAGTCTGTGAAGCTGCATTCGGACTTGATGCCAACTGACACAGAACAGTTTATTTGCATATAGCTCCCATCCCTTCCCACCCAAAACCTGGATGGCCTCATCCAGACTGCTGGCTTTGAGTGGTCTTCAGACTTTGTTCACTCCAGGTATTACCTAGAAAAGCATTAGTTCATTCAGGTCAAAAATTTCCCAAGCTCCATATTGAAGGTATACACAGCCGCATAACAATGCCTTGTGCATTTTACTTTTCTCATGTAGATGAAGACTTCTGGTATTAGTGAGGTGGGAACAGAGAAAACACTGAATAGCTGGTAATATTAGAGAAGATGACTGAGTAAGGAGTGTAAGCAGAAAATAAAAGACTGGGAGAAATCTGGGTTTGGAGAAAGCTAGATTTAGAGAAAGCGCTTACCATGGATGAAGAGCTCCTGGATGGGGAAGGCTGGCATCTGAAAGCAATTTAACTGAAATCTTTGTAAACAACTATATCATTTTCAAATACTCAATACTCATCTCCTAAACATCTATCAGAGCAAGGCACCCAAATCTCTATTCTGATGTAGCAATAACAGCAGTCAGACAGAATGATAACCAGTCTGGGGCTTTGCAGTCCCAGATTAGATTTCATGGATTTTTAAGGATGTTGCATTTTTGTGTTTTCATAATGATGTCAATACATAATAGAACATAAATCATGTAGATATCTCATTTGCAGAAAATCTCGAAACGAAACCAAAGTTATATTGTTTGGATATCTTTTAAATATATCCTTAATATTGCAATTTCTTTAATCTATGTGGCATAATTTGTTAGCAATTATAAGTAAAGTTTAATGTTTACATTTCAGATGTATATCCTAAGTCCTACCTCCCATTTGGACTTTATTTCCTGCAGGAATTTTATTGCTTTTTGAAAAGTTCACTGATGCTCTATAGGAAGGTAAATGCAAGGGAGCATTACCATGCTATCATTAATGGTGTGGAACTCTTTTTTTAGTAGAATCACAGATTTACTAAAGTGGTGGTGCTTAGCAACTAATCTGTGTTGCCAAAGGGCAAAAATACAGCCAAGGTAAAGTGCTTACAGAATCATGCAATGGCTGAGGCTGAGATCCCTCTGGAGATTATGGAGACAAACCCTAATGCTCAGAGCAAGGTCTGCTACAGCAGGTTGCCCAGGACAGGTCTTGAAGCCCCAGAGATGGAGACTCACAGCCTCTCTGGGCAATCCGAGTGAGTGTTTGACCACTCCCGCTGAGGTGGTCGATATTTCTCATATTTACATGAAATTGCTTGTATTTCAGTTTGTGCCCATTGCTTCTGGTCACCGCTTGGACACCACTAAGAAGAATCTCTGACTCTACTGCCCTCCTTGGATGTTCACACACATTCATAAGATCTGCCTCAGCCTTCTCTTTAGCAAAATGCTAAACTAGTGGCTGCAATGCTCTTCTCAGCTTGTATTTGGTCACTCTTTGCGTTTAGTACCTAAAATGAAACACTGATCAGCCTGATCTCTTTTCTCTGGCACATAAGACCACGGAAAGGGAGACCACCTTGCTGTGCTGCTTGTTTGATCCACTTCCGGGTTGAGAGGGAGCAGAAAATCATAATTAGTTCTGTCTGTGTCCCATTCAGTAAATGAAGAATAGGTCTCTCTTGCCCAGCACCGCTGTCAGGATATAAAGAGTAGTAAAAATAGTCTTTCTTCTTCACTAATGTGCAATAGAGAAATATTGCCAGGTCTGTGGACTGCTATTAATGGCATTCATAGCATTACTCTTTTGGGCTCATTTACTAAATTGAGTATCTATTGAATTATGTACAGTAAAAACATTGGTGATTTAGATTTTTATGTAATGAGCTTTTTTTAGTGTAAGCACCAAGCTTTATGACCTTTATGTATGATCAGATGTCATCAAAAATACTTATTAAGACACAGTTCACAATAAATCCATGTTTTAGAAAGTGTGTGTTTTGGGAGACATTAAGAAGTTTTATTTGGGGGGCTTGAGAAATCCCCTTCTGGTGATGTGCCACATATTTGAAAGTATTTAGACATTTGTGTTTATTAAATTTGTCTGGAGAATTTAAATTTAAATTGTAGTTTGACAAATAAGATAAATTCAAAATGTTGCCATAAAGTTAGGGTTGTTTCATCCGCTTAATTGTGAGAGCGCTTTAGAACAAACTGGTTTTCTATGTTAGCCTGCATTGGGAAAACAAAAAAAGGGTGGGGGAGCAGGGAAAGAAACTGTTATTTTCTCTCAGCTATTGTTTTTTACTAGAGATTCCTATGTGTAACTCATACCATCTTGGGGTACCATTATAGCTAATCAATCCCTTTAACAGAATTTTCCCAGAGTCTTTACTAATAAAGGACCATTTTCTACTTTCTGTCTTTTATATTTCTTCAATTCACAGCAGTAAATTTAAAAAACACAAAATTTTTCTTATGCTCTCGAGATAAAATAATATTCCTGAACAGCTCTCCTCTAACAACTGTGGTTGCTTTTGTCAGAAGATGAAACTTTTAAACTTGTAATAAGCTATTTTTCCCTAGAAGCATTTTAGACAGAAATTCAATATTTAAACCATTCTCTGCCATATTATTGAGCAGTACCACAGAGCTGCTTTTCCCAATTCTATCACAAAAGCAGATTAAATAGATGAAAACTTCAGATATTCAAAGCTTGGGATTGAAACAATTTTATTGGCAGATTACAGGAACTACTAAAAGATTTATATATATATATACACACACATATAAATAATGGCAGAATTAATTTTGAAGAAAGGCATTTCAACCTTAAAACTGAACTTATATTCAGAGTCTTTTAAAACAATCTCCTGTGTGGCAACACCTGAGCAGCACAGCATCAGTGGTCCACCATCGAACTGAAAAAGATGACATACAACTTTTTAGATTGTGAATGGAGAAAATACTCTGTACTAATTTGAACTCATTCGACTGTGTATCAAAATGATAAATATTTTGTACTACCTGTGGTGCATTAAATTGTCATCTTTTCTAGTGCAATAACAGATCAGAGAAAAGGAATAAGCAATTCCAGCTACATAGGGCCTTGGTATTGCAATGACCAAAGAACTCTTGAGTTAAGAAGCCAAATTTTTTTTTCCCCCAAATTTTGAATGCTAATTGATATTTGAAATACAAATCCAGCCATTACAAAAAA
>VZRN01003686.1:2363674-2401826 GCA_013397935.1 Dasyornis broadbenti
GACAAAGCTTTTCTTATCCATTAAAGAAAATAAAGATGTTTATCTTAATCTTTCAATTTAAAAAGCAATAAGAAAATTTGAATAGAAACAGTCTGAATGTGAAATACTTGAGAGGTACGTTTGAAATGCCTTTGGGGAAACAGTTTTTTGTTCTTGTGATATGGCAGTTCTTGTTAACCTCTCAAGAACAGAACAGAACAGAACAGAAGAATAGAATAGAATAGAATAGAATAGAATAGAATAGAATAGAATAGAATAGAATAGAATAGAATAGAATAGAATAGAATAGAATAGAATAGAATAGAATAGAATAGAATCTTTTCAGTTGGAAGGGACCTGCAATGATCATCTACTCCAACTGCCTGACCATTTCAGGGCTGACCAAAAGGCCTATGGTTAAGGGCATAATGCCTCTTAAACACTGAGAGGCCTGGAGCATCAACCACCTCTCTAGGAAGCCTCTTTCAGTGTTTGACTGCCCTCTCAGTAAAGAAATGTTTCTCAATGTCCAGGCTAAACCTTCCTGGCACAGATTTGAACCATTCCCATGTATCCTGTCACTGGATATGTGGGAAAAGGGACTACCACCTCCCCCTTCACTTCCCCTCCTTGGGAAGCTGTAGAAAGCAATGACACAGCCTCTCAGTCTCCTTTTCTCTGAATTAAACAAGCCCAAAGTCCTCAGTCATCCAGCCCTTTCACCAACTTTCTTCCCCTCTGGACGCATTGAAGGATCTTCACATCTTTCTCAACTTTTAGGGCCCAGGATTGCACACAGCTCAAGGTAAGCCCACACTAAGCACAGCAGAACAATCCCCTCTTTTTCCCAGATGGTTGTGCAGTGTTTGATGCACCCCATGATGTGTTTTGCCCTCGGGGCTTCCAGGGCTCACTGCTGACCTGTGTGGAACCCGCTGCTGAGCAGCACCTCCAAATCTCCTCCTGCAGGGCTGCTCTCCAGCCACTCCTCTCCCAATTTATACTTGTGTCCAGCATTACTCTTCCTAGTTTCAGAATCTGGCATTTGTTCTTCTTAAATTTCATCCCATGAATGATTGCCCAGTGCTGCAATCTATCAAGACCCCTTTTGACAAGCCAAAGTTTTATGAAGGTTTTTATTGTCTTTCAAAGACAGAAATATAACAAAAGGAGGTATTATAATGAGGCTATAAACCTCACACTTATTCAAATTGTTTTCTTCATGATTAGTGAATTTGCAGTCATTTTTACAGACAGTAAAAAGATAGTAAATTACACTGATTAGGAATAAATTTAGTAACATGGTTTTCAATTACTCAAAGGGTTTGATAAGTCTAATGTGAACTGATAGCTTCTGCTCATTACTTTATGGCATATGAAACTTTTTCTTGCTTTACTGCCTTCCTCTTGCTCCCTCTTTCTCTCAACACCACCTTATCCTATTACAGTCCATGATGTCATCTTGCGGGCTATGTCAAGATATGGGAGCTAAAAACAAGGCTTTCTGCCAAATAAGAGATTTACATCCTGCTAAATGTTCAAGTTCTAATGGTTTAAGACGGTTTCTATTAACTAACAGTGAAGAAGAGTGTGAAGGAGGAAGACCAAAAAGTATTAAAGCATTATGAGATTTACAGGGGAACTTCAGGAAGAGCATTTAGGATTTTTAAAAACTAGTTGGAGAAAAAAGCCCAAAGAGGAAAGATAGATACACAGATCTAGGTAGCCACTTAATTTTATGAAGTATTCAAGAAATTTAATATCTGTATATTTAAGGATGCAAATATATACTTATACAGAGTTGCTTTGCCCAGAAGGTCTATCAACATCTATAGTAACATTGATTTTATTTATATTTTTTAGTGGTTTGTTTACTAGAAACATGGAACATTGAATGCTTGTATAACAACCTGAGTTTCAGATCTTGTCTCAACTTAGACCAAAGTTAGAAAAGGCTTATGGCGCTTCATTTTATCTTTGGCTACAAATATAAGGGTCAGGTCAACAGCCTTTCCCACTAACATTTTTCCTCCTTCCCATTTTAAATCCCTAGCCCATATCAGCATCATTCTCTCTCAAGCAGGCTCTTAAGCCAAGAGTTTTTGACTGTTGAGAATACTAGTATATTTGTCATGGTTTCCATGACTATAGTGTCAGTCACCTTACAAAGTGAAGCTAGGGCACAGCACCGAGCCTCTGCCTCTTCTTGACATCTTCTGAAAGGAGAATGATATGAGCATTTATGACAGGTCAAGGTGCATGGTCTGTGATCTAAATGGGTTTTTTTGTTCTTTTTCTCCTGTTTTTGAGATGCATTTAATTTGCTTACTTGTATATATGCAAATACACACTTCAGTCACAGATAAACTGGTTGTTGTGTCTGTTTATATATAAAAGCATATTTATCTAACAAGTAATCTTTTTTTTTTTCCCTAATGTTCAAAAAAAGCCTCCATTCTAATGTGTGCTGAAATATATGTTGGGATTTTTTTTGATGTAATCATCTAGTAAGGCTTTCTCTTTTCAGTATAACACAGTAATGTACTTAAAAACCTTCCTGAATGGGACATATGTGCCTAAGAGAAACAGAGGGTCTCTGAAAATCTCTGGGATAGCAGTTCTCACCATTTTGGCATATGCACTGCTAACCTGTTTCTGGTTCGTATTCTGCCACACCTCTCTTAGTGTATGTGAATCATTAGACAGTAGGCAGCAGCATTAGAAATACATATATATATATTTATTGAGGGAGCTGAATGTCAGGAGGTTCCCTGCTCGTAATAGCTGACGATTTTATAAGTCAGACACTTTCCTTGCACTGTCACTCCGGTTTAGGTTTCACATGAGATATCGTCTTGGCACTTGCAGTCTTGGCGGGCAGGCTGTGTGCTTTCCTCTTCCTCTTCTGCTGATGTGCCTTCAGCCTACTGGGCTGTGGAAGGGAGAGAGGCCATGAGAGGGGAAATCATCACTTTCAGTGCTGCAGTTACTAACTTCTCCAGACACCTCCGCTGCTGCTTCTTTTGTGTCTATGTGCATGTGCTCAGGCTGGTCCATGATGCACTGGAAGGTGTGGTGGGGTGTGCACATCCCTGGCAGGCGGTACCCTGCCATGTTCATTGGCCGGAGGCGCCTTCTTGCCTCTTGCCGTATTGCTGCTGGCAAACGCAAGCTTGTGATCCAGCGGCGCTTCTTTGCATTCCAGAGCAGTTCTCCCTTTTCCTCACTGCCACTCTGCACACCTTCCTGCTCTTGGTGGAGGGGCACAGCGCATTTTAGTGGTTGTTGCTTTGAATTCCTCCTCCCTTTGTGACCCTGACACTGTGCCTTCCCAGGCTGCTTCTGCTGCAGTCCATGCACAGGACTCCTGTGCTGGCCACCCTGTCTCCCACAGTCATTTGAGGAAGACGCACAAGGGTCCTGCTCCATGACGTCCTTCTCCGTCTCCTGTTGCCCTCGCTGATCGTCACTGTTAACACACCTACTGCCCCTGTGCTTCCACTGCTGCTCTCGTGTCCTGCCCCTGCCAGCCCTGTTGCTACACAGGAGCAGGATGAGAATGTCATCTGCCTGTACTTGCTGCCACTGTCTTGGTATCTCGCCCTTGCCCTCACCTTGCAGTGCCTTCTTGTGCTGCCCAGCAGCGACTGCAGCCAGCAGTATGGCACGGCTGGGAGGAGTGTGCTGGGTTTGCTTTGCCCTCCAGCTGCGGCCTGGCCCTGCAGTGATGGCAGCGCCCTTGGCCTCGTGGGGGGTGTTTACCTGGGAGGCCAGTGAGGGAGCCTTGCACCTTGCCCTCCCCGTGCTGACACCCTGCTGTCCTGCAGAGGCTCTTGGGGTGGGCACACTGTGTCGGACTGCCCTGCCACCTTGCCTGGAGGAGGCAGCGGTGCTTGGCGGGGCCATGGAGCTGGTGGCAAGGGCACAGTCCATCAGTCAGTAGGGGGCTCCTTCCCGTGCGGGCCCTGCAGGCCCAGACCAGGCCTGCTGAGACAAATCCGATCATTGGCCCTGATACCATCGCCAGCCCTGGTCCGTGCTGCCCTCCAAACACCCGGTGGCACTGGAAGTTTTCCTGGGCACCTGGTGAAGAAGGGTATGGAGGGACTAAGTAGCTGTCATGAGCTGGCACAGAAAGTCAGTGCCTTCAAAAAGCCTTTCTCACCCTCCTGACTCAAAATCCTGCATCCAGCCCTTTATGTCAGCTGTTGAAATGAATTCCCACTTTTTCAAAAGGATACGAGGCTTATCGCAAGACAAATTTTCTATACACAGTATATTTACATAACACCAGGCGCTATTTGTAGCATACGTCTTGTTGACTTTTTGTGATACAGAATAAAAACCAATCAATCACAGAATCACTGAATGGTTTGGCCTGGAAGGGACCTTAAAGATCATGAAGGTCCAACCCCCCTGCCGTGGGAAGGCACATCTCCCACTAGACCACGCTGCTCAAAAGCCCTCACCTAGCTTTGAACACTGCCAGGGATGGAACTAAACAAAATAAATAAACTAATTAATTAAAAAAAAAAAAAAAACAAAAAAAAGTGAGTCTGTTATGGTGAGAGAAAAAGGTTTATAGATGACAGCTAGTTTAAAGACAAGAGTGTCCTCATTCTCAACCCACAAAGATAAGGATGGGATTTTTGGGGCTGTGTTTGTCTTTGGAAGTTTGAATAGCTTGTGTAGTTGGGAATAAGTGGGTATTTATTGTTTTAGGCTCCCCCTCCATCCACTGATAAAGTCAGATCAGGCTTATGGTTTCACAGTAAGTGATGCATATCCACATTTAGACCACAAACAGTGTCTATCTTTTGCTGAGAGATGTCATCAAGGACTCTGAATTTTTGTACTTAAATATTAGAGCATCTGTATATTATCATGCCCTGAGATGAATAATAAATTGTTCTGATGGCATGTATACTCTACTTATTTAAATACAAAATAAGAAAAATAGTAGAATTTAAAAAAAATAGAATAATTGTTTGCAATACTCTATACAAAAAGGAGATTTTCCTCTTTTTTTATTTTTTTTATTTTCTAGATTGATTTAAAAACCCCAAACAAAATATCAAAACCAAACAAACAACCTCCACAACAAAACAAAACAAAAAAAAAATCCTCATAATGTTCCTTTGTTTTTATCATCAAAGAGTTTTCCATTCTTTCAGTTTTCGTTAGAGATGAAAGGAAAAAAATGTGCATAGGGTCAAGTTTACCAAACAAATAACGACAAGTCTCATCTACTCTTAATGTTAGGCTTTGGTATGATATCAAGTGTCGCAATTTAACACATGATGGCAGTAGCGGTCCATGGAATTATTAACCGACACTGTACATTAACAAAACAAAATCAGTCTTAGGTTTTTTTTCTAGAGATAGCTACAGTCTTTGTTTATGAATATTAACGGTTCTGAGCCCAGCTCAAGAGAGAAATTTTAAAAAAGTAAGGAGGAAGGTTCACAGTCTTTTCTTAATCAAGGTGACCCTAGATGTTACCTCAGATATAGTTTGTGATCCCAAACTCCATGTAAGACGTGGCAGTTTGGTGCTTTCATTAAACATGATGACTTTTTAGAAAACTTTCTGGCTTATCATGTTAACTATAGCAGGTCTGTAGTCATTCTTTATCTCCTGGTCAGACTGTAGCATTTTGGGGATCTTCTCAAATGAAGTATTTATTTAGCAGCTCATTTAGCTAATAATGCTCCCTTACCTGTGATCAATTTTGAGTGCGGTATCAAAGGCGCTTACTGGAGAGACATATTGACTAAGCAAGTGCAACTTCTTTCAAACTGCATTGCCACTTCTTTTTCACTGCATCAAGGAAAAGTCTTTTAGACATGTAGCTTAATACTCACAATTATCTGTTTGATTTGATTTGATGTCATTACTTGTCTCCTTGTAGAACACTGACAGCTTCAGCCTTTCTGCAGAATCTGTCTTCAAGGATTTCCTTTCTGGTCAGATCTTTAACAGAAACTAGACATTTAACATCAACTCCCTGTAACTTAAAGTAATTACATGGTTGAGATTCTCATGGGTCTCACAAGCTGAGTCTGTGGCTGAAGGAATATTTGTACTGGTCGATGGACTGTGCTGCTGAGGTAACCCTGTATGCTTCCCAGCTCCAGAACCCAGCAGCAGAAATAGCTGCACCACTCCAAAAAGCCTAGGTTAACAGGATTTACCAACAAGACCTCAAGGGTAAGATAGCACCACTGTTTCAGATACCTTATGTTCTCCCAGAACTATTCAGTTCCCCAGGCCAAGAAATTATTTACAAGCTATTAATTTCTCCTGTGATAGTGCTTGCAGACATTCTTTAAAGATGTCAAGCACACAACTGAACAGTCTATAAAATGTAGTAACAATCTTTTCTTTTAAAATCAGCACTGGTTTTTACTTTTGTGATTCAGTAACAGGAGCTTTTCTAAGAGCATTGATTTTCCAGCAGAGGTCAACTGTGAGAAATTATCCCTTAAGAGACACGGTTCTATTCACTTCCATGACTTTTGTATGTGTCTGGACAGGAATGGTAGAGAGGAATAGCAGATTGTCTCTACTTCCTTCAAACCTGTAAGCTTGGCATTATTGCTGCCAACATCTGAACTGTTATCTCAAGTGGGAAGAGCAGCAACTTTATTACCTCTGATAACACTCTAATGTGGTAAGGGAAAATGCGCGCACACACACACACGCACACAAAAGGAAAATACATGTACAAACCCTGTGAACTCCCTGGCTTGATTTCCACAACTGAATAAGGTCTCCATTAGATTAGCACAGTTGACCACTACACAAGAGACAGAGCTCTGGTATGTGGTTTTGGAGGTTTCTTCTAAGGCAAAGTTTAGAGAGATTATATTCCATTTAGTTTTTCTTGACTTCTGGAGCACAACAGTTTTGGGTTTTCTTGTCTTCAGTATACCCTTTTCTCACTGTCCTTGATCTCAGAGTACCTTGCAAAACAGTCTTGACATTGCAGGTTTGCACCACAGAATATGCTTGGGGACCAGACATGTGAACATCCACATTCCCGCGTAGAATTGGGGTGCACCCTGCTCTTCATGATTAGCAAGGTTTGCCCTCTCTTACAGAATTGCATCTTCCCTGGAACAGATGTGGTATGGGCAGCAAATCCATCACCATGGCTTGGAGCTTGACCTCTGTACAAGAGCTCAGGGGCTGATTCAACCTACTGCAACAACTGTGGAAGGGGTTTTAGTGCTCTCCCCTGCTTTCCCCTCAACCTTTGAATTTTTATCTTTCCCAGAACACATGTGTTCTGCTGGAAACATGACGAGCTGATGGTGGCATGAGAGGTGACATGTGAAGGGAAAGAAAAGGCTAGAATTTATTGAAAATAAAACAAAATGCAGCTGGAGTCTAACACTTTTGGAATTGTGCTGCTCTCTCTCTGCCTTTTAGCAAGACAGGAGAGAACAAGAATGATCTGTCTCTGCTCTCAACACTGTTTACTTCCTCTCTTGCTTCATCATATCACTCCATATCCTGTCCTTACTTCACCTCACCTCCTTCCTCCCGACTCAAACCATGCTGATTTTAGTCTGTCTGATGTTGTTCTGTGTGTGTTCACTTCTAGAAAGTGGTGGTGAGGGTGAAGAGTGAGGTCTCTGTGAACAGTTTCTGTTGCCTGGCCTAACAGAAATGTATCATTTACATTTTAAATGAGCATATATGTTCAGCTAGATAAAAGGGAGCTTAGATATTGAAAAAGTACCAGATTGTCTAGGTGAATTTGTTATGTTTAAAAGGTTGGGGGTTTTTTTTTGTTTTGGTTTTTTGGTTTTTTTTGGTTTTTTTTTTTGGAGGGGGGTGGGGGTGGTTTGGTTTTTTGTTTGTTTGGTTGGCTTTTTTCCCAAAGTCTTTCATCAAACCTTTATCACTGAAGATGTGCAGGTTTTATTTGTTGCTTGTCACCATAGAATAGAATGAGCAGGTACTTATGTTGTATCTAGTGGATCTTTCCTGGGGGCTTTCTCCCTAGAAAAATGCATTAAATCTCCTCCACAAAAGGAGAAGAGCTATTCAAACTATTCCAAGAGGGAAAATTTCCAATCTTTACCGTGGAAAGCCTGGTAAACAGTAAAGCAGAAAAGCTTTTGTTTCAAATTTTGAAATTGTTTCAGATAATTGGAGATTGATCTCCACAAGGTGATTTGTGACTTTGGTCTCTGAATCCTGGTCCTGAGTGTACTGAACAGCAAAATTTTGTCTGACTATGTAAATATGAAAAAGGGAGTTTTTTCCATTTTCTCTGCAGAGTAAAATCTAGTATTTCTCAAATAGGCTATTTTATGTGAGATTTTTACTATCACATAATCTGTCAGGCAAGTTTATCAAAATACAGAAAACAGCTTTGGGACTCATCAGCATTACAAAGATAAATTATTGCTGCAAAAGTATAAATAGATTATGTGAGGTTAATCTGATACAAATTTGGGCTCTATATTGCGTTATTGATTCAAGGAAATATTCTGTTATCTGAAGAAAACAAGTTTTTTTTTTAATATTGCTTGTACTTTTCCAAAATAAAGGGACCTTTAAGGAAAGAAGTATAAAAATGGATGTGTCTCTGAAAGAATAATATTTAATTAAAATAAAAGTCAATAAATAATCAGTCGTGTACAGATATTTTACTTTTATTTTCTTATTTACCATGTAATACTTAGACTTTAATATATAAAATTATTTAAATTTAGAATTCATACATTAGATCTGAACAATTCAGCAAAAAAATTGGTATTTGCATCGTTTTTGTAGTAAAATATTTTTCTTGATATTGCTAAATAACTTGCAGTTGGGTAGATAATGGATTTGTCTTTTAGCATTTCATAATCTTCTTAGTATCTCAGTGATCAATTCCATTATTTCCCAAATTAATGGCATTTGTAAAAATTCATCTTGGTTAATGTGTCAATGAGTTAATGATTTGTCTTTAGAGATTCTTATAGCATACGACAGTTTTGGCTGCCGTCAAAGCTCAGATGAGGTTACCAACTGGCAAACGGGGTAGACACATGTATGCATAAGGGGTTTTGCTCAGGTTGATGGGATTACCATCCAGTCTGATGTCTTCAAGAGCCCTACGTACGTAAGTAAAATCCCTCATTTTGCAGAAAGTATCTTCATGCATCTCTTGAATGTTGTTGTTCTGAAAGAAAACGAGCAAACAAAAAAGAAGCTGTTAGAATAGTTGCCTGAAAGTAATTTTTAACTTTTTGAAAAAACGTTTATGGATGTGTTTTCAGTATCTAGAGAGATACTTGCTGGAACTCAAGGGCCCACATTTTGGCAGCAAGTCATCAACAGAGAAATCTTCCAAGCAGGGGAAAATTTCTTGGCCAGTGTAAAGCTTCCAAACCAAGTAACTCAAACCATGTAACAGAGACAGGCTTTGAAGGAGGAGCCTGGTAGAAGTATAGAGCATTTTCATTTCCAGATTATACCGAATAGCCTTGTTAAGGCAAATTTGAACCAGGATAGGCCAGTCCAAAAATCATAGAAACACAGATATCATCCTGACAGTTTCATTTGTGCCTGCAAAGGCACAAATCTGTAATTTTATCTGTGATAATTTCCTTCCCCCAGGCTCTCTCACATTAATTTAACTCACATCTGTATGTATACTGGGAAAATTGAATGCTTTCAGTTTTATTCCTTTGATTTAAATTCCGCTTATATGTCTTATATTCAATGAGCTTCCATTCTTGAAGTGAACCATTCTTAACAATTAATTGCTAGAATGCAAAATTGCCAGGAAATTGGGACTAAAATGTTCTTCTTCCAAAATGAGGGCTATCTGAAAATTCTTCCCTTCTCCATTCCTTTGCTAGTCAGAAATTGGTGTGGAAAAAGTCCAGCTCACTCACTTTTGTCCATAGCACATAGCACTAAATATTTAATTTAAAGGCACAAACAGGTGAAAAAACAAGTCAGCTAGCGGGCAGAGAGTTTCTATAAATTTACTTATTGAGAGATAAAGGTTAAATGATGTGCGGTACATTGCATACTGAAAGGTTTTTGTCTGTATTACGTAATAAATACAAAAACATCTGACAAATAAAATTGTAAATTGGTAGAAGAGGAGATAAGGGGAAAGAAGCAGAGTTGGAAAAGGTTAAAAGGAAGAGTTCTGAAAGAAACTATTAGATAAAAGGAAATAGAAAACAAAAGGATTACAGAAGGATGATGGACAGGATGTTCCGACATAGATGGAAAAATTTGGCTGAAAAATGGTAACTGGGAATTATCTTTATTAAAAGAATGGAATGCCTTGAGTATAGATACAATCAATATGTAAAATAACTTCCCCTGGGTATTCAAAGTTATTCCTGTTGAAAGATTTATATGAGCAGTGTAAGGGATTTGTCATTAGTGCCTTAGACTCTTGAATAAGTCTCTTAGACTAATGTTGCTCTTGACAGCTCTGAACATAACTTCACCTTGTGCTAGTAATAATTCTAGAATTTGATTTTTGGAAAACATTGTGTTACACATTCTGAAAATTAATGCTTGGCTAAGCTAAATTTTGCTGCTTTGAAAGACTGCATTCACTAGTTAATTTTGTGTTTCCCGTAGCTTGTTTAGTCAAGTAAGAACACTTTTGGCTAAACAGAAGAAACACTGCAAGACAAATAGTTGCCCTTCCCAGTTGTGCTTGCTATTTGAACATTAGGAGCCATTTCTTTTGTAGCCTACCTGAAGATGAAGAGCTTGGAGGCTTTCAGGGAGTGGCAATGGAATGTGATCCAAGTTATTGTCAGTGATATAAAGATGCTGCAGTTCATCCAGATTCTAGAAGAAAATGGAAAAAAGCGGGGGAAAATGACAGACATATTTGAAAATCTCTGGCAAGTAAGTTCGAAATCCATCACTGCAATGAGCACCACTGGATAGCAACACATTTTGTTTCAGCATGTTATGGTGAAAAAGCAGAAATTCAAAGACCGTAGTGAACTTTGATTTGAGCCAGCAGTGCCCTTGGGCCAAGAAAGCCAATGCTGTCCTGGGGTGTGTTAGGAAGAGCATTGCCAGCCGGTCGAGGGAGGTAATCCTGCCCCTCTACCCAGCCCTGGTGAGGCACACCTGGAGTACAGTGTACAGTTCTGGGCTCCTCAGGATGAGAGAGACAAGGAGCTCCTGGAGCAGGTCCAGTGGAGGGCTACAAAGATGATCGGGGGGCTGGAGCATTTCTCTTATGAGAATAGGCTGCACTTCTAACCACGTCCTCTGGAGAGAGCAAGAAAAGGTTTTCCCACCACATCCAGACTTACTTTAAATGCCTCATTATGTATTCCTCTGCCACCAAGCCTGTTCTTACTGACATCAAGGAATGTTAAGGTAGATGGTAACTCAGGCAGTTGCCTTATCCTGTTGTCACGGAGCACCAGCTCCTGAAGTTGAGGCAATCTTCGGAAGGCATCCTTGTGTATCTCTGATATAAAGTTTGCAGTCAAATCAATCCTTTTTAAATGGTCTGGCAGTGAAATAAGATACAACAGACACGTAAGAATGTATTTCCTGAAATGTAAAACAATAACTCTGTCTCTGTCATTCTTTATACATCTTATAGTCAAAGACTTCAAAGTTAAGAACTTTAAGATTTCTGTGTGTTTTGGGAATCTTATAAATTATTTTCTTTGGAAAAAATAACACTTAAAGGGAAATAAACATATTCTCTACTACCTCGTTTCACATTTCTTTATTTCAACATTTTCCTATGTGTAAGAAATTTGATATTTTGACATTTTTATCAAATACACTCAAGCACTTTTTCCAGTTTAAAAAATCCCCAAAATTAAATTGAATATTTAGGGATTTTTTTTTACGTTTCTAAAGATGATTGCAAGTAACAGCGAAAATATCAATTATAATTGTTATTTATAATAATTAAAAAATTTGACAGAGAATTTGCATCTAATGTATTGACCTTTATGCTCCAAAGTAGCAAAATGCATGTGCGTTTATGTGTAAAACTCTACCATCATCAAATATTATATAAAATATATTGCTATGTTTTAGATTGATATGACCTGGAAATAACCAAAATTAAAGCTAATTGCAACGATAGTGCTATCCATACTTAAGTTAGCAAAGTCATTTCTGCTGATCTTCCTGATTCTGTTGTAGCGTGAATAGAAATATGAGGTTTTCTTAGGCAGTGGTGGAACAGCATCAAGCTCACGATCATCACAGTAGACTGTAGTCCCTAGGCATGTACACAAAAGGCAAGTGGGAAGACCTATCAAGGAATTTAAAAGAAAACACACTGTTAGAAAGGAAATGGATAAAAATGATACAGGAATTACTACAATGAAATGTTCACTTAAGCACCTAATGATCAGATTTTGTCTGTGGTAAAGTTCACTCCTATTCTGTTTTGATCACCAGATCATATAATTGCAACAATAAAGTAATTATTTTAAAATTTAATTTATTTTTGTCTCTATGCCTAGAAGAAGAATTAACTTGTTCTAATAAAGAGGTTCTCAGACTACAATAATAGAATATTTGGTGGCAGCAACCAGCCAAAACTTGATTTCTCCTTAAGCTAGCAGGTGTATATTTTCATCCAGATGGAGCAATAGCCAATGAACGAAACTTGTCATTATTCCTATTTTATTCTGTAAATTGTACTTCTGAATATTAAGGAAAGGAAATTAGTAATTTCCTACAGAGCAGTGGAGAAGAACCTCTGTTTCCTTTGCATGTTGTTTAAATACATTTTCTGGTACAGAAATTCATCATCATGACAAATTTTTCAATATGAGTCTCAGTTAAGGTAGCTTGGAGACCATGCTAACAAAACATTTGGTTACCACCAGAAGTTTGTGAAAATGAAAAATGAAGCCATTTGATCTCAGTCAGAAAACTGCATGAATACCATGAAATTAAAAGTTTCTCTTAATAGTACTGTTCAAATTTGGTGACACTTCTGAGAGACTGAAATGTTATAGTTAATGGCATAAACGTTGTTGTGAAGGACTTTTTGCCCATTATGGCAAACCAAAGCCCGCCGCTCCCTGAAGGTGCCTCCAGACTGGAATTTTGGACTGTGAGCTGAACCAACAAAGGAAACTTGAGATACCTAGTTATTCAATTATCTCAGGTCTGGGGAGAAGTAAACAAGACTGAGGGAGAAGATTATGTCCACAAGAAAGCCAAAACCCAGCAGCTGTCCCGAAAATCAGCTCTAGCTGGGTTCAGGGTGGGGGCAGGCACAAACTACCCCACAGCCAAGGAGGGAGGAGGAGAGTTTTTGGCTGTGTGGTGTCACCTCTGGTCAGAAGCAGTGAACACCCATCCTCCCTCACACAAACTGGCTCACCGCCCCTGGAAGGCCACATACACATGGGACATTCACGGGAGAGGCAGCTGAGGAGGTATCATAATCCATCAAAGACCGCCAAAGTGCCCCCAGACTCATTCCTGAGGCCTTGTGCAGCAGCACTGCATGTGATGCAACAGATCCAGAGTCTGTTGCAAGAGCCTGTGCCAGACTTGTCCTCCCAGAGGAGAGCTACCTGGGCATTCCCACCTGGCTCTAATGTATATTAATCTGCTGAACTCTGTGTTTTCTGGCACTCTTACCACCAAGACCGGAAAATTAGGATCACTGGGATGCCATCAGGTTCCATGGAGTGGTGATATTTTCTACTTAATCTGCCTGTCACTCTTTCTCTCCCCTACTCCCTTTTTGTTTCTTTCTCTCTCTCTCTCTCTGTCTCCCTCACACTTACTGTTAAATAAAATCCATCCAATTGACTTTGGCATATGGTTTTGTTTGCACCTTAATTCAGGCAGAGGTGTCTCTCTAGCAATTTTAATAACTATATTGTAACACTTGAGACACTGACTTTTTGATACATTCTTTCCTTGATTATGAGTATAAATCAGCATATCTCTTTATCAGTTTTTAATCCCATGGAAATACTCTTCTGTTTCATGTTTTCTTCCTCCTTGTAGCAGATGGGGTTGTTTGCTCTCGTTACTTACAGAATAGTAACATAATTCAGGAATGTGAAAATGTTTTTCTTGCGGGTTACTTTTTCCTCCAGATCAGATGTGGCTACATGACAGATCTGCCTTCTTAATCTGCCTCAATTACCTGTGGATAATTGAGGTGCCTTTTGAGGAAAGCGTAGTCTTTTGTGTAAAAATCTCTACTTGGACATCCAGGAATACAATTTCTGGAGAGATAAGAATCTTTTCATGTTTTCCCTAACTTTCTCCACAGGGCAGTTTAAATTGGCTACAGAGAGCAAGCCTGACACAGGGAAAAAAAGTATTCACACCTTGAACTTTTTCAGCAAATCTAGGCCTAAGTGAGCGTAGAGTTAAGGATGGCTGATATTTTTTCATAGTACTGGAATATAGTACCATAGTATGGGGAAAGGGTTTCTCCCCTGTCCTGTTTTTGATCTTGGAGGAGTGGTATTTGTCACCTCTGTCTGGTGGACATTGGAAAAAAAAAAATCCACAGGTAGGGGAAGGATTCATAAAGATAACAAGAAATATGGGCTTGGTTTAATGTTGCTGAGCCTTGTAGTCTTCTATTCAGTACCAGGCCAATAGCAGCAACATCTGACAGGAAAATATGTTGCTAAAAAAAGAAAGACACAAGAGAAATCTGATATGACGTGTTACTGTCTCCAGCATTTTAGTTGATGCACTACTTGATTTGCATTCAGTACTCCAAAATGTTGACAGATCCAGAATTCATCATATGTAAAATTCACAGGACATATTGTAACATCCTGTAGTTTTCAAAATTAAAAAAAAAGTATAGGCCTTTTTTTTCTTTTTTTTTTCTGGAATCTCCTGGGAAGTTCTCATTCCATTTTTATTTATTTTGACAGTGTATATTTTTGCCTGGTCAAGGATCACTTGTAGTATGTACTGAAATAAGACTATGAATTATTAACTTCACTGAATACACAGTTTTGGAAGTAGGAACTCTGGCGTTCATGTTTGGTTTGGATTTTTTGTTTTTTTTTTTTTTTTAATTTTTTAATTTTTCTTCTATGGCACTCAACTGTAGTGTTAGGCATAGTAAAAAGTCGGATTTTCCTGTTACTGTATGTCTGTCACCATACTACAAAAAGATCCCTCACAGCAATGGATAACTCTGGTGAGCTTTACCTGCTGGAGTTTAGAGTAGCTTCTGACAAATGCCAGTAATTAGCATTGCAAAGTTGCTGTGGGAGAGGGACATATTATGTTTTGCAATTTTAATTCCTCTGCAAGATTTATAAAGTTCTTATATAACTACAGATAGTCAGAAGAGCTGAAAATCATCTTCACTCAAAAGTTCTAAGTAGCTCCTTTTCCTTAAGTTTTTCAGTTTATAGATTTTAGCTCCCTTTCCTTAAGTTTTTCAGTTTATAGTTTTCATGGTCAAAAATTCTTCAACATTTTAATTATACTTTGTATGAACACATTTATAAAAACCATGTAGCAAATCATTATAAAATAAAGACAATTGATAGTGATATTGAAATCTGAAAAAACAAGTACTGGTAGCATTTTCCAACAATCAGCAAATTTTTAAGTTGTAAATCTTCATTGGCACAGTTGTTTTCATAGCAAAATAGTATGGAAACATTTTGACTAGGCACCTATCTGACTTTGGAGCATTCAAGATTGGCGTGTTGGATCTTTCCTCAGTAAGAGAAGTGCAGAAATTATGTACTTCATCTTCAGTAAAAAAGCAAATAAAGTGGGCTTGCTCAAAATCAAAGCTACACACAAAAAACTCATTTCTCTTTCCTACTAACCGTCTTGAGTCTGGGGTCCAAGAACCCCTGACCCCTGTGCTGAAGATCCATCAATTAATTTTGGTGTTGATGCTTCATCCTCAGTTTCTTCTGTCAGTGCTGCGGAAGAATAACTGTCTTGAATTACAGAAGGTAGTTTTGTCCCAATCTTTGTCTAAGGAGAATTAAAAGGAAATGTTACTGTTTACTTCCCTTGGAAGATGTTTCTCTTACAGTTATTCATATTTACCCACTAGAGGTCATGTATTTTCTGAGGTTTAGTGCTTGAGCTGCATTTTATCCAGGAGCTATAATGAATTCTGATGGTATATAAACAATTCATGAAAATCCAGCACACTTTTTATCTCAGTGTTTTGAACGTTTTGTATGAATGCACACGTGCATATACTTCATATATACTAGTGAGAATATATATTAGCAAAATTATTTTTCTATATTTATTTAAAGATAAGTTAGATTTGTTATAAAAATTGATAAACTGTGTGTGACAAATGAAAATTTGCTGTGAAATATCAAAAAGGTGCAAGTCATTTACCATAAAATTGTAAATTATATCATCATAAATCCAAATCCAATACAGCTGTGCAGGCTCTGCTTAGAACATTAACATGATTTAAAAATATTACCAAGGATTCTGAACTTTGACTTCACATACTACTTGCTAATATGTAGACAGGTTTTTGTCTTTTTTTTTTTTTTCCTAAATCTGAATAGCAAATTACTCTGGTTAGCTTCATTCATTAGTAGCTGTATTATGTAGTATGAAGAAAATGATATATATGAAAATATTGGATAAAATCTTGATTTTAAAAGACTTTTAAAATTTGGAACATCCTTGTATGGAACTAGAAAACTCATTTTTTTGTCCTCCATTCAACATAATTAATCAAACCAGTAAATTTCTTCAGGTTAACTTTAATTCTAAAAATGAATTCAGTTGATTTTCCTATACGACAACTCAGGATAAAAATTAAGATGTAGCAATTTTCTTGTATCATATTGCTGCTCATAAAAAGAGTATTGTAGACTTGCCAGGATTGTTGCAGAGGGGCCTACGTTAGCAAAGAGGCAGAGATGTTTTCTGTAATCATGCACACGTACTTTTGTGACCTTTGCAAGTTACTTTCCCGCTGTATCTTCATTTCCCCATGTGTAATAATATTGTTCAACTGTGCCAGAGCCCCTTCTAAAATCCACTCTTTATTCTTTAAATCCAAGACAATGAATTAGTTTCCTTATAGGGTTTTGCACATCTGAGATGCTGTTAAAAATTTAGGTAATGTATTTAACTCTGTGGGTGCAGCACCCCTGCGCTGTAGTTAGCACTCCTTATCTTTTTCTAAGGCACCACCAAATATAGGAATTTTGTCACAGTATCATTATTCCAAGTGCAAACGCACCAAAGCCTAAAAATTTTGCTTCAGTTTTCATCCACAGCAGCTTTCTAGAACAACACCACCATAAAACTATTGAATCCTGAGTCTTTCACCTGACCAAGCATCTCCTTTTTTGAGACCATCCCACAGCTACTGCTGTCTTTGCCGTCTCCATGGAGAGCTAGTTGTTGAAATCAGTCACAGCAGTGTTCATAAATTCTAATTGTAAAAGACAGGTAAAAAGCAATTGCATCCAGACTGGCCAAATGGTTAGAATTTTTAAAATTTAATTCTGTATGTAGACGATAGAAGTTAAAGGAACTAAAACACCTGATACCTGGATTCCAAGCACAGGTAAATCTTTTGCTGTATTTGATCCCTATTTGAATCTCTTTGCATGGGTATGTACATTTCACAAATAACCAGCAGCTCAAGGGATATGATTCTGCTCCTCTACTCTGTTCTCGTGAGACCCCGCCTGCAGTACTGTGTGCAGCTCTGGGGTCTCAAGCACAAGGAGGGCACGGACCTGTGGGAGCAAATCCAGAGGAGGGCCAAGAAGACAAAAACAGGTTGAGAGAGTTGGGGTTGTTCAGCCCAGAGAAAAGAAGGCTCTGGGAAGACCTCATAGTAGCTTCTCAGTACCTGAGGGGGACCTACAAGAAAGCTGGAGTGAGACTCTTTAGACGGACATGTAGTGATGGGACAAGGGGGAATGGTTTGAATCTGAAATTTCTATATATTATTAAATTATTTACTGTGAGGGTGGTGAGGCATTGGAAATGGTTGCCCAGAGAAGTTGTGGATTCCCTTGCTCAAGGCAAGGTTGAATGGGGCTTTGAGCAACCTGGGCTAGTTGAAAGTGTCCCTGGCCATGGCTGGGAGGGCTGGAAGTAGATGATCTTGGTCCCTTCAAACCCAAACAATTCTATGATATGTGAAAATTTTGGAAAAAAACACTTTACAACTCATAGTAGACTACCTGGATCTTGTAGCATATATTATTACCAGTAGTATTAGCATTATAGTCCTGGATTGCCTTAGAACATCTAAATAACTACCTAAAATCTAATTTTGTGTACACAAATAATTTGGTTTAGGTTATGTAGTGGCAATAGGTTCAAATATTTTGTATTAATTATGTCACTGAAGACAGAACATGGAAGCAATTAAAAAGCAGTAAGCACTCTGAACCACATAGGCTCAGATTTTGACTAAGAACATTTTAGGTTTTCTGTATATTCTTTAACTGTACTCTAATAAGCCACAGATACTATTACTAATTAGAGTTTGTGAATAAAAATGCCCCAATACCAAGGTCATAACCTCACAAAATGCAAGGTAGTCAAACGAGCAAGGTGACCTTCAGCTGAACTATGAGTGAGTAACTTGAGTTGATGTATGCAAGAGTAAGGATGTACCTTGTCATTTTGAGCAGACAGATACACAATGTTACCATCTGCGGCACTGACCGTAGAGAGCTTAACCAGAAATGGACTTGGGGACAAATCAAAAGAAGACTTTGGGAACAAAGGAAATGGGACAGCTGTTCTCCGAATGGAGGAAGCCTAGAGGGAGAGATGCATTCCAGACTTTTATTGACCCAGGTTAGTACTGCACTAAAGTTCTTGCACATGCTGGCTACTTCACCAGTTTTGTGGAAATCAGATAAGAGTCCTTCTTCTGAACTTTGGAATTAAATCCCGGGATTTTGAGACCTGTTAATGTCTTTATATGCAACTTTTGTTCTACTGAAAATAATATTCTGGAGAAGAGTATTTTCAAGATAGACTTTGTAAATCGGCTTCAGATCAAAGATAATTTTCCTTTCACTTGTTATGGGATTCCGGTCATCTACACTGACTGCCACCCCTCTGCGTGTTTGGGTGCATACTTTATGGAACTTAATATCTTGGGATTTGTGATTTACTTTATGCTTTCCGAGGGTTCTTAGTTGATTAATCACTGTAGCTGTTGGTACTAAAGCAGAAGTATTAACCTCTGGTACTTCCATTTCTAGGCTGTTATCTCTCACTGTAGGATGTTATCTAGATTTTTAGATGCACAGTTGAAAGTCTGCCAGCAGTTTCCTTGCAAATGCACTAAATCTGGGGATTAGGGAAACTGTCCCAAGTAGTTAGCATTATCTATTTAGTCTCCAGCAGTTGTGAGTGTGATAAGAAAATAAAAATTATTGAAGTTAACTTAATGATGTTGCCATTTTTATACTGGTAACAGAGTAGGAGTTCACTGATATATGTGTTTTACTTACCAGACCCAGAGCATGAGCAGTATTTTCTTGCTGTACATTACTTGGACTTGAACCAGTGACCTAAAGGTAAAAGTCTGTTTCCCATTATTGGCCATCTGATTCATGCAGCCTTGTATCTTTTACATGTTTGATAAATCATGCAAGATTGTAACAAGATAAAGATGTTTCTTGGACTACATACCGTACAGAATGATCCCTCACCTTCCAGAGGTTTGTTTATTTTTGGCAACACAGATTTTACCAAAAAAAAAAAGAAAATTGAAACATAAATGATTGTATATTGCTTAATGGCATTATTTTCCATAGGGCTTTTTGGAGGGAGGACAGAGCCTGGAATTAGGCAGGGAGTGGAGTTGTACTTCATTGACTACTTTAAGAAATGTTCTTTATGAAAAATCACAAAGGAGGAAGAACATTTGTCTTGGTTTGAAAGACAGGTGTCTGCTAAAGAAGGTGGGGACTTCTCTCAGAATAGAGAGTATGACCCCCCCTTCCTTCCGAATTGTTATAACTTTGAAATCAAGGGCTCTCAGGCGAAGATATGGGAAAAGGATAACAGTTCAATGGTGTCATCGATGTACTGCAGATGTTCTGGAGCCCCACCCTTTTCCAGTGTATTTTGGATCAGTCCATGGCAGATGGTGGGACTGTGTTTCCACCCCTGGGGCAGTCGGTTCCAGGTGTACTGCACACCCCTCCACGTGAAAGCGAACTGAGGCCTGCACTCTGCTGCCAGAGGAATGGAGAAAAATGCATTCGCAATGTCAATGGTTGCGTACCATTTTGCTGCCTTGGACTCTAATTCATACTGGAGCTCCAGCATGTCTGGCACGGCAGCGCTCAGCGGTGGAGTCACTTCATTCAGGGNTTCGTCCTATACTGCCGACGGTGCACGGTCGATGTGGCAATTGGTACGTGCTGTTCCTCCACCTTCAAGAGTCCAACTGCAGAAGGGTTCTCTGATAGCCCAGGCAAGGTGTTCAAGTGTCTAATGCCCTCTACCTCAACAGCAGCTGTTCCAAAAGCCCACCTGAGTCCTTTTGGGTTTTTGAAATAGCCATTCCAGAGGAAATCTATGCCCAAAATACATGGGGCCTCTGGACCAGTTACAATGGGATTTTTGTGCCACTCCTTCCCAGTTAGGCTCACCTCAGCCTCCAGCAAGGTCAACTGCTGTGATCCCCCTGTCACCCCAGCAATAGAAATGCGTTCTGCCCCCACATGTCCTGATGGCATTAGGGTGCACTGTGCACCTGTATCAACTAGGGCTTCATATTTCTGTGGCTCTGATGTGCCAGGCCATCGAATCCACACTGTCTAAAAGACGTGGTTATCCCATACTTCTACCCGGCTAGAGGCAGGGCCTCTAGCCCTGGTTATCATCCCCTCTCTGGGCATACATTCCAGAGGTTCCTTCTAGGGAATCTGACATGTCTTCCCTCCTGTTGTACCTAGCAGATTGGCCATGGGAAGCTGAGGCTACCTTCACTTTAGTGGAACGCCCTTGGCTAGCATTTTCCTCCTTGAGCTGACGCACCCGTGCTGCCAGAACAGAAGTGGGTTTCCCATCCCACCTTCTCATGTGTTCCTCGTGGTCACTCAGAAAGAACCACAACTCAGCTCGTGGGGTGTACCCTCTATCCCTAGCTGGGGGACATCGGGCTCTGGTGTTGGGGCCTGCGACTTGTACTGGTGCCACACTGTTCTTCTTCACCTCCTTCCTCACTTCCTCCCTCATCTGTTCCCTCATTTTCCTAATTTTTTCTCTGAGGTCCTTAACCACAGTAGAGACATGAGCCTGCATCTAGCTATTGATCACACTTGCATAATACTTAAGCTTGTCAGCTACAGAACCCACTGTCTCTCGGATGTCATTGGCATTAATTGTTGCAATGAAGATGGCATATTGGGATGGCCCTGGACTTGCTAGGTTCTACAGCATTTTCCCTGTGCACCTGTCAGGATCATTTTCGTGCTGTCTGCCCCTCTCAAAAAGTACCTCCAATACTGCCACTTCTCTCAGCCATTGCATCTGTTCTTTGGTGGTCTTCCAGGGCAGTCTATGGTAGTGCTCCTGCAGTCTGTCTTTGTGAATGAACTTCTCCCTTGCATTCATTAAAAGCTTCTTCAAGAGAGAAAGAAGTCCTGGCTCCTTCATGAACACCTTGTCAACACCCTGGTCCTGGGTCAAGGATCCCAAACTCCTGGCCTCGTTACTATCCAGTTGCATATAAGGTCCCAGACCTCAAGAAATCAGGTCAAGTAAGCTTCACGTTGCCATTGCACAATGTTGTTTCGCAGATTACGGAGACTTGTCGTACTAGCTGGGGAAGTGTATTCCCTCAGCGCTTGGCATATCTTACATATCTCGTCTACCAGTACCCCTACTCAATCTGGGTGATTGAGTGGGCTGAGGTGGGCTGTTGGGGGGGGTCAGGTCATGGGACAGGGTGAGGTTCAGGGACAAGTTCAGGCTTGGGGGTACTCTTAGGTTTTGGGACAGCCTAGGGCTCTGTAGAAGCATCCTAAGTCTCTGGGGCAATATGTCTAGGCTCCAGGGCAGCATCCCTAGGCTCTGGGGTGGTATTCCTAATCACTGGGGCAGATGTTAGAGTGGTTACCCAGGGCAGTCTCACCTTATCTCTGAATGCTAACTAGAACAGACATATCAGCAACATCAACCATTGTACGATATTGTTAGCATTTAGAGAGTATCTGAACCCTTCAAGTACTGGAGGGGTAGGCCCAAAGAAAGGTTGGGAAAAAAACTTTCCTCGGTGCTATCTCTTCACGATAGGTACCATTACCAAGCAGACTCCAGGCACATGCACTCACGGAGTTAAAGCCCTGTAACCATGTACTCGCTGTCCAAAGGAGGTGAAAAATCTATAGATTCTTTGCCTTGTTGACCTATTGCGCAAACTGGATGAGAGACACAATAGCCTTAGCTATAGGACCTATGTTTAAATAAGGAGCTGCAAATGCGAAAAATATGACCATGAGTATGTGCCAGCTGAACCAAGGTATGCTAGACAACATGGTGCCACTTAGTGGGGTTTCTGTGTTTGGCACAGTAAAGTAGGTTACCAAGAAACTGTTATTCCTTTTGTACTCTTTTCTCTCAATGCCCTCGTGCCGCACATTGGGCGCCAAAATCTGTCTTGGTTTGAAAGACAGGTGTCTGCTAAAGAAGGTGGGAACTTCTCTTAGAATAGAGAATATGACCCCCCTCCCTTCCGAATTGTTATAACTTTGAAATCAGGGGCTCTCAGGCGAAGATATGGGAAAAGGAATAACAGTTCTTTACTGGTACCTGTAATGAGGAAAACAAGCAACAACAACAGCAGCAATAACGAACAGACAAAGCAGAAACCCGGTGGCAGCTTTCTCTGGGCTGCCAGACACCGCCCCCGCCCTTTGGTGCAGTTCTGGTCACGGCCAGCAGGGGGCGCTGTCGGGCTCCCAGCAGGGCAGGGCAGGGGCGATGGCTCCCGCGCCTGCAGGGGGCGCTGTGGCGCCAGCTCAGGTGCCCTCCTGAGGGGAATCATGGCGGACGGACCAGCGGGCAGGGCTGCTAGATGGCGAAACAGGCTGCAGCGGGAAACCTCGGAGCAGCAAGCTGGACGGCAGAGCTGGCTCACCCGGGCTGGCAAAAAAAAGGTGGCAGAAACTCTGCAGCAGTGGCAGAAGCTTCAGAGCATCCTGGAGGCGGTGAGGGGGGGAGGTGAGGGTCAGCCATAGCTGGGCTCCGCAGCAGCAGCTGCCAGACGCAGCCAGGGAGACGTGCACTCCAGGAGGGGGGAAGAGAGTCGGGATCCTGTGCTTTTCCAAACAAAAGCTCATCCAGCAGGGAAGAAAAAGGCAGTGCAGAGCGGAGCTCCCATGGTCACAGTGAAAAGAAGGCAGCAGCTCCACTGTCCCCCTCCGATGAGCCGAGAGCAAGTGCAGTTATCAGCAGCCAGGTACTTTCTTCCATGCACCGCACTTGTTCACATCTTTTGTCTCTTAAGTACCTGGGCCTTACGGTTGCCTAGCAACAGAATGGGGACAAATTCCCCTAACCTCCAACAACATTGTAGAGAAATACAATAAAGTATGTTTCTCTTTGCCAATAGTTGCAAGTCTTCAAATAATAATCTGCCTTCCAAGACAGTTTTAATATGCAGCATAAGAAGAAACTGAAGCGATATCACATCACCTATCTTTAGACATCTAACTATGTGGTTAATAGTTACCCTACTCTGTCTTTGGAATTATCAAGAGATTTAGAGAATACCAGTGCAGATTAGTCCCAGAGCATGCCAAAGGATAGTGATATCTTTCCTAAGATTACATGGAGTATCTGTTTTTTTCTCCATCCTATATTTATCCAATGTGACTCCATTTTCTAATGAAATTGCTTAGTGTGGCTAGCCAATTCAGAGGCACTTTCAGACCAGGAAGTTACAGAAATCAAGACTACAGAAATCAGAACATATCAGTAAGTGATACAATGGCATTGGTAAAATCCAACTCGCAACTTGCCATTCACAGGCTGGGCATTTAGCTTATATTAGTATCTCTTCCCAGTCAGAACAGAATGAGACAAAACTTCTGAAAAGCAGCTCCAGACATTGGCTACAGATGTTACTTTTAGGGTGGGCTCTTTAGGTATCTGTCTCTCACCATTGACAGTAAAGGAGGCGAGACAAACAAAAGACTAGAAAAGACTCAGGAGTTTATTTTATGTGTCTGTTTTATGTCTGCATCTTTTAGGATCAAAGTTGATGTATTGCATGTGATAAGTTTAAATCCACAGGACAATCTGAAGCGTGTTCTGTTGCAGTGTTTCTTTTACTACAAAAAATATGCCTAAAACAAATAAAACAATAAATATGCCTAAAACAAATAAAACTTCAAAAGTCAAAAAGAGGCAAAACTTAAAATAGAAACTTGAAGGGACAGTTGTTCCACACCCTGACCCATCAAAAGGAACTAGTTTCTCCCATAGGTGCTCTGAAACTACCAAAGGCTTACATGGAAGTGTTTAATTATGGTAGAAATTATTCATAGAATCACAGAATAGTTTGGGTTGGAAGGGATCAGCTGTTTCCACCCCCCTTGCCAGCAGCAGGGAGGGTTTTTTTCCTTTCCAAAGGTGACTTACACTTGTTTCTTTTTGAATTTTGCATTTAAACACTTCTCCTTTTGTTCTCTCTTAACAACAAATAGATTTGTTAGTCACTGCAGCCAGGTGAGTAATAAGAGTCAAAGGCTTTCTGAAAAGGTAGAAAAATTCCTATTTGGGGATAAAGCTTTAAATTATAATTTTGATTCTCTTATCAACAATGTTGCTATCTGACTTGTTAATTACTTGTACCAATCAATAGGGTTTTTTTAAAAAATTATGTATGACATGTCCTGAAAAGTCATTGTATATCCACTTTGAAGTCTCTTGTTTAATCAGATGCCTGCCACAAGGATAGGAACAGCAGTGTAAGCCTCTCTCAGTGCTGCAGAATGGCAAGAGTGAGATCGTGCTCAAGAATGGCCCCTCTTCACGCGTGTTATGGCAGCAGCAGGGATGGTTTGTGTGTATGTGCACAGACATGAGCGAATGTGTGTGCAACTCAAGTTCTGAGCTTTATGCAGGCACCTGCATGTCCTAGTATTAGTTTGATTCAAATTCAAAAAGCTAATGCTAATCAAAATGCATTAAATATTAGCCTTCTTTCTGAATATTTTGTGGATCATACTTTACAGCTCACTTCTTTTGTGTAAACAGACCCAGACCAACCTGTATTTAACTCCCTTGCTTTTCTGCTCATTCAGTGCTAGGCAGACCATTCTTAATTAAGTGTCCCTTTGCTTTTCAGCCTCACTGATAGCCTCTCTTAGCAATGAAAATATTTTTCTGATGCTCCTATATTTTCACTTATTTTTCTACTTAGTTTTTCCTACCTAAAGGAAAATTGACTGATTTTGTTTAACAGACACTGTGATAAAATTGCAGTGCTGTTTTATTAGGCATTAGTAGATGCTCTACATAAGAATCTCTCTCTACAATTTGTTTTTCTCACACGTTTTCCAAACAAAATTTTAGTTTCAAAGAGGGAAAAAGTGAAAAGCTCACACAAGAATTCCTTTGGTCTCCTGGACCTTCTGCAAATCAGTTGGACACACAGCCTTGGTAAATTTTGCATTTTGCCAATGAGTCTAAAAATTCATTAAACAGAATGACTTCTACTGCACACAACTGAATTTTAAAATCTTAAATTGAAGACAGCAACAACAGAAAATACTATTTTAATTTTTTACTCTACTATTTCAGAAGTCTGAAGACATGATTCAGAACTCTCTAAAAAGGAAATTCAGGCCTTGAAGAGTTACTGCACACAGGCTAGATCTGTTGAAGGACTGCTGTTTGTCTGGGTCTCTGTGGTATTGCTCATCATGTAAGCTGTGCATAATAAAAACTAACTTGTGACCTTGAATAAATATTGAGTTTTACACATAGACCCACTTGTGTTGTTCGCATATTTATGATAACAAGATTTTAAGCAGGAAAGTCATAACCACAACCAAGAAATCAAATGCATTCTGTTTAAAACTTGAGTGACATCAATAATATTCAGTGACTAAAATATAATTTGCAAGAATGATATGCCCTATCAAATAGTACACTGACACGTCTATAAAGTTTGCTTGATTTCTACAGCACTGACCACTCATATCTCCTGGGATATGGGGAACTGTGAATGCTTAGGATTCTGTTGGGTGGTATAGGTTTAGGAATGTAAGCAAAAAAAAAGGTTTTGGCTAAACATCTATGAAAAAAGGCTCTTACAGGGAGGTCCATCCATATGCAAAGCAAAATTCTGTTCAACTGCTGAATGGATGAACTCCACCTGATGAATTTTAAGAAGGCTGTCTGAAGAGATCAGTAATGGAAGATCATCCTGCTCTGGAAAAGAAGCTTGCTAGACAGTAGGACCAGTCTTTCTGGAACATGCTTATTCCATGCTTTCTTAAAAAAAAATAAAACACCTGTGTTGGGATCTCTTGTATATTTTCTTGTTGGGTGCAACATCAGTCATTCCGAATTTCCTTTCAGCTGGAAAAGAACACCGAAGCTTTGCTTTATCTCTATCCTGCTCTCAGAAACTTGGAAAAGGCCTTTGGTGTTATAGGACCTCACAGAGAGAGCACAGCACAGGAAAATCCCACCTACCATTCAATGCATTACTAAGAAATCTGTTTGAATGAGAAAAACTTAGTGATGAGGCACATGCGAAATAGCTTCACCCATTTCTGGGAAGGAGGTAATTTCTGTAGGAATGATAAAGGCACAATTTTTAAGAGCAAAGAGAGACAGAAACTGTGATTTATGAATCAATGTGAAATAGAGAGAGTACAGCAACTAAAACTGCTGGTGACTTTATCAGGAAAGCAAGCTCAAACACGGGTAAGTAGAGCTTTGTGTGTGGCACAAGGGAAACATGCCGAAGGCAAGGTAAGTTCTTTACTGCAAAGTTTCTTCTCAGTCCCTCTTAGATTGAAAATTTATTTCCTACAAACTATAAATTTCTGATTTTAGCGTTAACTTTCAGATTATTTTTATGTCTTCAGTTCTTCTGTTTAGGTATGTATTTATTCTTAAATAAAGAATAAATTTATCCTTAAATAAAGAATAAATTCTCCGTCCTTTAATTTCAAAAGTGTTATCCAATTTTGATCTCACATTGATAAAAGACTAGCTCTTGTCCCTCCTGCTGTAACTATGAATCTTTCAAAGGAATGTATTTTTATGAATTATGCATCATTATGTGGAAAAATACTAAAATGTTATGTACAAAAATGAAAAGACCATATTATTTAAATGTTATATTTTCACTCCACTTCTATCACATGCAATCTTGAATCATAGAGTGCATATACTACCCTCAGGGAAGTTGTGCCCGTGTCTAATCAACAGGGTAAGAATAAAATTATTGCAGCCTTTTAGTAATTGTAAACAGCTAAAGGGATGTAGGAAGGGAAGGAAGCATTTAAGTCAACAAGTGGAGTCTCTTACTTCTACAGGCGGCATATCTTACTAATTCATACTGTATCAGAATGTCAACAGTTTTTCTTCAGTAATTTTTCTTACTTCCCTGTGTTTAAATTCAAGTGCTTTCCCCTTCTGTTTTTCTTCTTTCTGCCACTTTCCTAACAGCAATAGAAAACATTAACATTTATAGCCTGAATTACTTGTACTGAACGTAAACCTAAGGAAACAGCATTTTACAACCTTATTTAATGGGAAATGCTGGAAGTCCTGTCTCAGCTGCCTCCGTGCGTCATCTGGACAGATAAATCACAATGATGGTCTCCAACAGAATTTGTGGAATTGCATGGAGACCTCATGAAAGCATGATACCTTTCACCTACTCTTAAAGATTGCCACAAATAAAACCTCAAATGATCAGAATATATTTTGGCTGCGTTTGTAGGTTAGGGAAAACATAAACAAACTGCAAAGGCACTAGAAACCACATGAGTAGATTTGTCTGATAAATGTTTTCATGACAAAGAAAAGCTTATCAATAGCTACTGCATTTGTGCACTTTGGAAAGACAGAATAAATTAAGTTCTAATTACCTCTACTTGGTCAGATTGCTTGTTTTCATCATAGGCAAGTGGATGAGGCAGCTCTCCAAGTGGTATGTCATAGAACTCGGAGTCATAAATTATGGTATCTGTGACAGGGGCAGCTCCAACAGACTCAAAGATAAAAAATCCCACAAAAACATTTACAAAGGTCTGCATTCTGTTTTCTTTTCTGAAAGAGATGAAAATGGACGGATTGTAGGTAATCTGGTATTCGTGAGGAATCTATGACAATTTAATGTCACAAATACAGTACTTATCTATATAAAACACAATATTTCTGTTGAATAATTCATATTTATTCATGGCGACTCAGTGCGTTAGTCTAGTTTGCTTCATGAAGAGTCCCTGGATCTGAGAATTCTGCAGACTGCTTTGGCCATACTCACATTCATGTAATTTAGAAAAGACCTACTGAATTTTATTGATGTCAAAATAAACTGACCTCAGTGAGAAAGTGTCTGAATGGTGTTTTTCCCCTTTCATCTAACTTCACCTGTTTCCACTGCACCATTAGATAAGAACTTTTGAGAAACTAAGGAAAAGGTAAATTATTATATCACTTGTCTCTATTGCAATAAGTAATCTTTTGAAATGTACAACAATGTAAGGTAATATTTCTCCTCTATCAAAAAAAAAAAACCTACCACCAAAACAAAACCAAAAAATCCCAACACCCCCCTAAAGTAACAAAACCAAAAAAAACCCACCAATCTATTAGAAAGCATTATAAACTCTTTGTTGTTTCTGGATGAGCATAATCAAAACACTTTTCACCCGCTAGTTGCTTTGTCAAAACAGAATTTTAATTGGTGTGGCATTTTTGGACCATACTTTTGCAAAGGTCTGGGAAGCAAAATAAAAAATAATACATGTCCTCCATAGCCCCATGGCTAGTAGTGACAGTACTCTGAATTCCCTCGTTATTCTATCAACACCATTTTTAAAGCAGTGAGAAATGGTGGTGTAGTATAGTCACCTGTTCTCCTTGGAAAATAGAATTGTAAAATTGAATTATCACCCATTTAAAATTCTGTAAAATTGAATTATCACCCATTTAAAGTTCCGTAATTTTGTAAAATAGGTGAAAATTCACGCTAGACTTTAGCACTAGTGTTTATGAATTCCCTTTTCCTTGTAAGTGATGCATTCACTATTATCATATTAGATGCCTGACACAAGGTTCTATTCAGGTTTCTTTACTTACACCTTTATTTAGCTCCAGCTCACATTAATTTCACCAAAAGCACAGTGATAATGAGCAATGAGTAAGTCTAATAATTGGACTCCTTATGTGATGCCGTGATACTCACACTTAAATATTTAATTTCAAAACTGTAGCTACTTATAATAAAGTACAAGAAATACATGAGACATATTTTTAATGTATGTGCTGAGGAACAAGCTGAATTTTAGCTTCATGAAAAGCGGTCTTTATAAAGAAGTCTAGGCATGAGGATATGAAATTCCTCTGGGGATGGTCAGTAACACAAGGCGTTCATTTTTCTCTCATTTTCTTTATTCAGAAAGACTTCAGTTGCTGCTGGAAGAAGCTTGAGTCACTGGGTCTTCTCTCTGAGAAAGCTTACATGAATTGCACCTTTCAGTATTAGCTTCCAATATTACTAAAAGTATTTTGCTTTATTAAAAAATTAAATAAAGTAAAATAAAATAAAAATGCAATCAATCTCTAAAAAACGCAAGCATGCTAGAATTTGTATTTTTGTCTGTCCTTATGTTTTCTGCTCCTTATTTTTGACAGAATTGGTTTTGGTCTTGCTTTTCCCTTCCATGTAATTTATCCCAGATGATTCAGCTATGAAGGGTGTTATCTATCAATCCAAAATACAATACTAACATATGTGGTGCAATTTTTCCTCTGAACAAACAATTAATAAATTAAAAATTGCTCACTATGCAAAATTGTTTTCATGTCACATTGCCTAAAAATAAAATATTTTAAAGGGTATAAGGCTTGATAAATATAAATTTTTGCATATATATAGACAAAACCAGCAAATACCTGTGGAAAAAAAAATTGTTTACCTATGGCTATAGTATCTGCACTAACTTGCAGGGTTTGCATGTGTCTATTTCCCTTTCATGTAATATACTGGAATGCTCTGTAGAAATATTGGCATCTGCAATAGCTGTAAGATCAAATATTTTGATGAAGATTATGTACACCTTTCACAGGAAGGAACTAAGACATGTCCAGGGAAAAATAAATAGTCTCCACAATCTGAATCAGTATTAAGCAAGATAAAATAAAACAAATACTAGTATTTCCAGCGACAAAAATTCCGTTAAGAGAGAAGTACCAAAACTTACCTTTAGCTTCCACTGTCTCAAATGGGATGGAGTAACTTGGAATGCAGAGCCAGTGGTATTAGACCCTGACCAATGGCAGCAGCATTCTGGGGCTGTGGGAGGTAGTACAGCTTGTACCCTCAGCTGAAGACCTCAGTCCAGGGAGTTTCTCAGACTTCAAACACCTTTATATATGATTTTACTGAACTGAATTTTTGGAAGGTCAAACAAAAGTTTGTTGTAAGGAAATGGCATTTATTTCGCATGACAGTTTTTTACCCCTTCCCCTCAAATTTCTCGCTGCTCCTACTGATATACCAATAACACTCTAAGTTATATTCTGCCAAAAAATTTTGTGTTACCTGATAACCTAGAAATACAAATTTCTCAGTGTCCAAAATCACGGCTTAAGCCAATTTGGTTATGTATTAATATTTTTCCTATATATAACATTGCTATTTTGTGACTCATTATATGTGACAATGTTTAATGAATATCCATCTACTGCCGCTATTATCTGGTATGTCTTCAGAGAGATACTTTTTCCCCCCTTTACTTTTCTTTAAGTACTTACGAGGCAATGCTCATAGAATATACTATTTCCAGTGTGTTTTCCTTCCAAGAGGAAGTGCCACTTTCTTGATAGATACGAACCTCTTTCATATGCTGCAAATGATAGGTATACACAGCTGTATAATGCACTCTTTTACACCACAAATAGGATGTACTATATTAGCATAAGTCAAGCCATCTCTTTCCCTAATTGATTGTGCTTTCTTTATAATCAGTTCCTATTTAATTCTGTACTTTTATATTACTAGTATTTGTACAACATGCCTCTGAATGTTTTGATCATTTTCCAACTCTTCGATGAAATATGCCTCCTAATACTGTCAACGTCTAATATTAACAGCTAGGAAACAACAGAAACTACTACTCTTCCATGTCTATGGAGGATGTGAGATTCATATGTAAAGTTCCAATGTGCTAAGGAGATTTTATTCCCTTTGTTTTATGTAACTTACACAACTTTTTTTTTTAATTTTCCCCTATAAGGCCATCCTAGTAAGCCAAATTTGCATGAGGTACTGAAAGCACATCAAGAATTTTAAGCCACATGCCAATAATTTCAATGTCCAACATCAAGTTTCTAGAGCTAGCCTAGTGAATCCACGATGTTTGACAGGGTTTGGCAGGTAGGTCAAAGAGTAGAAGAGCAATAGCTCTGTTAGCAGATAGGTAGAGGTTGGTGTGTTGTGGGGCATATCAAATGGCACAAGGTATCGTGCTATTTTGGCAATGAAGTCAAGTTTGCAGCGGCTTATAGTATTCTGACCACTCCTGGATGACAGTCTTCTTCCTAAGGGAGGTTTAGCACTAATTGCATCTATGAAAATAGGGGTCTTGAATCATTAAATCAGGTATTTTAAATTTCTTTATTCACTGTCCTTCCCACTGCAAAAGCATCTTCTTCCATGAAGAAGGGCAGTAACCACAGTGAAAACACCACGCTATTTCGTCCTGTTGCTCTTCTCTTTCTTGAGGTCGGTAGCCTCAGTTTACTCCTTAATTTAGTGATCTACTTGCTTTCTGTGCCCATATATGCTCCTTCCTGACAACAAAGCAAACAACTGTAACTTCTGCAGCAAAACTTCATCATTTCACCTTCTTACTGCTTCTGGTAATTGCTATGCTGCTTTGCAAGTAATTAACATTATTTCACTTTTAACAATAATATTTACTGGTGTGCTTGGTAATTCAAGATTTAGGCTGCTAAATCCTCACTCCCAAGATGTTTCCTTCATTTACAAAACATATCCTCTCTAGGCAGGTCCAGTATTCATTGCTTTCACTTGTACAAAAGACCCCAATCTTTTACTCTTTATTGAAGGAAAAATCTATAACAAATTATTCATATCATTATTAATGTTTTTCTTCATTCTCGTACAACTAAGTAGATTTAGGCACACTGAGACCTAGGGCCTGAAACATTTGTATATTTTGGTCCGCAGGTTTCCTTTTTTGTTTTATAAGACCAAAGAGGTTCAAACCACTTTGTGTCTGGATCTTAATCTTGACTATAACGCTTTATTTTATTCCTGTCAGACTACAATATACTTTGCTGGCCTTGTTTTCCAGAAACACTAAGCAAGTGGAATTAATTGAAGGCAAATTCTAACTTACAAATATTGGAATTCTGGTTTTGGTTAGAGCTAGGGAAACTTATCTGAAAAAGAATATATTTTATAAAAAGAATTTTACAAGCTTGCAAGCACGATGTTTTGCATAGCACGCAAATAAGAAAACAGTTTTGTTTGTTTTGGTTTATGCTTTAAAGAACAAGAATTTGGAGATTGAATGGTGTATCTGTTGGGGGCATGCCTTAGTTGATGCTGAAATTAATGTTTGGCAATTTGTTTGAGCTTGGATGGCAGAAGTCCTGACGCTAGCAATCTTAGACTAGCTAGAAACCCAAGAGACCCAACAAAAAAAAGATAAAAGAAAATAAATACTACTTAGAGGCCTTGTGGTATTGCTGAGCAAAACCCCAAGCATTTAAAAAAGCTCACAGAAAATTTGTGCTTGAGTTAGAAACTAGCTCAGATCACTGCTTGCATTTTCTGAATCCTGTTATCACAGAAGATAATGAAATTCCTGAGACTGACTAAAGGACATTTGGGAGTGAGCTTTTCATGTCCTCTAATCAGTCCCTTCACTGACACTTGGGTTTTTTCCAGATCCTCTGGCCCTGTGCAGTTTAAGTTGCTGTCTTGTGAACTTCCTCAGTTGTCTTTGAATCTTGCTGTCTGACTTAGTTGGGCTTGATTAAAAGCTCACTGAAGTTAATGGAGAGTTCCATCACATTTGGTGGTTTTTGGGGCACTACTTAAACTGGAAGCATATCCAGCTGTGACCACTGCCTAACACATTCCTAGTTAAAATGCATTCCCACTGCATAATTTCTGGCAGTAGTAAATGAATTAATTTATTCCCCTGTTTTTTGAGAGGGCTTTGTTTCCATTTCAGTTCTCCCAGTTCTTGGAGGTGCAATGACTCCTAACTGTGTTCTTGAACTCAGTGCCAAAGCCTCAGGGTCGTCTTATTCTTGTTTTTCCAAAACTTTGATTATAAAGCACTGAGCCTTTGATTCAGACTGTCAACATTCACTTGTTATAAATATAATATTTCTTTGCTTTCTTTTCTTTTGTTCCTCACAGATTCATCCCCAGGAACTCGCGATAAGAAAGAATGTGTGGAGAAAAATGCTAGCTTTGCCATAAAATGAAAAATCCTGCCTGACCCTGAGAAAGAGCTTGGGTATGTTACTAGCTTTCCCTTTTGTCAGCTTCTCAGCCTGCCCATCTGAACAGAAGTAGAGGTCTTCAGTCTACTGTGTCAGCTCTGGAAAATTCTAGTACTGATTTTTATAAAGAAGAGCAAGGTATACCCAGCTTTGAAAGGAGTTACAGGGGAATCCCAAAAAAACTCATTCATTTTGTTGTTTCACCGTGGCACCTAGCTAAAAGATTCTCCTGGTCTGAAACTAAGGAGTAAGAGCGGTAAAAAGCAAAATAAATTAACATGTTGATGTATTTTCATCTAGAACAAGAGTAACAAAGTAAAAGATCACATTTTGCTGGGCCAGAGGCCAGTCCAACATAAGGGGGATGGTAATGCCGGAGTGTTCCAGTAATGGCAACAGCAAGTTCTACTGCTGGGCTAAGCAGTCGCTTAAAAAGTCACATTCGGTTTCCTCCAACTCTTCCATATTCTGTGACTAGAAATGCATCTGTCAGATGAAAAATATGGGATCACTCACATTGTGTGACAGAGAAGATTGTCTTTTGGTCAGAAGTGGGAGTTCCAGGAGTATTCGTTTCTCAAGATTTGCTACACCTCATGATCTTGTTAATGTTAGTATAAAGAAGCAAATTAGTGTTTGTTTTCTTTGAGTTTACTGTAGAAAAGTGACTGCAAATTAGATGTAACTACTTCTACAGACATTATAAATTCTTTGGAAAGACATGTATTGCTGTGAAATTTAAAAATAGGATTTAAAATATGACTTTTCAAACAATATCCTTTGACCTACACATCTGTACCTCAACCTAATTCAAATGGATTTGCTTTAGTTTACTAAATAAAGGTAGTATTTAGTGCTTCAGATTATGCCCACTGAATGAAGGATTTTACAGCAGTGCATAGCAAAGAGCATTCCCTTTTTATACCTGGATCAACCTTCTTTGACATCTTACTTCTCCCAGGCCTTTAATATGAAAATTCTCCAACATTTTCATGGATGTTACATGCTGTACTAGTGCATCTGCTTCGTGTCCAAATAGAAGTTTTTCTCACCTTGTTTGTGTGACTTTATTGTTTCCTGAATCATTATTATTTGTTTTCCAATTTTAAATATGTGGTCAGAATTACATTGAACAAAGGAGAAGCATGATGTGAAATCCTGGAATCATTGAAGTTGCTACAGTCAGTTTCAGGACTAAAATTCAGGCCAGTATTTTAGACTGTTTCCTTCTGCAACACTGAACACTCTTGGCTATTTGTTTATTTGTTCTAAAGGCAGAGTGAAAGGATGGAGAGGTAGGAAGCTGCTTTGATAGATCCCTGGCCTGTCTCAGTATCGCTTGCATGTCATGAATTGCTGGATTGTGGAACCTCGTTCACCCTAGAGCCCTGGGAAAAGAAGAGCATGGTATGAACCTTGCTGGGACTAGGGAACAAAGGCTGGATAACAGAAAAACAAATATCTCAGAGAGAAGGAGAAAGGAAGGAAATCATGTGTCTGCAGAAGGGATTAGCATTTCCATTTTGCTCATCAAAGTTAAAAGAAGTACAAAAGAAGGATTTACAGTGCTCCAACTGTTCCATCCCTTGTGCAAATCAGCATAAACAGCAGGGAAAAGAGAGTTAAACAGAAAATGTGAGACAGCTACAATTGTTTTTGCTAGCAAAGGCTTGTTTAGATTTAATTATTTCTGCATAAACAGTGAATGCAAGTAATAAAAAGAAGTCTTTTAATGAGTCACAGAAATAACTATCCATTACGTACAGATCTATTCAAGTGTCTTATTTCTTATGTTTGCCTGATTTTTGGTTCTTGATGGCAGATTCCTTTTCAATTCACATACCCTGAAAGTCTGCTCTTTTCCTCTGTTGTTACTTTTATTGTCAGCTCTTACCTCCATGGTTGATACAGGCAGATAGCATATGGCTTTTTCCCTGTCGTTCAAATATTATTGTTGAGGTTTTTTGTACTGCCTGTCCAGCTGTTTGGTTTTGGATTTTGGGATTTCCGGTTGTTTTTTCTGTGGTTGGTCAGGGTTTTTTAACTATTTCAGAAAAAAAAAAAACCAATAACGTGGCTATTTAAAATTTGTCAGATGTATGCTAGATCTATCTAACATTGCTTATAAGAGTAAAATCTCAGAATATTTTCATGCAGTCTGGTCTACCAGACTGTGATGAATTTCTAAATGAGCATTCAAAGTATTGTTTTCTTGCATGTATAAAGATCATATCCATATAGTCTCTGATACATCGTTGCATTCAGTATACTTGGAATTTCTTAGTTAAGAAAAACCATTAGCTTTAACAGAGACCATGCACATTTACAGTAAAATCAAATAATCCATAGTTACAGCAACAGGAATGGATGGCTCCCACTTTTCTTTCAGAAAGAGTGATTTAGAACCTTCTGCCTCTGAAATTACTAAATTTTGTTGCAAATTTTGAGGAAGATCCAAAACCTATTACTTTTAATCACCTTAAGTCAGGATTGCTTTAAAGATCCTTCTTAAA
Source organism: Dasyornis broadbenti (assembly GCA_013397935.1). Lineage (NCBI taxonomy): Eukaryota > Metazoa > Chordata > Aves > Passeriformes > Dasyornithidae > Dasyornis > Dasyornis broadbenti. The sequence goes on from VZRN01003686.1 coordinate 2,399,863, forward strand.
CATATTTCCAATTTTATATCTCTAACATTTGTTTGTATAAAAAGCCCACAAGTTAAATCCGTCACCGCATGTTATTCCTTCTTTCTGTATGTTGTAAATTTTAAAGCAGATGAAAAGCTTGTCAGATTGTTACTATATATTATTACTATTATATAGGAATAAACCATATTGTTACCCTAGAAATGCGCTTTGGAACTCAGAAAACTCCAAGTATTCAAACCCTGCTAAAACAGATCTGAAATACCCTTTATAATAAATTATGTTCCTTGCACTTCTTTTTACTTGATAAAAAAATGTCAAGAGGTTTTTTTCTAAGGATATTTAGTAATTTTGGTTTTGAAACAACCAGAAGGTAATACTGAAATATAATCTAAATTGATGTTGGTTTCCAAGATAAAAATTTTCCTTGTTCCATGTAAATATGCATATGAGAGAAGGAGAGATGTTTTCCTCTGAAGACTTTGCTGGAGAAATCTTCATGTGTCAATTTTTTCTACCTTGTTACTGCACCTTGCATACTTTTTAAAATGACTCAGGTTCCGGCACACGTGGTTGGTCTGTCAGGTGCATGCACGCACACAGATCTTCGCAGTTATACCAGAGCTCATTAATGAAGGCAGGTTCAGGAATTCTCACTGAGGCCAAAGGCACAAGTCAGAGCTTCAGACTCACACACTTGGGTTCTATTCCACTCACATTGGACAGAGTATCATTCTTCTAAAAGCAAATTTACAGTTTGCTGTTTAAGAGGTATAATTTACATCAGTTCTGAGAAGGAGCAGGGAAAGAAATTGCTGTTCTTCCTTTAATCGTGGTTGAACGTAAGATAGCACTGCGTATAAGTATGCAAGCATGTGGTGTTGCAAAATGTCTTTTATTCGCATACAGAACCATTGTCTGTTGTTCCAGCCCAGCCTGTGGACTGGTGGTATTAGACCCTTTCAGGGAAATGCAGTTCCTGGCCCCAGAGATGGAAAATTTCAGTGTGTTTTTGCTTAGCTAAACAAGTACAGTTCAGAGCTAGGTTGTCATATTTATCACTAAAAGATGAATGATGTTTTGTTTGGGATTGAAAAATAAACCAGAAACAAAGTTCAATAAGATAAGGGTTTGGAATTCACTAGAGCACAACCTTTGTGTTGTATGTTGACATACCCATTTATTCAAATGAAACTGTGAACACTATTATATTACACTTATTTCGTGGATAGAGACTATAAGAAATTTTATGTAGCATTATGTCCTCAATATCCTGAGAAAATTTGAAAATGATGTAATGAATTAAAGTTGGTTTTCTCATTAGCATAAATATTTCCCAGTTTCTTATGAAGTTTGAATATGAAATTGTATGTGTGCTTTTAGGTTTGCATTTTGTATTACGTATCTTGCAGTCGTTTATAGCCTCTATATGTGTTTCCAAAATGTTTAAAAATGTTTGTAAAGAAGATGGCATGATCATCTGCATTTGAATGCCTTCAACTAATCCCACATTTGCAACATAAAGGTTCTTTCTGCTTTCATCGAATTTGTTACAAAATGCATGGATATTAATAACTTGTAGTGTCTTAAATTTTATAACAGTACAACTCACTAACAAGTAATTCTCACACACAGTGATCCGAAACAGTGGGTCCAAAACAGATTTCTCCAGACTGCAGAATATAATCTGGGAATTATTTGCGCAGTGTATAAATCAGTCGTTTTAAGAGTTTGCTCCGTCGCCAGGGTGTCAGGCATGCAGTTAGTATTCATGTTCTTGAAATATCCCTTGCGTCCTTCAGTGGAATGTATGCATTGTCTCCTTTTGATTGTTTCTTCTGGCAGGAGCCAAGGTAGTGGCTCTGAGGGCTTTGATCTCAGCCGTAGCTCTACTGACCTTCATTTACATTGCACTGATCTAGTATTTTGGATCTCTTACTCTCTTATGGAATCAATGATTGAACAGAAAAATGTCTTTCCCTTGA
>VZRN01003686.1:2401870-2491808 GCA_013397935.1 Dasyornis broadbenti
AAAAGAAAAGGAAAAGTGTTCTTTTTAAAGCTGAGATACAAAGAGTAAAATAGCTCCCCTTTCCCCCAACAGATATTTCCAAACAAAAATTGAATTTTCATATCAAGAGGTATTTTAATATTAAAAAAAAGTCATACCATTAAAAAACAGAAATAATAAATATATATATAGTTTTGGAATATATTTAATATGATTTTTTTAAATATTAAAATTGTAACCCTAAATTCAGGGTTTTCAAAATATGAAGGTCTGACAAGCAGATTCTCTTGTAATTAATTTAATCAAAGACCATATCCAGTAAAATAGAGCTGCAAATGATCTGCCACTTCTGAACCTCAGCAAGATTGTTATTGCTAGTGTAACTGACTGTCTACAACTTGCTTTGTTCACATTACTCTAATAACAAGGTCACTGTTTTTTGAAATGATGTATGTTTTTAAGGAGTAATCTGTTAGGTTTTCTTTAATTGGCAATAACAGTCTCCATTCTGTAGGAAGTTTTGTTACCTGTTAAGAGCAGTTTCTGTCTTTGAAATATTTGACATTCAAAAAAAAAAAAAAAAAAAAGCCGTGGTCCAAGGTTGCTCTGCAGTGGCAGGGATAGCACCAAGAGTTTTGGACGAGCTGTAGAGGAGGGGAGCAACTTCACCACCATGACCCATAAGGGAGTGGGAAGCTGGGAAAAAGAGAAGGTACACTTGCTTTTGTAGGTACACCAGCTTCTGTAGCTCTCCTTACTGCTCCTTCTAGCAAAAGACCTCCTTCCCATATTTGTTCATGTGACAGAAGGAAGACTATCCTGCTTCCCAGATGCATGCATGCAGCTTGAGCGACACAAATCCTAAATCCACACCAGCACGACATCACCTGATGGAGAGAATAAAACCAAAAGTGTATTTCCAAGTAGAGCTAGTAGGCATAGTATGGGTTCTGTTAGATGATCCTGCCCTGACTGCAACACAGAATTTGAGGCTCTATCCAGCTTTTGGGTGCTTCAGTTTACGCAGCTGAGGGTACAGAAGGAATGGTGGCACTCAGTGGGTGCTGTGCTCAGGGAATGCGGGGCAGAAGTGAGCAAGTTGCAGAGTGAGACAGACACAGCTGGCCTGGGCCAGGGCTAACCACAGCCTGACTCAGGACCTCTGGCACTGTAAACGAGAGACACATCATCCTTCAGCCAATAGTTCTGTTTATTTGGTTTGAATTTCTGCTTTAAACTGTTTCTCTCCTTTTTCTAGATTTGGGAGCAAGTCCTTTGAGACACTAATGTACAAAGAATGTGAGAATCTTGGTTTTTCTCATAGCCTTTAAAGAAAAATATTAATTTGGTTTAGCTCTTAGAATGACTATAGATTTATGTATTACCTATAATGTGGCTGTGAACAAAAATTAAAGATGTTTTTAGCCAGACCTTCATTTATACAAATTAAATATTCAGAAAACATCTTAAAAACGTTTGTAGAAAATATCATCACAGACAGCAGTTCAGCAAAAGTTCAGGTTTCTATGAGCATGACAATGAAGGAAACTATCATTGGTTGATAAGCAGCATGTGAGTTTCTCTACTATTTTACAAGTCAGACAGACTTTTTTTTTTAAATTCAAGTATCCAAGAAAAATACTTAAGTTCATACTCAGTGCTTATTTGTGGTTGAACTGAAGCATTCAAACATTTTTTTTTAAGCTCTATTTGAAATATAGTTGGCATTTTCCAAAAGTGTTTTTTTAAATTTGTACGCACAGACACACACACACACACACACGCACATACACACAGATTCAAAGTATCTCAAGATAGTCTAATCAAATGGCCTTTAAACTTTTGATTTGGGGCATTGTCTTTTAGGGGTTTTCTTTGTTTTGCTTCATTGCCTGAAAAATGTGTCATTGGCCCTCTTTGCTTAAAATCAGTATTTACTCAGCTCACCATCTGCATCAAGTTGCCGTGTGGTCTCTGCTCTGCAAGCTCTGCCATCTCTCTCTTGCCGTTAACAGAAACAGGATCAGGATAGGCTGATGATAAAATAGCCTTTTATCTAGTACAGTCAATACTACTAAAATACAGGTACAATGCTTCACTGAGTGAAATTTCACTAGCAGATATCACCCAGAAGAGACAAGCAGAGCAAAACTGATCTAAGCAAGTGTTGGGAAAATACACAAGGACTGGATGATACACAGAAGGAAGAAGGAAAGTGTTAGGTTTCCATGTAACTGCAAATGTAGTGTGTTTCAGTGCTGTTTCAAGACTGCTCATGTCCGGTTTTCACACAAAGCTGTGCTGATGAATGTGTGAAGGAATCATTCATGGGGAAGTTTCAGCTTGAGCAAGTTTCCTGAAGTCAGGAAACCCAGATTAATCTGGATTCATCCAGCTTTACACTAAGGGAATAACTCCAGCTCTGGTGCAGAGGAAAATACTCCATCCAGGCACAAGGGAAACAGTGTTAAATTTCATTGTATAAGTGGTGCTTTCTTCTCCTTTCTGTCCTTTGCCGAGCAATGCAGTGATTACAGTGTTGTTTGCCCAGATGCCCACAGTAATTTTGCTGATTCCTTTGGTTGCCCCAGAAAGGAACTGGGGAAAAATTGATCTCCTGGCACCATGGCAAAAGGCCTTCTGTCAGCCGTGTATAAATTCAGGTGGAAACTTTAAAGTTTCCTAACCGTAAAAGCCATAGAGGAATTGTCCTAGGAAAGATCCTGGAGGAAACGTTCAAGGATGTCCTAAAACTACCAAAGCCTTTGGTAGTTTTAGTGTAAAATCACAGAAACACCTTAATTCGATTATGTGGTAACAAGTAATGGAGATTTTTGCTCCAACAGAAAAAGTTGTACATGAAGATCAGAAGGGTTTTTTTTTTTACCATCTAGGAAAAAAGAGTAAGTGGGAATATTCAGCTGTAGCCTGATGTGGTCAAAATGGCAGGCAAGGAGGAGCATTGAAACTGGGCATTTATAACGTATGAAATGTATTTGAGTGACCATGTGTGAGGAGAGAAGGGAAAAAAAAGGATTGCTGTACTGGAGACCAGAAGGAAGATATTTTACTAACAGCTTTATAAAATACTGACAAGAACCATGCATAGGAATAACAGTTCAAGTATCTGAAACAGCATAGCATGTAGGGACAAATTCACACCACAGAAGAATGCAGGGTCCGAAAGTAGAGTGGGTGAGATTTTAATATCAGTAAGGAAGACACGTAGATGGTATTATGGAGAATTACAGAAGAAAAAGAGTAAGCTCCATTTTCCCCATTCAAAATTCCAGTTTCTTTAATATAGTTGTCAGCAGGAGACTGGGGAATCCCTACCACAGAGGTTAAAGATCAAGTAGTGTGAATCAATAAACTTGTCTAAGGAAAGTGAGCAGTGGGAGATCAGCAGGGAGTGGAAGAGATTGAGAGAAGGACTAAGAGCTGCTGAGGAATGACCTGAGATGTAAGAAGATACCCAGTTACTGGTGTTGCTGCTTAACCCATGAATGAGATGCCACCCATGAATGATGGTGAACCACCACTTTCTCACATTATCATTTCCTGGAAGGAACAAAGGCGTTTCAGTTTATCTCCGTTATGAGGAGATGTAAGATTTCATCTCATTTGTAATTTCTAGTATTCATTGTCTTTGCCGTAGCAAATTCTGAAGGACACAGCTGCAGCTGGTGAAAATAATTAGATTTTCCTGTCAGAGTGCAGATTAAATGGAAGTTGAGGCCCGAACATTTTGTGTTGGTTTAATGATAGCTAATACACGAGCATGATATGCCAAAACTAAATATAAATTAAAGAACAGTGCAGTGTGACTTGTAAAACTACATTACTGAACTAAAGCCATCTCTGAGGTAAATCGCTTGGAGCCTGTGGTGAGGTCAGTCTGCTGGCGAAAGTCCTTGCTTTCATTTGCACCTCCGAAACCCCATTAACAACGGCAGATTTTGGCCCACGTGCTACTTTAAATAGAATTCAAGGGCAGTGAATAAGTCAGGCATTTCTATCAAAAAGAATCCTGCTGAGGGGACCAGTCAGCTTTTGTTGCTACTCTGTAGTGCCAGTGACTGTCACTGTATCAGCTGCTACAGAGAAAGGTTTGTTCCTGAAGGACTTAAAGCGAGAGCATTTGAAATGGTTTCATTTCATTATGTCTGGAGTTTTATATCATTGAATAAAGATAATAAAGGTAGCAGAGGAGAACTCCATAATATATAGTCTGAGAAGAATAACCAAAGGCAACAAAAACTTTCCCTTTGGCAGATAGTTTTTTCCCTTTTATTCCATGAAACATGAGAACTTTTATTACATAAAACTGTACTTTCTTGTGAATTTTTCCCTTAGGTTTGCCAATGAGAGATGATGATTTAATTCTTTCCAGATATTCAGTTGATTTAACGTAATTTCTTTCATGTGGAACAAAAGGGGATAAATGGGCACAGATCCTAGAGTATTTATTCTTTTACACAAGTCCTGAAGGGTACATTTCATGGAATCACAGCATATTTTTGGCACTCAATTCTTGAAATAATTACACGGTGTTTAATTATAAGGCTGTATATTGAAGATCATATGGTATTTGTCCTGTGTGCTTACCCTGTTTTTTCCCTTTGTTTTAATGGACTGAGATGTGTGCTTGAATCAGAAATACTATTTAAAACAGACGTATTTGAATAAGAAGCCCTCTTGTGCAGGTTCTCTAGACACAGCTGTTACTATTTCAAACCCAGAAGCTTTCATGTACCTCATTCTCATTTCATTTCTCTTGGATTATTTCCAGAATAGCTTGAAGCATTGATTATGGTTAAAAGCTTCATTTTTCTCTAACTAAAACCAGTTTCATGAAAGTCTTCATTTCATAGTATCTTTTATTCACTCCTGTGCCTCTTCCTCTACCCTGTGTCTTATACGTGCATGCAGTATGTTTCTTTTGCGTGTTACACATATTTAATTGGAAAAATACCGTACTGAAAGGAGCAGATGTATCACTCATTTGGGAGCTATTGACACAAAGAACAACCTTGCCACTGTGGAATTCTGGCAAGAAGATGAGTCAGTGTGGAGAGGGAATGAATGATCCAAACCAGCATTTTATTCCCTAATTGGATTGTGTATTGAAATAAAAATTTGTTGTGTTAAGGTTGAGCCAAAAAGCAATACCATGGGTAAAGGGATTTGACAGGAGAGCTAATGAGTGTTTTCTTCTCAGCCTTCCCTTTCCATTAAAATTCACTTTCAAAATTAATATCTTTTTTTACTGTTCTATATATTGTTAAAGTAGAAAAGGGTTTATGGAAATTCATGCAGTTTACCTTTTAGCCCTTACTTTTCCCATAGTTTTTTAATAGGAACCCATAAGATCATCCTCACTCTCTGGGAATGACTACTTCACTGACTTCATTGTCCCGAATGAGGGAACAGCTGAATTTTGTTGCTATTGCTGTCATGGCCATTTGAAAACAGCGCTGCTGTTCTCAGTGTTGAATTGTTGACCAGAATTCATTTGAGACCAATGTAATCCAATCTAGCCGTATAATAAGAAATTCACTTTTATATTCCTGGAAGCACAGAGGTTGTAATATCAGATGTTTATCTGTTAAAAAAAAAAAAAAAAAAAAAAGCCTGAAAATTGTTTCTCTTGAAAGGTAACCTGTTCTTCAGTGAAAAAAAAAATACTGCAAGTTGGTTTTCTGATTTTCTGAAATCTGAATTCAAATTTGAATTTGGCCCGTATCAGTCAACATTAAGTATCTAGTTGTTTTCTCATCAAGAGTAAGATGACTTTCAAAGCCACCCTATTTAGATAACCAAAGATTTTATAATTAAGCAATGTTTGGACTGTCCTTAGAATTTCTTTAAGCATTTTTTCTATAACCATCCAATATTGACTTTTCTCCTTCAGTATGGACCATTTTTTTCTGGTGTTCCTAGAAACAGAATAGGACTTTTTCATTGCATGATGTGAAATGGAGGCTAACACGAAGCAAAATTTTGCTTTCGAGCTTGTAGTATATCTGAGCCATGATTACCAGAAGGTGTTTTGGGGGGCCATAGCACTTTCGTAAAACCCAACAAGTAAACATGCTTCTGAAAATTAGTAGACCTTGGATCTTATATCAGCCACTGTCTGATGGGTCAGCTGGCAAAACTAAGCATATAAGCTGACAAAACACGGAGAAGCATATGGTTTACAGGATGAAGACTAAGCCTGAGAAGCTGCCAGAGTTGCTTTGCCAGCTGACATTGCCTCTCCGTGTGGTTTCCAACTAAGGAAATTGATGGTTTATTGATGGTGGCATATGACCATATTCCTTCTGGAATTCATTCTAAAAGGCAGGCAAAAGGTATAGAACAGTGCACAGAATACAGCAATGCATGATCTGAAAAAGCTCGTAGGTGTTATTCACACATCTGCACAGTTCCTTTGTGTTTGGACTGCCGATTAATTAGTGCTTTAGTCAGCACGACAAATGCTGAACACTTACTCTTAGCTCTGGCTGCCCTGCCAGCTCCCAAAAGGCGTAACTCTAGACTAGGCTGAAGGATTATGAGTCTCAGCCTTTAGGAAAGACTGCAACACTGCAAGAAAAAGGATTGTGGATCAAGGGATTCCAAGCTTTCCAGCTCCAGTTTTCCTCCGTGAGCATCTTGTGTCTCTTTCCCCCTTCTATTACTCTCATGCAAAGGGATGCCCAGTAAGGCCTCTCTCAAGCTACCTTCTTTTCCAAATGTTTTTCCTTCTTCCTCTTTTATCCCCTCATCACAAATTTTTCCTCTTCCCTTCCTAGTCATCTTTTTGACGTCTTTTATTTTCTCTCTTCCAGTATTTGACTTCTTTTTTCTTCTTCCTTATCAAAGTATGGTTATATTAGTGACATGAAAAATGAAAGATGAAGTTGTTTTGTTACTTGTTCAGATACTGGCCACAATGAGAGTTTTTTCATATATGTGGAAGTACTGAGTAGTATTGGTAACAACTAAAGCTCCTGCACAGATTTTTGAGATCTCTGAGAATTCTCCCTAAACAGGCAGTTTTTCTGCAATTACAATACTGTGAAAGGGCACTTTTTTAAAAGCAGAAAAGGCCGTCAGTATGGCTAGAGTTAATATACTTTTCTAAGTAAAGAATACCATTCTACAATTCTAAGTAAATAGCCATTTGGACTGTGAACTGTTAGCTGATTTCTGATTTGTTCATATCACATCACTTCCTTTCCATCATGGTTTGTATCTGACCCCAGTTCTACAACTGACAAAATAGTTTCATGATTTTGTGATGCAGAGGAGGAAGTCCCACCAAACCCTGGTCAAGGGTTGTACAAGTTACCTAATTTGATTCCAGCTTTTTCTTCAACTGCAGAAATGACAAGGCTTCAGTATGTTCAACTTATCTTTAGACAAGTTAAAAGGCTTCAGTCTGAAAGCTAAGTCTCTTGAAAGAATAGGAGTTTTTATTTCCAGCAAGGAAGTTAGCTGGAGTCAGCATCTCCAGTGATTCCCAGTATTTCAGGCATTTTGTTGAATTTGAAAAGACACTTAAAAATATTATAAATGTCACTACATACACAGAGCAGGACAATTTAGAAATGTTAAGTGTTTGCACTTCAATAGGAGGGAAATATTCCATACAAAATGCGTCTTCTAGCAGATCAATGTGAAAAGGTTTATCTAAAACATTTCAAATTGTCTACTGATGAGAAGATATGCTTGTTCTAAGTTTGTTTTATTTTAAATAAGGCACATGAATTCCTCTGAAAATGGTTTCTGAAATAACGAAAACTTAATGCAGACTGTAGGAGTGCCTAGGATATTCTCCCTGTAAACAATAACAGCTTTCAAAGGAGAGGTGTTCATTTTAGTTTCTTGGGTTTTTTAAAAACAAGTTAAAGGTTTACATGAGCTTTCAGCAGCACTTATAACTGCTGTGCTGTGCCCAAACTGGTATGTTTTAAACAGTTTTTGGAGATCTAGAAATGCTGCCTGAGGACTGTTTAGACCAGAAATCATCGATATGGAAAAAAATAATGTTTCAAACCAACCCTGTTGACAGCCTACTGTTTACCTCTGAGAAAATAAAGAGACAAATCCTTATACATTATCAGAAAACTCAGAGTGTTAAATCAGCCAGTGCAATCAAAATATGCAGTTTGAGGGGATAAAAGTGTTTTCATTTCTGCATTCACAGCTTTCCACTGTTTCTTCTCTCTGAAGTCCCTCTGGGCTTATGCTGTAGCAGCAAAATGCCCAAGCTTCATGCACAGGTTTCCAAAGACCTGCCCAGGTAGTTGCACATTTAAGTTTGACCATTTGCCCCAACTACATCTTCATCTCCATCTATCTTGCTCTGGATGATTTTCTGCTCTGCATGTTTGTGATAAAACAGACTCCATTTAGCTGTTGTGCCCATTTTTGCTTTGGTTCCTACCCCATAATTCAATGTCTTCACACGCTGAGCTGCTGGTTATTTGCTCCAGCTCCTCAGACAAAAGACACCCAGGCTGTCATTCCCTCGTCAAGCCCAGGTGACCCATGTCAGAAGCAGCCCAGCAGCAACAGGATTTAGCTGGCTCCATGCCTTACAGGTCTAACACCGACAAAAATCCCGGTATGGAGCTAGTATTAAACCATCAGGAATAAAACCAGGAATAAAGCCATGAGGGTCAGGAGGTAAGCAGAGGATGTCTAAATACGGGCAAAGCAGGCACCACAGAAAACCTTCAGTCCCTGGGAGCACCTTCAGCCCTGCACAAGCATCTTGCACAAATATTGGCCACCATTTCTGTTGAAACAGCACAAAAAAAAAAGGTGGCCGTAGTGCAGGCTTTGCAAAAGTAGGAAAATATAGGCATGTCTTATTAACACTTTGAGGAAAAGGAGAAGCATGTAACTGTAGCTGAAATCATTCTCAATGTTCCTCAATACCTAATAAATCTGCTACATTGGTCCCAGACAGAATGAAGATGTAAATAAAGAACAATGGAAAAAAAAAGGTAAAGTATGGAAATTTTGGCTTAAGAACAGAAAACTGGCTTTTCTCATTGCTTGTTTATTTGATGGTCAGTCCAATATAAAAATACTTATATTTATTTGAAGAAGAATTAGTTATTTTAGTCTTCTTATTTATTTATAAATTAAAAATAAACATTACACCATGTTTATATGTGGTATTTTAAATTGTATGTTAAAGAACCTGCACCAAACCAAAATAAACATATAAATAACTGGCTTTTAAAAGATCCAAACCACCAGGACCTTCAGAGAAAACCTTCATGCACAGCTTTCTCTTCCCAATTTGGTCAGTAATTCAGAGGCAGGAAATCTGGGGACCCTGTGCCTGGCAGATTTGTCACAGACATTTTAAGTGTAACTCACATCTGTTCTGCTGCTAAGCAGTGTTGAGAAGGGTTACCATCAGCCTTTTTCATTGGAAGCAGTTCCAGTCATTAAAAGAAACCAATCTTAGGATTCACTAAACAGCATGAACCTCAGGTCTGCTGCTGAAAGCAGCCTCCTCAGGGGAAAAAAAAAAAAAAAAATCTGCTTCTGATTCAGGAAAGGATTTGAGCCTAGATCCTATAATACCATGAAGCCTGTCCTCACTGCCAGGAGAGCGAGCCGGTGATTATTTGAAGTCCTGTAACAAAGTGGAGCATCACAAGGAGATTACCGCCCTTGAAATAGGCTTCCTAGCAGAGGGAGCATGATTTCAGACAAATTCAGGGATTTCATAAACTGGTGAAGGCATATCATGCTACACGGACATCTTAGCAACAAGAATATTAAATAAGAAGCACGAGTGCTAGTTTTTTTCTTTTTCTTTCCTTTCCTCTGGCTGGAAGTATTTGCATTTTTTTTCTGAATCCACTAACATTTAATAAAAATAGTCCTAGACCATTTTAATGAATAAAAAATTATTGAAAAAGCCTAGCTTCACTGAGAGCTGCTGATTCCACATCAGTTTCATCGCCCCAGCCCCTGATTAGGAACAGCTTTTCTTTGTGAGAGATGTGATTCGTTTCTTCAAAAATTTTCCTATAAAAAAGACTGGGAGTGGGGAGAGAAAGCCTCGGAAAAGAGATTTCCAGATGTACTCTATCTACATGACAGCACCAGCCTGGGTCTTCATACAGGTGCTGTGGGCAGTGGGGCTGCTCTGCTGCAGTAGCGGTGTACAGTCAGGGCAACCTTTCGCTGGGGAATTCCAGATGGAGCTGAACTACCAGGAAAGAGGTGGCATCAGGACAGACATTAACACCACACGCATAAAGATGCATAAGTGAAAAAACACTGAGGAAACAAAACTAAATCAAGTTGATAGGCAGATAGTTTGGTCAAATGGATACAGGGTCACAGAGTGCTTTGGATTGGAACAGATCTTTAGGATCATCTGGTTCCAACTGCTCTGTCAAGGCCAGGGAACCTTTCATTAGACCACGTTGCTCAGAGCCTCATCCAACCTGGCCTTGAACACTTCCAAGCACAAGGCAGACGCATCTTCCCTGAGGCCTCCTCTTCTCCAGGCTGAGCAGCCCCAACTCTCTCAGTCTGTCTTCAGAGGAGAGGTGTTCCAGCCTTCTGATCCACTTAGTGGCCCTCCTCTGGACGTGTTCCAGTGCTACAGAAAACAAGACAAAACCAGTAAGAACATACAGGCTGTTGGCAGCAGCGCAGGGAGTGTAAGAGGCAACTGTACTGGGAAAGGTTTCGAATTCATTAAAGTAAAGATTTGCTGGAGCTGTCGCTGCTCGTGCAAGCACAGGAAGCAATATTACTTCTACTAATGGGAGAGATAGTAAGTTATCTAGGGCAGAACATGATGCAAATTATGGATATTGCTTCATACGCTTGACCTAAAGTGGTTATTACTATTCCTGAGTATCACTGCACAGTGCCCTAGAGAGCCTCTCCTCATGTTTAAATGGGTAAGCAATTCTGGGTAAAAAAAATGCAATTATGGAAGAGACTTTCAGTCAGGAGAAAGATATTAACTTGCTGACTGTAACAATGCCAAGGATTCTCAGCCACACGTGGCACAAGAGGGATATTAGCTGTTTAACAATCGACACAGAGATGTAGGTGTTGCAATACTCTGATTCCAGGTAGTTAACGAAACTAGCTGCAATTTGATATCAGCAAATCGTTTTCCTAGGCTGGAAAAGCAAAGAACAAGAACATGTAGCAAACATTGGAAACCATTGGTGTGCAGCAAGAGTGACTGAAAATCCCTTCAATGACACAGGATTTGTGCTGGAGTTAGTAATTGCAAACATGCAAATTAATTTTCTAATTGTCTTCCGAATTTTTACCTCAGTGTTTGTGTTTCTTCCTTCAAGTGCCATACAGGTTGCTGCGCCCACTGGTATCTCTGGGTGATTTTTCTGGTGTTTTTTTTTCCAAAAATGTTGAAGAAGAATAGTGGTAGAAAACTGGACTGTTGAGAAAGACACAGAAAATACCAGTGAAGAGTATAGAGAAGGGAGAATCATGCATGTGGCTAAATTTTTAACTATGCCGGCAGCATCTGAAAAGGACTTTTCTTCCTGCAGAGCCAGCTGTGTTATAAAACCCCACAGCCCTTTGATAGATCCAGCATTCCAGCCTCCAGTCATGCTGGCAGACATCAGAAACGTCTGGGTATTTTTCAGTTCTTGGGTCTCTCGCTTTGCTTTAATGCTTTTCTTGACAGAGCAACAGTCTGTACCCTGCACTGAGGTGTAAGCATACCTGTGTTAACAACCTTAATTTCAAAATTAACCCGTATGCAATGTGGATTTCTGCAAACAGCACTAGATGCTTGTGGTTCGGTTAGTGATTGACCGTGACTGCTGTATGCTCACGGTGACCTGTTATCAGCTTCTTGTACCTGTAAATATCTTTGTTTCTGTGCATGGCATTCCATTCAAAACTGTTTGCAACGTGTTCTGACAAGCAAGGCAAGCAAATGGCTGTTTTTTGCTGGCACTTTCAGACAGGATGGCTGTGAGATGTGTTCCTCCCTCCTTTCAGTGGAAGACAACACAGTTTTTTTCTGAACCTGGAAACATCAGTGGGGAGTCTTAGAGCAATCTTGAATTAGGAAGAATTAAATTCAGATTTTCAAGTCCAGTGATGTTTTTCACATTGTATTAGCAGCTTTCAACATTGGGGAAAAGACAATGTGTTCTACAAATTCCTTTATAGTCTTCTGGCACAATGAATGAACTGACTGTGTGGTGGCTGAAAGCCTACATTGTTTAGTTCCACACAATAATGCAATTTAGGCCTAGTATTGTAGGCCGAAAGGAAATTTCACCGACTTTCCCAGGATGTTTAAGAATATTAAAACTTTTGCCAATGGCTGTGTACATGCAGTAAAGAAGCTTAGCCCTCAGTCAGTATTGATTTATTTTGTGCAGGTCAATGCAGCAACATAATTATTTTTAATTCTACTTCATAGAGCTGAGTCTGGGAGAGAACATCAGGATGGAACAAATTAGCCTAAGTGAGGATACTTAAGATTTTCTCTTTATTAAATAGTTCCCACATGTGGAGTCAGTGCATTACATCAAAGTTGTAGAACACAGCACTTGGCAGCAGCATCTGTTCAGCCCAACAGAAGTTTGTCCAAGGATGCATTACATATTTTTCTCTTCACTCGGATTAACTGGGATTTGACAGAGACAAATCCTGAGCATCATTCTGCATGTGTTCTAGAATAATTCCGTGGGATAGTACTGACTATTTGAACAACTGATTTATAAGGATTTCCACATTACACTGTGTTGGAAAAATAGTAGTCCAGCTGGTGGAAATAACTGTTAAAATTTTTCATCAGATCATGTACTCCTGATTCCATCACATAGTGCCCCTGTCCAGAAAATGGAGTACCTTGACACTCTAGTTTCCCTTTATGATTTTACATATTGACCTTTCTCACTTGTAAGCTTGACATCTCCTTGGGGAAGGTTAAGTGTTTTCTGCTTTAACGTGCATGTGGTACCTAAAAGGGCAATAATTTTTTACTGGATCTTCAAGGTGCTTTGCTGTATGATTAGAACTGTAAATAATATTAATAATATGCATATATGCCTGTGAATAGTCACTTTGGAGTACATGTATTTCTTCTTTGTTTAAAGTAGAAATTAATTTCCAAGTACAAGAACATAATTGTTGTTATAATTTAATTAGTAGTATTGTCACATAATTTTTTTTCAAAAAATAAATTACTATGCTATTACTGAGTAAAGAATATAGCTAAACATGCATACATATTATAAAGTCTTTTTAAATCTGTATTTTTTCATATAGGATGAAGACAGAGGTATAGAAAATACTTTTGCTAGAAGGGCAAGAGTTTCTCAGCAATCACATAAAAAGGAGAGTAAAAATAAATTGTTTTGTGACAGGATTTCAAAATGGGTTATTTCTATGCTGGGTTTCTATACTAGATTGTTTCCACAAGTTCTCTGGAGCAGAATAACACCTGATTTTTAGATAAAAAGGATTGACTGTTAGAAATTGCAGTTCTCAATACTTTTAAAAATCTACTTTAAAGAAAATACCTAATGTTCAAGGTAAAAATCATACCACATGCATAGTCTTTAAAAGCTCTCTACTGAGGCCAGTCTTAAAATGGTAGCAATAGATGCAAGACATCAAAGAGCAATTAGTTGCTTTTATCTAGAAATGCAAGAAGACTAAAATAATGACTTATGGATAGTCTGCTGTGCTAGCTAGCAAAAATAAGAATGTCATACTCTCTCAGTGAGTAGTTGACTCTAATATTCAAGTCATTTATTGAAATGCCAATATTATAAAATAGGGAAAAAAATCAACCAGATTTGATAAATCAACCGTATTTCATAAAATGTTGCCTTCTGATATCTCCCTTTTTAGTGAATTGTTAATGTATTATATTCTAAATATCTGGAACTCTCTAAAATCCAGTATTTTGTGTGCATGTATGTGCGTTAGCAGATAGCTAAATACTGATCTGAGTTGACTTATTTGCTTAAATGATACAATTCCCATGCAAATGCTTGCCTAGTTCAGTAAATAATTGGGAGGGCATGTATTCCTTAATTTCTTAATTTTCTCTTTATCACCATTGCATTAACTAGCTATTCAAATTTTTATGAAGTACCCAGTCAGTGAAATATGTTTTTATTACTTTTCTTGGCTATATCTCTATGCAAACTAAAATTAACCAAATATTCAATGACTGTCCCAAAGTTGCAGAAAGAAATGGTGTCAAAACTAGAAATGGAATAAAACAGAAGAAAATTGGGACTTTAACAGAACAAGACTTCATCTCATATTCTCTTGTCCCTGGATTTGAGTTGGATCAGTTTATTCCAGTTCTGAAATTCACTGAATGAATCCCTACAATGATATATATTCAGTATATTGCTTTGGATCCTGAGCCTCACGTACTTTTAGCCTTAAAAGTATTAGTCTTCAAAGGATGACAGCAATTTAAGGGTTATTTACATTATAAGTGGTTGTTCACCACTAGTCGCTATCTGAGATGTCAGTGGCAGTTCTGATAACTGGTAATCATGCGGCTCATGATTTTGTTAGCATATGTTCTGGCCAAGTGCACCCAAATTCCTTGTGTTAGTTACTATGTAACAAAATGAGGACATATAATTTGTCTACAACAATGACGTTAGCAGGGTACGCATTGTCACATTTGACAAGAAAGATGTAGTAGGCACGAATTTTCTATGGAATATTTGGGATCTTGCACTGATGATTTTCAATATATTCGCATTTGGAATTTATAGGGAAAGGTGTTAAGCACGTTTCAGGTCCATAAAACATCCGTTCTGAAAGAAGAACAGCCTTTTCAGTTGTAGAAAAGATACAAGCAAAGAAAAAACTTAAAGTCAAATAAAGCTGTTACTTCTTGATTTATGAGTTAGAACAAGTTTCATTCCAGCAAAACTTGTATCTTAGCACTCTCACAGTACAAGAGTGACACTGCAATATCTTTATATGACAACAGCTTGAAGTAGTCGGAAACATATCATGATGTCCAACGGGATTGGAGGTTGAATTTCATTTCCATCCAGACGAAGGTATCGGAGGCGAGGGATGTTGCCGTAATAACCATAGTCTTCTTCTAGGGTGATGGAAACTGGGCATATTTGAGTACCATTGACACCTGAAAATGTAGATCAACATGGCAGGTTATTTCCATGGCAAAAGTTCATGAAGATAAAATTCACTCAGGAAACAAATAAAGTAAAGTTCCACTGATGTTTGCATGGGAGACTGTTGTTTTTGTTAACGTTTAAATTCTTTGTTGATGGAGCAAAGAAGCATCTTAAAATAATGTGATCTAGATCAATGAATCACATATTTACTGTGCCGCAATTATGCGAAAAGGCCTCTAGGTGCGCAATTTAACCTTGGACAAAGAGGGTACTAATTTAGACAACTACATGGTAAGCATTGAGAAATAGCTCTTTACACTCTGAGTGAGCAGGACAAGAGTACTGCTGAGGGGTTTGGAACATCTTATTTCAGTGGCAGTACATTAATTTTAGGCTGTTAATATTCCCTAATGAAGATCTTGCATTCAAAATGATAGCACTATTAAATCAGAGGAACCTTTCGTATACTGTTTGTAACTTTTAACAACTGTGCTTTTCTGTTCTCTCACATTATTCAGTAGAGTTGTTTTTAATTGCAAGAATATAACTTGTGCAATGGGATGTTTTCTTCTTAATCTGAAAGCTAACAAATCCTTAAAATTCTGTATACAGCACACATAGTTTGTTTCTTTACAGATAAAATTTGAAACTATGGCTTAAATTATTACCCGTATTCGCAAGTGTGGGATAGCTTGGGCTCTTTACAGTGTCTCCTCTAGGTTACCTCTGCACTGTCACTTGCCTAAAATGCTTTTTATATTTTGTCTTCAGCTGGTAAATAGGCAAGCAGCTGCTGCCCTATTTCAGCCTCAAAACAGCCTCCAGAAAACACTGAAGTGGTGTTTGTTTATAAAAGATGTCAAATTCCTTTGACCAAATTATGGTATTTTTTGATTGGTCTGACTGCTTGAGGATCTGGCCCCAGACTAACTGAAAAAAGTGAATGGAGAATGCGCATGTAACAGATTTGTTTTTTAACACATTTTTTTAGTAACAAAGAAATAGGGAAAAGTAATTTCTCCCTTTATGTTTAATAGTGATACCATGCACAAATCTTCGGACTACAATCCCCAAAATCAGATAAATTTTATGACGTAAAAATAACAACATACCTTACTCTTTCTTTCCCCATAACTTACTTTTTTCTCCTACACTCTCTTTTGAAAAACTGCCCAGATGTTTGCAACATCTTGGAAGTGGACTTTATCTCTGTAATGGAAACTAGATAAATACATGCAGTTGGCCCAGGCCTGAAACTTTTGTTATATTATTGATACCAAAATGTATTTGTCTATCTTGTGAAATTTGATTAAGGCTGGCAAAGCTTTCGATATTCTTGGACGAAACAAGCTACAGCTTTTTTTATGTGTGAATCTACGACACAGAAAGCTTGAGAATTTTCGTTATGAAAGCAGCTATTAAAAGTTTTAGGTGAATCAACACTATGCAGTAGAAAAAATCTGCTTTTTTGGTAAGCACCGCTGTTCATAGGAGACAAGCTGGCTTCAAGAGTATCCTAAATCTCTGTCTTCTCTGACCTAAAAACTCTCACTGCTCTCATTTTCACTGGGTTAGATACTCCAGCCTTGAAGTGAGGCAACAGTTATCTAACCAGAGGCCACCAAGGAAGAAGTTATTTCCTGATGATGTGTGGTATGAAGTGGTTTTGGTTTTTATTGTTCTCTTCCCATAAACAGTAAGTCGTACCCAAACTATCAGGGGAGTAAAAACCTCTCTCTCTCTTTCTGTCTTTCAATCCTCTTCATGGATATGTTACTGAATTTTGTTTAAGCAGGAGGAACAGGTCTTTCCATCCACAGGTACAATTCGCTCTGCCTAAATTGACCCATGTAGAGGTTAAGTGTCAGTCTAAGTAAGCATTTAGACTTTGTTTATAAACTCTAGAGAGAGATGAATGCTTCCAAAAGGCGGCTGACAGCTCCATAAGATGGGATGAGTTTCCCTCTGCAATTGCACATCTCTTTCCATCAATTGAGCAGGAAGTCTGTACGGCCATCTCAAACTAGATGAAAAAAAAGCTAGGATAGTTTAATCAAAGAAGATGAATTCCACTGCATCCACAGAATTGTTATGTTGTATACGATTTAAAGATGAAACTTTAGAGCTGCTGTAAGGGAAAATTGCAAAAGAGGTTCTCATAGACAGCTAATGCCATATGTCTGCTGAAGAACTGCAGAAGATCCTATTTCTTTTCCAGTAAACTTCTAATTTAGAAACAAAATTTAGGTCCTTGGGCCAATGATTTCTCCCTTTCTCTACATGTGGAATAACACCAGTTTAGAGTATTCATCTCAACCTCCTGGTATTCTTCTAGGGGAACTTAATGCTTGCTTCCTTTCATCTGTCCTCTGACGGCACTGAAATACCGCCTGCGTACCCTTGCTCACTTGCTGCATCATCATTTCATACCTTCTCTTTGCTCACTTTAACATTCTCTTTTCCACTATTTAGCAGCTCCCGAGCCCCACAAGTGTATCTCCTAGATAAATATGTAGGCATGTGTGTTTTAAAATGCCATGGAACAAATGTGGTGCAAATCTGTTGGAGCCATAATTAGCTTTGATTTTAATTTGATTTTACTTCCAAAAGTTGAATAGTTTTTCCTCTGTGGATTGAGATCCTTAAGGAAGGGACTGCAGGTGAAGTTCTTGTTCCACTGACACAGATGATGAGGCTATCATTGGCCTTCCTGGGCTTCACAAGAAGGCCTTATATCTTCATAAATGGTCTCTAGAGAAATAAGTCCATGCATTTATATGAAGAATTGGTATTTCAAAATAACATACAATAAAACATTTAAAAATGGTATTTACATAGAAATGCTAATGTCTGAACTCTTGAAATTACAACAGTGATTAATTATGTATAATTAGTGTTAACTATGTGTATAACTATGTCATATATAGTGTTAACTGTGTATAACTAGATTAACTATGTGTAACTAGTAACTGTGATTCACCAATAGAAAATAAAGCAGTGATTTGCAGTTGTGAAGGAATATCTGAGAATTAGTATTGTAAGAAGAGCTTGTACTGCACACCTTCAGAAGGATTCTTTTGTGGAGAAACCAGATCCAGGATTTTACAGCTATTTTTCTTTCAAAACTTTTACATTGGTTGTCATAAAGCAATGACTGACCTGGGTTTAAGAAGTCAAAAGCAATCTGCAAAATTAATGTCACGTCTTATTACTCCAGCCTGATGGAATTACATTCCTTGTTTGCAAACCTAAAGGCCCTTTGAGATATCATCTATTAGAGCAATGTCTCGTGAGGACGATCTCATTATCCTTTACCTCTTGAACAATTATGCTATGTGGTAAAATATGTCTTACACAATATCTGGTTTTCATTCAAGGTATTAGGTTGCAACTATTTACATTCAGTTACTAAGAATTCCCCTTTTCTTTTTTTGTTTTGGCTGAAGTCAGTTTTGTTCTTAAGCTGACAATGATTTTTGAAAAGTGGTAAAGGCACTATGGAATACAAGGCTTGTGGAAAAATGTCGTGATTTTGCTTCACAGATATCCGTGTGTCATTGGAACGTGGGACCTGAGTTTGCACTTATTGCAGAATTTAATTTTCATGGTCTTTAGCTTTGTCAAACTTATCCAGGGAAGGAAGAGAGCTGGACAGCTCTTTAAATACTACCCAGACCCAAAACCATTCTTAAACTGGACAGGCTGCATTCTATTGACTTCAATTTTGTGTCCACTCAAAGTGACAGGATAAAGTCTGCACCTGAGGCCTTGCAGTGGAGCAATTAAAATAAATCCCTTTGTAACCAGGGGGCAGTTAAATATGTTCAGAAACAACATCTGTCATAAGCTTTAACTCTGCTTAACTGTTAGAACTCTTTTAAGCCACTTAAATATGTGCCAGTTATAAAAAAAAGTATTTTTTTTTTACATGATTTCATACATTTATTTTGCCAAATGCAGTGAATAGATATAAATTACTAATAGGTATCTTCCTTTTATAGGCCCTTGTTTCATGCAAAAGCCAAACCATTATTTTTAGTCTATTTGTGAACTACAGTGGCACACAAGAGCGGTAAGGGACCACGTATTCAATTAAATCACCATGATGGGAAGATAAATATAGAAACTTGGCTTCCTTCTGTGCAGTGCTAAATAAAAAGTCACTACTTTTATTTTGGCTTTTGTCATGAAATAAAGCATTTACTGAGCAGATACTTTCATTATATAGAGTATGTGATGTCCCTAACCACCACATCCCAGCTATACCTGGATGAATTTGGAAACAGTCCTAGAAGTGAAACTATGAAAACCAACAGGCTTCTGTTGCCTTGGGTACAAAACCTCATCTCATTTACACAAAATGGAAAACTTAAGGAGAGATAAATCTTAGCAGAACAAATATGCTGTAAAATCAGTAAAACACTGAAACATTTTGCTCAGAAAGGTGTTGGATGCTCCATTCCTGGCAAATTTCAAGGCCAGGCTGGACAGGGCTCTGAGAAACTTCATCTGGTTGAAAATGTCCCTGCTTATTGCAGGAAGGTCATAATAAATGACCTCTAGATGTCCCTTCCTTCCCAAATTATTCAATGATTCTATGATTTTAATCACTGCATCTCAAAGAGCATTTTTATAGTCAAGTAGATATTTTAAAATAACGATGGTTTTGTAGGGTTCCACACTGGTAATACACACTTACTTTTGATTTTGTTGTGATCAAGATGAAGGTGCTCAAGGTGAGCATTGATTGGTGGAATTTTAGTGAGCTGATTGTGAGACAGCTGCAGGTCTAGAATAGACGAAACATTAAACCCATTTGGAGGGATACCATCATCAGATAATTTGTTGTAGTTCAGCCTGAGGAAAGTCACTTTTGGTATTGCGCTGAAGTAGTTTTCTGGTATAACTTCAATGGAGTTGTTGTCCAAAAACAGCTGCAGAGTATTAGCTGGAATGCTTAAAGGCATTTTCTTGAGCGAATTTTTTGCTATGTTGAGTTGCATAAGATTGTTGAGTCCTTGGAAGGTGTCACTTTGAAGAGCACTGTCCAACAAACTGTTCTGATGCAGGTCTAACATGGTAAGGTTTTCCAAGTGGCTGAAGACTCCTTCTGGGATTCTGGAGATTTTGTTTCTAGCTAGTCTTAGCTGTTCCAGGCCCACTGGTAATGGGGCAGGCACTTCTTCCAATTCGTTATCTTCAAGGAATAAGTAAAGCAGTCTTTTCAGCTTGCTCAGCACACCACTCTCAATTCCACTGTTTGTGATCTTATTCTTGTTCAGATTTATCCATCTCAGATGAGTGGCGTTCACAAAAGGCTTCTCTGAAAGTGTTTCAATTTGATTGTTTTGAAGATAGAGGTACCAAATTCTTGCTGGAATTGGAGGTATTTCTTTAAGCCCTTTGTTATCACAGTATAAGGCATTGGGGAAACTGGGAGGACAAAAGCACTCTTGTGGGCACTCAGAAGTGTAGTGAGACCAATGGTCAGGACCCAGCTCATCATAAACTTGTCTCACAGTTCGAGTCCACACAGAATTGACCAAGAATAAGAGCAAAAGGCTCGTGTAGACTTTTAGAGTCATTGTGTTTACCTTGGAAGGGGAAAAAAAAAATTAGCTGTTTCTCAGCAAAGCACCCTAGCATCATACTAGATTAACAAAACAGTTTTGCGTATAAAATAATATTTCCTTTAAAAAAACAGCCAATTTCTCTCCTCTAGGGTATTATCCATGGCATGCTTAGGAAAAACTGAAAAGTAATATAAGAGCAATAAACAATTCAGTGCTGTATGTTACTGAACATTTCCCTGAGTCAGCTTAGACTCCACATTGGCTACCAGTTTAACTGATGTTCATGCAAGTGTCATTTCAAAGAACATGAAAATATGGATCATTTTTAGACAATAAATCAGTGCCTCTTTTAAATTTGTGTAAGTTTTCCAGTACAGTACCTATAATCTACATTATATAATAGACAATCTTCAGAAAAGATATCATTACTATGATGATATAAATAGTATTGTACTCAGTGTTCCTCCTTTTAATATTAATCAAACCCTCTTTTCTGTTTTTTCTCTCTCTTAAATTATAATGGCATCTGGATCAGATTTTCCAGGGTCTTTTGTCTCCATTGAAAAGTAGAAGATCAAATAGTGTTTTAACAGCTGTTTGTTGGGTATGTTCTTAAAAAGCTTGGAGGGAATATGTTTGACTAATCCATTCCCACTCTCTCATAGCCAAAGTTATGAATTTCCTTCCTTAAAGCGAACAGACAAAACAAACGTCTGATCTAAATGACACAAAAAAGATATTCTAACCAAATTATACTCACAAAAAGTAAATCCTAACCAAATTATTCCTATACACTCATGCATCTTGTATCTGTTTTGCTACTTAATTATTTGCTTTTTTTAGCCTCTTCCACCATTAAATGATGAACAAAAGCATCACTGATAATTTACTCCAAAAGGAAATATTTGTGTCACAGAAAAACAGTGCTTTACAAACTCTGTTACTTTGCTTACTGCCTCATGAAGATTAACAAGCATTTTGCAATGCAGAGGCAAAAGACTGATAGTTGAAATTTCTGGTCAAAGTTAGGAGGCTGATTTAAGCAAGAATAGTATTTAAGTAAAAAGTAAATTCTCTCATCGAATTAATGCATCAGTAAGGTTAAGAGCTCAGTTAAGTTGCTGCATATGATATGTAGTAATTTACTAGTTTTCAACATTGTAATTAGCAGTAACAAGTGCAGTCTCCTATAGCTTTTCCAGCCCCAGAAACTGCTATCTGGAAGCATTCCAAAAACAAAAGACAAATAAAGTATTTCTAAAGAATAACATTTCTATTTTGCACAGTGAATTTGCAACCTTCTTACTCTGTAAATATTCATAACCTTAACAACATTTGAAAAAAGAAATATGAAGCAATTTACCTTGTTAGTCAGGTTCCTGGAGCTATCTGAAGCCAGTTAGAAATCACTGTGAATTCACCGCTTTTGGCTGCTAACCTCTGTGTTTGTTTCCTGTCCTCCTAAGAATTAGCAGCATATAAAACTGGAAGCACATACTAGCATTCCCAGATGTATTTCCATACACACCTTATTAGCTGTTGCTTCTAGTTTGACATTGCTTCAGAGTTTGGGCTTACCTCAGCTTTCTTGGATCTTCTTCTCTTTCTATTGGTCCCTGTTGTTGGACCGTAATAGCTTGAGTCAGGCTACAAGCCGTGTTCTAGGAATACAGCCTCATATATACGCATCAGTGCTTACAGCTTTTAACCCCTGAAACAGCTGAGGCACCTCAGCACCTAGGCAGGAAAAGAAGGAAATCCTGGCCTTAATATCCAGCAGCCACAGAGCTGAAGGCATTTGATTTTTTTATGTTATATCAGATGAGAGGAGTTGGTCTAGATGACCAACATTTTGTAACCCAAAATGTACATTTATTCAAAATTTTTGTTAGAAGATACTTCACACGCAAAGCTCACTTACATCATAATTCATTCTCATAATACCTGAATTGGCCACAAAGAATTAAAACCAGTGCCATCTGTTTCTACGGAAATATTTTATTTGATTTTTATTAAATGCAGATGCTGTCATGCCATTTAAAGACAAAATTCTTGATTAGGAAGAGAGGAAAAGCATTTGCTAAGAATTTTTTAATAACATATTTTCAGTTCTTTAAAGATTAAACCTTATCTTTTCCCTTTTTGTTCAGAGAGATATTTACATATATTTCTACAAAGTTATAATACTCTCCAGTGCCTCCTGCAATTCTCTTTTGTCGTTGATCTAAAGTAAACTCTTTCCAGCCAACTTGCTCTCCAAGGATAGACACATATTTCTCACATCAAGTATTTTGGAAGATTTTTGTTTTCTTTCTTATTTCAAACTTAAAGTAACAACTTCATATCAGAAAAACTGTCCACGTTCAAAGCCAGAACAATGACATAAATATTTTAAGGAAAGAGCTAATGAAAAATATTGAAAACTTAAAATATATCCTGGTACTTTTAATGAGTTGTATGGGTTTTAAAACTTAGTTACATAATTGTTTTAATTCCGTTTCATCTGATTGATTTTAACCATAAAACCTGTAATGCCGTCTTTCATAATTTTTAATACCTTGCTTCTTAAAATGAATGTCTCAAAAGAAGTTTAGTAGTAGAGAAGACAAAAAGTAGTCAAAAAAGGAAAGCAAACCTTAAATGCACTGGCAACTTTCACTGACTTCAGTCAGGCTAATATGAAGCATGTCATAATGTTTTTTTTTTTAAGTACTGCCATGTTTCTTGTTTAGGAAAAAAAATCATCCTTACCATCAATAATTTTTGCATTGTTTGTGTTCTAAAAAATAAAATAAATGCTTAAGCGTTTCATGCTGCTAGCACTTGAGGCCCTTCAACACCTCTTAAAGACTATTGGGAATTTCTTACAAACTAGGTATAAAACGGATTCCTTCATGCTTACTAAGTGGAATATTTTAATAATATAATTTAGATTAACTTAGTTTACATCTATACCTAAAACTAAAGGCTCTGGTTCCAAGCAGATATACTAATTATAGTGCAAAAGTCACTGAGGTCTCTTTGCCACTAAAGAATGAGCTGAAGCCGTCATGAATGTTGTACTGAATGGACTAAAGTTGCAAGTCCTGATGGCAGATATCTGCTGCGACACACTAAAATGCACATTGTCAGATGTTTACATTTAGCAACAACAAAAAGAATGGTTCATCTTACATTTCATGGTGGTCTGAATTTACCTGCAATTTTTACCTGCTAATCATGTCCAGATATTTATTATATTGTCACAGAAGTCCCTGGCAAAAGGACTTGCTGTTTACTTTGTGGCAGGCAGTGGTACTGTTTGTATGGAACACTGTTCAGCGAGGGGCCACAATCTGCCCTTTGTGGATTTAGAGGCCAGGTATTTGACCCTTATCAAACACACGCGTTGCCATCCCATTCAGAGGAGGAGTCCTTCACTAGGAGAAGAAAACAGCAAAATACATTCTCTAGGATTTTCTCAATAATGCGAGTTTCCATTTCTTCTAATGCAAACAAAGAGAAGAAAAAAAAAATGACAACAAATTTCCTCAAAATCAGGAAGCAAGGGTGTGACGACTGCAAGATGTATTCTCACATGCACTCAAAATTTTTTGAAATATCTCTGAAGAAAAAAGTGTTTGCTTGGGTGTCTAAGCAGACTTTGCAGAAAGTCTGCTTTTTATAAAACCTTCAAGACGATGCACATATCATGCATTTGTTCTGTTCAGTCCTCCATCATCTGGTGTTAATATTTGTTATTTAAAGGGTGCACTATATGGTGATAAAGTTTTACAGACTAATAAAAGACCATGGCCAAGATTTTGAAAAATGACTAATGGTTTGGGAGACTTTTTGTTTTGCCTGTCCAACCTGAGGCTCTTTCTAGGACCTAATTTTCAGTAACAGACAGCTAAGAATTTTGTGTTACTGAGGCAAATTTTAACATGAGAAGCTCAGGGAACAGAGGTAAATATCTGTGAAACACAAAGTGTTCCTGAGACTATGAACAATCTCCGAAAAGGCAAGAGTATGGAAGGTATTCACACAACAATAAAAGGAAGTGGAAAAACCATTAGAGTAAAAGTACTGTGGATACCCACCCTGAATTTTGGAGACCTTTTAAGAGATACTGTTGGGATTGTTCTAGTTTGAGAAAGACGTCTCAAGATATTACAGGATTTTTACTCCATATATCTCCTTTCAATCCACACTGTTAATCGAAAGAATTTGTATTAAAAAGATATAAAAAATGCAAGGAGCATCAACAACTGCAGGGGGTGGCAACATCTCCTTGAGAGGAGTAATGTACCTGCTTGAAACTGAAACAGCTCAGAACCTTGAGAAAAACTAGAAGAGTAAAAAAGATAGGCTAGAAAGATCCATTGGGAGTAGATATGGACAACTGGGAGTGTTGTTGGGAGCTGTTGTTCTGTTTCAGCGTCAGAGTTGCTGACAGTGAAAAAATGCATTGCTTTCTTTCAGTAATGGCTGCCATATGTCTCAGATTTAATTCGAAGGAAGGTCTGTTAAGCATCAAGCCCGTGTACAGTTCATCAGCAGCAAACCCAGGAGTACACTGCGAGCAGAGCTTACTCATTAGCCCCGAGCATTGCTCCATTTAGCAAAGGCTGCAATCCAGGCTGCCTAGCTTGGGTAGTACTTTACTAAAAAGTGATGTGTCTTGCTGCACAGGGCAATCAGTTTATCTGAAACAGGCTCTTGCATTATCTACATGGCTCCCAGAGAAAAGGTAACGCTTCAAAAGCTGCAGACAGTGAGTCCAGTTTGTGTGTCCTTCGCCATAAACTCCAGCGGTAGCTCCAGACATGCCCGGGGGGTGCTGACTTTTACTCAGGGTTCAGTGTGCCTCTTTCACTTCTGATGACCAGCATGCAGTGATCCCCCTCTTTCTGCATTGCTGCTCTTTTACCCAGAGTCAAAAAGACAAAACTTCTATTTCCAAGCAGTTCCCTGGCCACCAGACAGTGATGTATCTCAATTAATAATATCTACTGCTCCTTTTGAAAAACAACCCCAAAAGTTCAGCAAGATCAAAGAGTCTAAAAGAAAGCAGATGACTGAGCCCTTCGGGCTAGCCCAAGGGACTGCAGACAGATCAAAGGACCAGCCCAGATGTTCCAGACCCTGCTCCTATGGATGTATTTTACATCATTCTCAGTGAAAAAAAGGAATTAAAACAAAACAGACTTAGGAGCAGGAATGCTGCACCTCTCCTAGGAGTCTAGAATTATCTGGTTAGACCTCTCAGTGGAAGAAATTGCATTTCTTATTTAAATAGGTTTTTTTTTTTTTTTTTGCATATGCAGGCAGCTCAAGTATTGGGATTTTACCTGGGGAGCCTTCAGTTTATATCAGAATACATTGTTTAAAGAAACCCTGTGGGACAGTTTGACTGGCTTAATTTGTTAAATGGAGGTGTCACCTGACCTCTCGTTTATATAGGATTTAGGAATATGAGATGCTATTATAAAAGTCAAGAAACAAAATTCTAGCAGTTTACTTTCTGCACACCTTCACTCCCTTGTAAAAACCACAGTGGGAACTGAGTAGCTTAGCTTAAAGAGATCCTCGCACAGCAACATATTTCAGAAAAGAACAACTATGGAAAAGGACTTAGCTTTTATGGGAGATATACTGGTCTCCTGAATATGCTTCGTTAAATAATTTTTTGGCACTCTGTTCCCTTTCCCTCTCTGTCTTGAACTCTTTACCACAGTGACACCATAAAGGTTCCATGACACAATGCCAAGATCTGGTATTTGTCTTGGCTTGCTAGGATTACTTTACCTACTATGTAAATGCTGCTGTCAATCTCTTATTTTTGCTTGTTTTCATGCTTTCAACAATTTCAACACTGCAACAAACCTATCCTATTCAGGGCTCAGTTGTTAAAATGTTAAATGTGTTTTTAATTAAATATCTAACATGCATTTATCATTTACACATATATATTGAATTACTGGGCCCACATGTTGCTATTTAGATGATTTATATTTTCCAGACAACTAATGATAAATTAAAACATGAATTAGTGATCTAATGCCCATTCTCCAAACCTGCAGTTTTGAAACATAGACCATCAATAATTAACTTTGCTGAGATAACATAAGGATAGTGAAAACAGACCGTGTTTTCACTCTCCTTTAATTATATCCTTATCTTTAATATCCCAATCTTTTGTTGTTAAAGAAGTAAAAAAATATTAGAATTCATCTTCTTTTTAGGTCCCTACAGTAAGACAATGGATTGCAAATAGTTTAAACTTATATAAAGTTCTGTCCTCTAAAATAAATGACAAGGGTTTCATAAAAGAGAACTCCCACAACTTAATGAAAAAAATATTTTATTCCCCTTATAATAATGCTCTGCTATAGTGATTTTGCCACATGAGAGATTCAAGGTTCAGGGGCTTTTTTAATATTCAGAAAGAAAAGCCAAATGGCATAAGCTATATGAAAACTCAGCTCTTATTTTCCATTAATTGTAGTGATTTTTGTTCTAATTTTTAATGCAGATACTCTTGGGGAATACTGAAATTAAACATTAGAATATGTGATTTTTATTTTCTTAAATTACAATATCAGTCATCGCTTTCAAGAGCTGGCATTTCCCAAAGCACTTGAGTTCTCTTCCAGAGCCCCAGCTTCAAGCTCAAATCTCACTCACCATGACAGATCCAGTCACTGATTGGCCTTTCAGACGGAACATGTTGAAACTGAGTCTTTAGAGTGCGGATGAAATTCCTCAACACCCAGCACTTTGATGCAAACTGACACCACCCTTTGCTTTGAAGTCAGCTCTGGAACCCAGCTCCACGGAGAATTCATCACCCGTCCCTGTCCAAGCACCATGCAGTCCTCCAGAGCCCTAAACAATCAAAGAGTTGTGCTTCAACACTACCTGCTGCTCTTTTCTTAGATGATTCCCCGCACTTCATGGTGGCAGTCTGGAATCCCAGCAGTAAATTCTTAGTTCCTTTCTGCATTCAGGATATAAAATATACCTCCTCTTAAGGCTGTGATTTTCATTAGGGGCACCATACCTTTCCTTCTTTTGAATCAAAGGTGGGAAGAAAATTACTGCAGGGGATGATTTTCCTTACCCAGACATAGGAACCTGAATAAAAAAATAAAAATAAAAAAAAATCGCATTTTTTACAGATGCAATCACAAATTCTTTTTGAAATCAATGCAGCATTGCACATAATTTTGAGAAATTATTAATCTTCGTGTTTATTTTTTTTTTTTGACAGTAAAAATAGCTGTAATGATGAAGTCTAAAAGTGAAGAGATAGGAACTGTGAGAGATTTTGCATATCTGATGAAGAAGAGAAGAGTAAAGTAAACAAATTCTTTAGTATTAAGAAGCTAGTTAAGTTTTCTGGCAAATAAATATGCTAAAATTCAAATATTTTAAACAATGTAAGTTTTTTTCCATGAACATTTAAAATTATTTTCAAACATCTCATAGCAATGGTTTTAGACACTTGAATTCAAAATATCACTGAAGAGTGCTTTCTTGGAGGAAATGAAAAACATGATCCTTTATATTTTTCCTTGTGAGAAGGGTTTTCTTTGCTCTCTTTTGTCTAAACAGTAATACTTTTCCCAAAATCAAACTTTCCTCTTCTTAAGAAGTCAGGTGCATTCAACCAAATCCCTTAGTTTCTACACTGGACTATAAATGGACTGAAAATAATGTTTCTCCTCTCACGTATTTACGCCATTTCTTCACTGTCTTCTGAATTAGACTTTATTTTCTGCTTTTCTTTAACCATTTCAGAATAAAAAGTTATCCTATACCAAAAAGGTGCTGCATAAGAGAGATTATACTTTAAAAACGATTATTCTAGTAATCAATCTTGTTAAAAATATTCTGGTATCTGATCTGTAGATTAAGAACTCAAATTATGAAAAGGAAGATAATTCACCTCCCAAAAAATGCAGAAGGGATTACACCCCCAAAACATCATGGTTTATAACACTAAAGAGTAGCAACTGGTACATTTTCAGATATGTTGGTGCCCACTGAAACCCTCAGCTCCTACTAATGTAAGTATACCTTTATAAATTAGTGGAGGGATAAACAAACAAACAAAGCAGCAGATAGAACTTTAAGGGTCCACAAAAGCATTAAACTGAGAGCAACTTGTATCATCCAAACCGAAATTTTCAAAGTGAAGTGTTCATGTTATTCAGTAGGCACAGCCTTGAGCAATCCGGTCTCACTTTCGAACTCATTCAAGTTCAGGCAGGTCGCCTCTCTGAGACAACCGAGGAGATCCTTCTCGTGGTTCCAGCAGGGGTAGATTTGGGCACAGTTACTTCCTGTTTAGTCCGCAATCACAGTCTTGTCTCAGACCTGAGTATAGTGTGATGAAAAGTGTTCCTTTCCACCTGAAAGCCTCTAAAAGCTGCTTTTCTTTAGTAATGAAGTGGTAATTTGCCCTGGTACTTGAACTTGACCTTTCCACATTCAAAGTGAGTGCCCTAAAGCACAGTTAGCACTCATTTTCTTTGTCTGTGCTAAATGATGTTGAACTGTTCAAGCTAAGTAGACAGGGGAGTTATTTATGTATGAAAGCCTTAAGGTCTACCAATTAAGTTCTTTGCTTACAGATGGAAAGTCTTTTAACAAATATCTAAATCTGAAAAAAAAATTCAGAACCAAAATGTCCTCCTGGAGCACTCTGTCCATTAGGATGGTAGCATGTTTGCCAGTCCTGTCCCACATGGGATAGTTAGATGGGATGGATCTCTGACTTCACTGGCACTACTCAGTAAATCACAGATGTTAAAATGGCAGCAGATTTGCACAAGGCACCTAAAGGTATCAAAAGAAAGATTCCAGTTTCTGCCTATGGAATCTAGATCCAAACGTCAGCTGAGTTAAGATTGTGAGTATCACGGGAGTTGGAATTATGGAGTGGAACCTAAAACAAGAAATTTTCCACATGAATTTCATACTAAACTGTTCAGCTGCAGAGCTAGTTAAAATCGATACTGTTCTCCATTGGTTACTAGTATTCTTAGAATCGCAGATTCACAGAAATTATAAGTAAGTTTGAAGAAACATCTGCAGGTTGTTTAGTTCAACCTCCTTCTAAAATTAAGGCTAACTTCAAAGACAGATCAGTCCCTCAGGGCACTGCCCATGCAAGTTATGAAAATTTCTGAGGACAAAAAGTCCACAGGCTCCTTGTGCAATCTGTGACAGTGCTTTATGCACTCATGGTGAAGAATTTCTTTGTATGTCAAATTTCTCTTTCTGGAACATTTTCTTTGCGGCCTTTCCCTTTCGCCATGCACCCTAAAACTGGATACTTTTCCTATAGCACTCCTTCAGGCAGTGGAAGAATGCAGTAAGACATGGACTGAGACATATATTTAGAGAGGTAAAGGGAAGTAACTTGGCATTACCTGGAAAGAAGAAAACTGAGGGAAGTTCTCTTAACAGACTTACATTGCACTTCCTTCTTCTTCTGTGTTATAATGCTTAGGTGCTATTCCATAGTGATTCCCATTCTGATGTGTTCAGAGAGCCCCAGATTTGGACTTCATTCTTCCATGAAAATTCTAGCCTACTTGTAACAAATTTTATTCTCAATCCTTCCTGTATGTGGGTAAGGGAGTAGTGACATTTATGAATTCCAAAATTAAAAAAATGAGGAGGGAAATGTTTCTATTGCTTTCTGAATATCTCCTTTTGTTTTAGTCCTAGGTTTCTTTGTGAATTGTGTTTTGATTTTGAACAGCTGGAATTGGCAACGTGCCGACTGAATGGTTTGGTATGGGTTGGTTTGGGGTTTTATACAGAGGTGATAGTTTCTGCTTTTGCCGTAGAAACTAGCAAATTCTCTGTTTGAGTGTTTAATAGTCTAGCAGTTGCAAAGAAAATGGTACCCGTGGGATGATCTGTGCTTGCAAGCAAGCCACTTACAGCTCTCAGTTACTAACACGTTTATTTTATTCCAGGACGCTGACAATATTTGGACTATTTGTGCCTGAGTAGAATATACTACCATGCCTTTACCATACGTAGGTGCATTTTACTCACCACCTGTGGTTTCTGGGAGATTTCACTGTTCTTTTGACAATACTGAAACATTAATTTGCACATTTTCATAGTGCCATGATTCCCATATTGCAAACTTCATAAGGCATCAGCTTATTGGCCGACAAAAATGCAGTGGTGCATGTTGAATTATGTTTACAAACATTGAAACTTCAAAGTAGAGAAAACAGTTTATTAACCTTACAATAAATTTTAATAATAATAGAATAGCTTAGATTTTCTTATCTTAACCTGATTTTTGTTTCGTTTTATAAAAGAAACATAGTTGACAATGATATGGACAAAAGAACACTATTTGTTATGTTTTATTTTCTACATCTGGTTAAAAGTAGCATGCAAGTAATTGAGTAAAAATATTTGTATATATGATTTATTTTGAAATTACAATTATACCAGCACTGAATAAAACCCTTATCATGAAAGTTAAATGAAAGCATGACAAAAAGAAGAGTAAACAATTTTTTAACCTGAATATTTTTTCCTTGTTATCTTTCACATATTCTATTAATTTAATAATGTCATAGGCTCTGAACATATATTTTCACAAATTTTAAATTGTTTGTAGGTTGTTAAATCATTTTTTTTTCCTTTGTAATGGATAACAATATATAAAAGGCACGATAATTAGGGAAGCTGGACAGGAATCTTGTTTTTATACAGGCCAGCCCACACTGTTCAGTATAATCCATGATGAAACCCACCTGACTTTCCTGTGAGTCTGGAACCTGTTGGCATGTATTGGATGCATGGATAAAGATTTTTATGAAGCTGAATCTTTTTCATCAACTCACCTATCCACATGAAGGCGTATTTTGCACCAGATTTGGTTATTCTTGTGCTTTCTAAAGAGAACCATTTGTAAAAATATACACACGTTTCCTTAATGCTGCCAAGTGCATGCTAAAGATTAACAAACAGAATGGATAATATACAGACTGATTCTTGCTTTAAGGCATATCCTAATTTTAAAGCACTATCATGGTGTGTTATTCCTGTAGTTACTGCCCCTGGAAGGGAACTGGCTGATCCCAGGTGTCTCACTCCAGTGAAATCTCAGCAGCCACCCGCAGGCAGTTGTACATCTCCTGTGGCAGGTCAGCGCGAGTGAGATTGTTTCCATCCAGCCGCAAATGTGTAATCTTGGAGTAGGTCATCGGTCCCACTACCTTACAGAAGCTGCTCAATGGGAACTCTGAAGTAAAGGGAACACAAATAAGAGGAAAACATTAATAATTAGGACAAATAGGACGAAACCATTCTTTTTCTGCTTTTAAAAAAAAATTTATGTTAATTGGAAATTGTGACCTTAATTTATTCTATTATTTTCAATATTTTGCATTTATACTAATGTAAATCCCCATAAGTTTATTGGAACTTGAGGGGCTTGTGTTGGGAGAGGGTCTTTCCATTAGCTGTGAGAGGTTCAAAATTTCAAGACTGTGTTTTTCAAATGCTATTTGCTCCCTAGACTTCAGATTTTATATAGAGGTCTAATCTGGCATTTAGGTAAAAGGAAAAATCACTCTTCAGTAAAGCTGGAGATGCAGAGGGAAGAATCAGTCATGTTGGGTAAGTTACCATGGAAGGGTAAAACTGTTACATAAGATACTGAAGGAAGTAAAAAGTTTTTGGAGAAGTTCAAACCATGACACAGCCTTACCCTAAAGAACAGGCAGTCAAATGGGTGTCTGTGTGTTTTCTATGTATTGTATTTGTGACATTTTGATTTACCTGTTTCAAAATGAAATTTGGGTCTAGAGCTGGGTAAGAGTTATACATTTAAATTGTGCAGTCGGACATTTCCACATCAGGATTAGAAGGTGAGTATAAATGCAAAACATACTTATAAAAACATTTATATTTATTGTAATTTATAGATTATGTGATACGTGGTCTCTATTCAGTTAAAGTATTGCTTGGTTCACATAAAACCAGACAGATCTTGAATGGAAATCTGTCTTGTATCCTATGATCAGTATTAACTGCAAGGAAGAAATTACATGAATCCCTGAAGTTCTCTGCTCAGTATGCAAAGCACACACATACACCTATTATAGAGCTCTTTTATGCAGAGCGAATCTATCCTCAGCAGAGAATGTATGGGAATAAATCTGATGTCTCCTGCATACCATGTTGTGTAATTTTGCAAAGAGGGTCTTCATTCTCACCTGTGTTTCCTTTGAGTCAGACAGAGGATTAGGCTATTGAAAATCTCCATAACTACTAAAAACACAGTTCTTCTTCAGAACTCATTCATCAGATGAATTGACACAGAAAATATTTTAAAAGATTAAGGGACTCCTTCAATGAACCCATGCATCTTATAACTTCTGAGACATCAAGTTGGTATTCTCAAAATCAAATGCCATTTGAATTACCAACCATAGGTTATTCATGGACTTTTGAAAACACCATCTTATGCATACTTTCTGTGTGGCTACTTAACTCATCTAAGGAAATGTGATCACCTATTTCAAATTGTAGTACTAAAGGAAGTGGAGGAAGTACCTTTCATACCTCCTCATTAATTTGTGGATTAACATTCTTCTAATTTGATTCTTCCAGAATTTGCATTACAATAATTTTCTATCACTGATGAAACATGGCTTTTGTAAACAAAGTATAAATGTACAGACAGCTCTTTAGAGCATAAGAGCTTAGGTAATTTTTTGGACAGAGACATAATGTTAAGAATGGATAAAGACCCAAGTGTCTTCCACAAAATAAGTTGTTTTGAGTAGGGATTAAGGAAATATAATTGAAAAATCAGATCTTAATCACCAATTTGATTAAAGCAAGTCAAAGCAATTTCCTAGATTTTGTGTAGTGTGCAGCTTTCTTTTGGAAGGCTGAGAGATGAACAGCAGTCCATATTGTAATATAGTAAAATTGTAATACTTCAGACCAATTCTGACACTTTTGTGGTTCAGAATGTACCAGCAGAAGCAAGCTAATGATTCTTGTGTGTTAAGATCATATAATCTGAGAGATATTTATAAGATTATGTCTGTGTGGAATTTTGCTGAAGGAAAACATAAGTTCCTGGGATTTTAACTCATTGGGCTATAGACTATACCATTGACTATTAGCTCCAGTTTTCTTCAGATAACTTGGGTTTTATTTGTACAGTTTAAAATAAACATGAATTCTAATACAGATTTTTTCCATCTTCTTATCATTCAGGAATGACATGGTATGTATATTTTTGCTGATGACAAACATTAAAAAACTTTATAAATTTAAATTTGGGGTTTTTTTTTCCCATATTGTTACCTTTGAGCATAAATACCAACATTTGGTTGCAAAACAAGATATTCTTATACAAGTCGGGCAGATGTTTAGCTACCCAAAAAATGTAAACCTCATAAATGTAGGCCATGAAATTTAATTGTGTTACCAAAATTCTGATCTATGCTGACTATTTATGAGTCTGAAACCACTTGGGAAGTGTATGAAGACCTTGTCCTTACAGAAGTCAAAGGAACTCTGTCAGTGGGATTTTCCTCCAATATTTGACCCACACTGCTCAAATGTGGGTGCTAATTTTTTATACTCTTCATATAGTTGTCAGCTGTTAAAAGAATATTAAAAAATGTTTCATTTTAATTGCGGTTTCAGCTGGCAGAAAATATGAAAAGTGGGTCTTGTGGGCGCACTTCATTAGCTGTTCCTTATATCATCTGTGTGGGGAAGTGCAATCCATGAGACAAGAGAACTGCAGCATAAAATATCTCCGTAGCTGACTTCCTCTTTTGTTACACTTCTTAATGTTGTAGGTCAAAAAGTGTCTTCCTGGATTTATAAAATTCAGGTTCAGAGGCAGTGTACCTGGGATTTTCCCTGCATATTTTCCTGCATGAGACAGACACTGGGAGAATAAGTTTTGGATGAAAATTGGATGTTCATCTTAACAATTATGTTCTCACTAAAAGCGTCCATTTCCAAGAGAAATTCTGATATTGCGAAAAACTACCTAAAATATGTGGGAGAAAAATATCCCAACAAAACAGTCACAGGCATCTCCTTCTCCTTCTCCTTCTCTCCTTCTCCTTCTCCTTCTCCTTCTCCTTCTCCTTCTCCTTCTCCTTCTCTCCCACAAGCAAAGGGAGCAAAGAAACACATATACTTTAGACCTAATTTTTGTTTTTAGCATTTTTCACTGTGTGCTAGGTGAGAGTACGTCCCTTGTATATCAGGAGAGCGAGAAACTTCTGGTTGAGAGGAAGATAACCTGTACAAAGATTCCTGGTTCAGGTGTGTAATTACAGTGGGTAATCTTAATATGATATGAAGTCCCATAGTCATTATTGCTGGTTTGTGGTCCAGGAATCACATGTGAAACATTTCTAGTCAGGCCGTGTTAAAAAAATCCTTTTGGGAATTGATGAAGTGAGCCAGATAAAATAACCATAAAGCACCTCCAAAAATAATTCTGATTAGAATAAGTACAATGATGGTGCATCTCCTGATCCAGTTGATGGACTGGAGCAGAATATCTAGGCTTTTAACTGTCCTCTGGCACATTTTCATATTTCCCCTTTTATACTCCATTTACATGGAGTAATCCCATTCCTTCCTCGGGTTTCATGCGGAAGCGAAAGTTTTCTGCTTAATCCCTTACAAGTACAAATGAAATATGGAGAAGTCTGTCTTTGGACCCTCTTCTCGTTTCACTGAACCTCTTTGATTCTTGCATTTCTTTCCAGCCTGCTGAGTTTCTTTTTGTCTTGAGGAGTCTGTAACACACGTCTCTGTGTGTTTGTGTACGTGCACATGTGTGTATATGATACTAACGGGATCCTAAAGCCTGGTTGCAAACCACTGCTCTTATTAAACAGGAAATTCCACCCTTAAATTACCATTAATAAGAAATAGTAAAAGACATTTCAATTTAGAAACTACAGTTTAGGTTTGAGGTATGGAGAAAGCAAAGGTTTTTCTAAATCTTCTATGGCCCTATCCTAGCTTGGAGATGCAAACAGCATCAAGTACAGTAGATAAAGCTGTAGACTTGACGCCTACATTCCATGTAATGGATGTGGTTCAATTTACTAGAGAGAAATCAGGGGAGTTACTCTGAATTTGTTTTCTTAAGAGTTTGCTATCTGCTTTGCCCACTGCTTCTTGCAACACAGAGGGAAACAAAACATACTGAAGCAAAGCTAATTCTGCTACACATTTTTAATGTGTTTATTCATCAGTTCTTATTTTAAAAACTCAGAGTCACTCAAATGAGGGTATTTCTCAAACAGATTTTTTTTTTTTTTTAAATGAATGACAATGCATAATGTTTGTAGCACGTCCATAGTGAAACTCATGGACTGTAATTTAGAGAAATATTTCCTTTCTTTCCAGTAATATCAATGAAGTTGGAACCAGATTATGTTTCCTTAGACAAATACAAATGTTAATTACTACTTTTAAGGTACCTGAGAAAAAGGGAGACATAACAAGTTAAAAACTCTGGAGAAATACCTTTATGTTAGGTTTCAGTATAATGAAAACTTCAAACTAAGTAACAATAATCTGAAAGATTATACCTTTTGTGTATTTTAGGGCAAATTATCATTTCTCCTTTTACAGAAATCTCTCACTACATGCGGGTACCATGGACCATGATACGGAAAGGAAGATGGCCTTGTTTACAGTCATCCTTACACAAATCACTGGTAAATTATAATAATGTTTTACATAAAGAAACTGGTCATTGGTTTGAGACTTAAATACTCACAGATCAAGCAACTCAGTTTTCCAAAAGACTAAGCACTCACAGCCGTAGGTCAGGTGTCCTGAACAGTGAAATCCAAGGGCTTTGATTGCCCTATATGTGGTACTTAATTAAACTGTAATGATTATTTCTAATTAATTTTTATCCCACATTGTCAATCAGCATTTTAGGGAACCATATATTATGCCTGTGAAATTCAATAGTTGAGAAAATTGATTATTGAAGTCTGCTAGATTTTATGGTAAAGAAAAAACCAGTAAATCATAATTCTCTTACACCAGTCAATAGGGTAGCAATGAAAGTGTAGTAGTAGCTGGTGAGCACCCACTCCCCATACCATCCCCCTGGAAATACATCTTTCCTTGCAAAACTAAAATGTTGTCATAATTCTTGAGCCTGAAGTCCTTGGAAAAGTCACTAGCAGGCAAGCTTGGTATGTGGCTTTCTTGCAGAAGGCTCAGAACTATCACACTCAGCAGGGAAAAGTGCCTCATATGTCTCATGAGAAATTAAAAATCATCATTGTTAGTTATTTTAGGAGTGGTAGAGTATCTGGTAGGGTTCCACAGGTTGCTGTATGTAGTGGCTTGGGTAGGAAGTGTTAACTCATTGTTTTCCCTCATCAAAACTGAGATGTGCTAGAAACAAAAAAAGCCACCATAGCACTGAGAAAATTGTGAAACATAGTAAATACAAAACAATTCAAAATGCCTTGCCCCCTCTCTGGTAAGATCTGCACTAAAAATATTTGGTTTTAAAGGTTACATCTGCATGGACTTAGCTATGTGTGGAGTAGTTAACATCGAAACTCTTAACCCTTGATAGATACAAGCAGGCAAACAAAAGGGAGGATTTTTTGGTTTACTTTATGCCAACTGGCAAGATTACACAAATCCTCCTGTAGAAACACTGTTAAGTTTGACACATCTCCTTCTCCATCAGGGACTACCACTGACAGAGGTGCAGCTGGAGAACTTATGGCACGATGGTGAGGCCTCTCCAGCTCTGCAACACCTCCTGGTCAACCCAGGAATAGGACAGCCTTGTAAAAGCCCTGTCTCAGCAGAAACCTCTGTGGTCTCAGGCAAGGTGTGGCATTTCTTGACTTCAGAAGGAACATTCTTCAAATCGTGTGTAAATGGAGACAAGCTTTCCACCTGATCATATGATGTAGGAAACAGGAATGAAAAGAAAGAACAGGGGCAGCTCTTTGGATTTCAGGACAGGTTTGGTGGGATACTGCATGAGACAAGGGAGGAAAGAAACAAATGCAGTTACTTTGATGTATCATTTTCGCTGTGTCTTGTGCCTGATACTTCATGAATTTGTTTTCTCCCTCTTTCCTCCCTCCAGCGCTTTGACTACCAGCTTCCTGAAAGGTTATCATAGTCAGATCCTCAGCTGACATCTGTGTCTTTGTGTTGACTTAAGAATTCTGAACACCTTTCCCACTGATCAAACTTTCCACAGTTTTTACCTCAATTGTGTAAGAAAACTCTGTTGGCTTCTATGTAGTTACTCCAATTTACATGAGATGAGAATTTGAGCAATAATATCCACATTAGTATGAAATCAGAACTTTCTCTCTTTAAGGATGCATTGAATGGCTGTTTAAATATCTGTCTTTTAACATGAATGTGGACAGCAATCAGATAAGTGTCAGTGTGCTAACAGTCTAACCAGTACTGTTTTTTTCAGACTGGTTCATCTATCATTTCAGACACTTGCATTGACCGTCAATATCTAGCCAGTGGTAAACATTAATGAATATGTACAAATTTAACTCACTGTTAATTTTGTTGACTTGGAGGTAGAAGTTTTCCAGGTTCTCACTGACAGTTGGAATGCTTTTCAGCTGATTGAAGGAGAGATCCAACTCAACCAGTGACGTGATGTTGAAGACATTACCTGGTATTCCAGAATCTGTTAATTTGTTGTGGGATAAACGTAAATATTGCAGGGTTTTAAAACCTTGGAAATACTCATCAGGAACATTGGAAATCTGGTTATTATCAAAATACAGCATGAGCAAGGAGTGAGGCAGTCCTGTCGGTAGCTTTGTAAGTTGATTGAAGCTTAAGTCAAGATACAAAAGTGAATTCAGGCCTTTAAAAGCCCCAGAAATAGAATCTGCTTTCAGCTGGTTGTTTTGGAGGTGAATGACAGTCAGATTCATCAGCCCCTCAAGTGCACCAGGGTTGACTTTTGTGATCTTGTTGTGACTTAATTGAAGGTCATCTAGAGTTTTGGGGAGTGGTCCAACAGCTTCAGTCAAATTGTTGTAGTTAATGTGAAGTTTCTTCAGGTTCTTTAGTTTAGAGAAGACTCTTCCCTTAATTTTTGAGTTTTCCAAATAGTTGTGATCGAGGATCAGCCACTGTAGGTCTGTTACATTGTCAAACGTGTTCTCCTCAATTCCCTCAATCATATTGTTTCGAAGATAAAGGTATTTTATTCCACTTGGAACAATCGGAATGGTTTTCAGCTTAAGATTGTCACAATACATGGCAGTAGGGTAGCTTAAAGGACAATTACATTCTGGGGCACAGACTGCTGCGGATGGCCCAAAAGGATCATAACCATAATCATCTCCAGGACCATAGTCATACTGACAAAAAATGCCACTAATCAATAGCAGAAAGACAGGTAGGGAGTTTAAAATCATCTTTCTAATGTGTCTTGTTCCTGTATGGTGAAAGGGAATAAACAAGATATAACTTTAATTTGTTATCTCATTCAGCAGTATTTGAAATTTTACCACATAGAGATTATAATTAAAAACCAGTTAGGGTTCCTATTTAAAGTTTTTAATTCAGACAACAGTGTTGGGTTGTTAGTATTACGTTGTTGCTACTATAAACTTACTGCCCTTGTCTTGTATAATCTTCCTCTGTAATGCAAAACTGCTGGCCATTCTGCTGTAGCAAGTAAAATTTTATATCTTTCTGCATTCATTCATTAAGTCTCAAGAAAGATGATGAAGTGCAAGGATTTTAAACTTGGCACAGAAGTTTTCAGTTTTGCTGAAGGCCGTGTCCAGAAGCAGTTCCGCCATTTAAATTCTATCAAGCATTCCTAATGTGCGGAATTGTCTCACAGCTGAACATGTGGCTATTTGACTTAAGTTTGAAAGAGACAGGGAAGTTAAAGCTGAGGGTAATGCTCTGATGCATTGTGTGTTGTTAAAATGTGTGCAGCTTGAAAGATCTTTTTTCTCTCTTCAGTAAAGCATGGTCCACTAAGTTTCATAGTCATGTAAAGAACAAACTAATAGAAACATAAAGCATATTATCTTTAACATGCCAAACAACCAGTATTGCATTATGTGTGCAATGGATCTGAAATGAATGAATCTGACAGTGGATCTGAAAGGACTGAATTTCAGACAGGGAAAATGTTCCTGCAAATTCTCTGTACAGCAGATGTGTTGATTGCATTGTATGCCCATTCTGAATGAATTGAACAATAAAACACTGGCTTCACACAGTTAGTCTTTCAGTTCACGTACGGCAAAAGGACATCCAGCGTCCTTGGGGGTGTTTGTGTTTCAGTATGAGTGATGTCATTAAATGTTTTCAGGCCATGCCTTTCTCATTGGATACTCCACAAGGTGCCAATTTATCTGTGAAGGGTAGTATCTTGTTTACACCTCTTACTGGCTAGATAGATGTTCTGCTGGAAAAGTAGGTCTAGAATCAATAAAGTCAGGGAGCTTACTTTGATTTTCTCCAGTAAAACACAAAGCTCCAAGTACTCAACTACTGTTCAGAGAATGAGAATTAAGAAAATCCTTAAAACCCCTTTTTTCTCAAGTAATTTCAGAAAGTATGTGAAGCCTGTAAACAGACCACAAGACGTTGATCTCATCTGGGCAATCTTCCAGCAGAGTAACAGTCTAGCTATTGGCATTGTTTAGTGTTACATGGGGGACTTAAAGTGCAGGGCCATAGCTACAAAGTTTTCCCTAATTCTAAATGTCTTTGCCTCTATTGACTTGATAAAAGACACATCACATTCCAGTGAGGTAACTTTCATTTAAAGTACCTCTAGGCAGTGTCTATTGAGCTCATGCAGTATAGCACAAAGAATTTTTTAAAAATGTTCTTATGTTACCTCCACTCAATAACCCATGACGTCCCACTGCTAGATATTAAGCTTCTGTCCCCTAAAAAAGGAATATGATTGAATATCATCTCCGTGGTGTTGGGTCCTTCACATTTACCTAATTACAAACCCTAGGATAGTCAATTAGTTGAAATATTAGTTGTCAGCGTAATTTTCTTTGTCTGTTTTTCATTATTTCATGAGAACATGCAACATGGACAGGAGCTCAACCTTTAGTCCCCTGCTGGTATAAATAAGTACAGCTCATCTGAAAGCCAAGACTGTAGTAGCACAATTCGTCTCAAAATTCAGTCCTATTTTGGTGCTAAACATTAAAGAAAAGAAATCAAGTGCTTCTGTATTCAAAGTATAAAAAAGAGGGAAATTAACTTCTTGGACTACACTCTTTGGCCTTACAGTGACATTTT
The DNA here is from genome assembly GCA_013397935.1 of Dasyornis broadbenti. Taxonomy (NCBI): domain Eukaryota; kingdom Metazoa; phylum Chordata; class Aves; order Passeriformes; family Dasyornithidae; genus Dasyornis; species Dasyornis broadbenti. The sequence goes on from VZRN01003686.1 coordinate 2,442,909, forward strand.
TTACACATCTCCTTGATGTTATAGTCTTAACATAGACATTTAAAATTCAAATTCTATTGTTCTTCTAGTTTCAAGTTATATTTGTAAAGCTAAGTTTCATTATTGATATGATAGTCTGACCGTGCTTTAAATAGTGTACAAAGTTTAACTGGTCTGCAGAACTCTGGAAGTAATTAAAATGTAAGATAGCTAGTGTTTTGAATTAATTTATCAACAATACTTTAGAATGTATGTGACAATTCTGTAGTTCAAGGGCATATGGGCATGTGTGCCACATAAAATAGCAAAGTAAATATGTAATGTATTTAACTTGTTTTATTCATGCATTTCTCATTCAGGTATCTGAGTGTTTCCCTGTCAGAAGTGTAAAAGGTTAATAGATCATGCTTGGTTTTTGCACTGAACCACATGAATTTAAAAGATAAAACCAGAAAGCATTCTTGGACATTTATCTTACAACGTAAGCATGCTTTAACTGATTGCCTGTGTCTGTTCTAAGCAGTTATGCTGTAAAATACCTGTGAAAATATTTATGAAGTTGCTCAGGAAACTTGCCAAAATGTACTAAATGGTAAATCCATGGTTTTGGAAAAATGCTTGCTACATTAGAGTAGACATACTATTCAAACTATGTTTGACCTTGTCTATACTTCCTTAATTATAAAATTATTGTGAATCAAAATAAATATAACATTAACAGTTAAACAACCTTAATTCTGTAGCTTAACTTCTTACAGAGTCTGCAAAAGATGATTTTTTTTTTTTAAGTTTCACTAGTATATTTAAAATGTGTTTTAAAATTAATTAGGACTTTTAGAACACCTACAATTTCCCTCTCACTGTTTATGTGATTAATTATTTAAATGTCAGAGTACCTTGTCTTTTTGTAGAATGAAGCAAAATGATTTAACAAATGGGGTTTATGGAGCTCTTTCCAACATTATGAATGAAAAAGTAAACAGTGAGTACTCTTACAAACTTCTTTGTACTGTATATCAAGTCTTATTCAGAAGTAGAACAAAACAGACTGTAAAAAATTGCAACACTGATGTACAAAATATGTGAAGTTGTTTTAAGGGAACTGAGAAAGAGAATCGACTAAGCAACTGTTGATTTGTGCTCAATTTACAAATTGGCAAACTTATCCTGTCATGTTTTCACGTTCCCATTGCAGCTACATTTAAATAGCTGAACATTACAGTTAAAACATGCAGCAGCACTTACCTTACTGCCTTGAAGCTGCTTTCCTTAATTCCCAGAGCAGATGCAGTAAGAGACTGTATCGACCAATATATGCTCTAAACAGTGTCAGGAGGTAAAACTTTGCCAGATCCTCTGTGTTACAAGAGGAGGAAAAAAAAAAAAAAAAAAAAAAAAAGCCCTAGTCACGCTGTTCTCTGAAGCTGCTATGTCATCATGGTGATCTTGTGGTGTGGCATGGACAAAAATGCAGCTCCTTAATGAAGTGCAGGTGGATACCATATTTCATACAAGGACAACCCATCTGTTACTCCTGTGGGATCAGAGAACGATATTTCACAAACCTGAGAAAGTTTAGAAGCCACAGGCTTATACAAGGAATTTTTGTATTTTAGAGGGAAAACATTGTAGATTGTAAAATGAATTGCAAACAGGCTTTTGTTTTCCAACTTATTTTATACTGCTAGACGTGAACTAACACATAGCACTCAGACCTCAATGCTGCTGTTCTTCTTCAGCCAAGTGACTCATTCATTTTTCTGCCTTTTCCTTTAACTATCTTATGACCACACTAAAATCCTTAATAAAAGCTTTAGCCTAAGGATCAGATTCAAAGATGCGGCATTATCTTTGAATCATAACCTTTTCCACATTACATACTGAGTCCAAAAATTACATACCTAAGTTCAAAGACTCTTCTGCAAATCATTGGAATTGATTTAGTCTGAAGATTTTCTTTGGTGGTTGAATGTAAGTTTGTTTAAGAAAAACACATCCCAGGAATGGGTTTTCAGCAGTTACTGTAAACTCTCTTCATACATTTCTTCATTTCTGCACTTACAGTTTTCTCCTGCTTTTTAGAATCTGGAACTACTCAGCTTTATGTTGTCTGTTTCATATTCCATGGATGCAGTTCAAGAATGCATCTTAAGGCTTGGATGAGATGTTACTTTCACCACGCAATGTCGAAAAATAATGCATTAGGACAGTAACTATTTAAAGTGAATCTTAGTGCTTCCATAGGAACCTTCCCTTATCTCTAAATGGAGGATATCTTCCTTTTTTATGAGGCATCTTTTTTTTTTTTTTTTTTTTAAAGTTGGATAGGATCAAATGTCAAATGTGCATATAGAAAGCATGCAGAAGCCATTTTGAAGTGTCTTGCGTGTTTAATTGCATTTGACTGTAACTCTTCGGGGTAGAAATCCAGGGATTTTGTCCATTATCAACTTACTATCTTTATGAAAGTCATCTGCTGCTGCTGCACCTCAGTCTCCATGCCAGTGAAGGTTACTGGAGGTAGGGAAAAGCCATTTCCCTTCACCAAGAACAGGAAAGACACCAAACACTTACAGACCTCTGTGCCTCTGCAATGCCCCAATTAGCAAACAAATTTGCTCAACACAGAGTGCCAAGTACCAGCGCAGCCCACAGGGAGCGAATGTTATGTTTTTGATGTTCTGACATTACGCCTGTCTCCCTGGTGTGGGAGACCCATTTACACACTGGGAAGTATGTCGGTGACAGATCATGGCTACACTACTACTTGAATGGTGGCAAGAAGTGAATGTGAGGCTGTGGGATTACAGTAGTGAATTAATCTAAGTGGAAAACAGCATGGTATCAGGACTAGAAATGTAGAAGTGGACAAAGCTGCTGTTGTTCTGCATGTGGACAAGCAGAGGCCAGATGGAGTTTCTCATGCGCAGAATGATATTTATCTGAAAACTCCTTCATTAGCTTTAGCTGACCAAGGAAACCTAAACTGTGACTTGACTGCAAATGTAGCAACAAGCAGGAGCACTCGGAAAGAGATCAGCTGGAATAAAAAAAAATATTTTTCTTGCTGAAATAGATAACCTTTAAGGCAATACCAGGGTTTGCTCTGTGGAAGAAAGTATATCAAGCTGAGAAATGGAGGATGATATTTGTAAAGAGAATTTTTAAAACCACAGGAAAGGCACTAATTGTGTTTTCTCTGACTATAGATTTGTTTTGGAGAAGCCCAGTATTGTGATAAATTAACTATATATTTTGAAATTTCAGTAATAGGTGTAGTTTTGCATTTGCAGTACAAATACAATTGTACATTGGCTGCAAGAATAGGATAATCCAGGCTTAATATGTTTTTTGCACAGTTGCATTTATGAACCAGTTTTTCTGTATGTCCACTATACATCCTTTTTCTCATTCTAATAATAGAAATACAGAACGTGCATATCTTTATAACTTACAAAACTTATTAAACAAACTGACGATATTTTGCAATTAACATACGGTAACAGCTTGGGTCACATAAAGTTCAGCCGAGACTTGTTCATTCATATAGTTCCTGTCTTGCTGGCTGTTTTAAATTAGCTATGGAAATTGCACAGTCAAGATGAAGAATCACATGCCTTCCAAGGTTAAGATATAAACCAAAAGATTTTCCTCCCTTTTTTATAAGATTTTTGCAATCTCTCCATTCTGTTATTTAATATTGTCCCTTTGGCATCATTTTTATGCTTTTCCTAGTCTTACTGTTCTGACTTACGAAGCTCTCACCTCATAAGCCTCTGTTTGGGTGAGCAGGTACCTCCCTGCAAACACCAGCAAAATGAAGGTATTCCTTCTTCTGCAACAAAGGGTAGGAGTGTGGTTGGGTCATTTCTTTCTTCCTGGCCGTTTTTTGTGTTCTGTGTGGGGGTTCTTTTGGTAGCTCTCAGAGGTCATTAAGCAGCATGTGAATAAAGTCTAGCTAATTTCCAAGGAATACGCAAAATAATATGTAACTTCACCTATGTCATCTAAGCTGTAAACTGGTTATGAAAATGCTCCACACCTGATGATGTCAGGAGATTTGAATCTTTCACATTTGCAACTACTGTGCTCCAGTTTTTCTTCAAAATTTATTTTCTTTTTCTACCTTATTTATTCATTTTTTTATGGGAAATATGATCAAAACCTGTTCTAATCTAATTTTCTTTGGCTTGTTATACATGAACAGAAATATCTTTTTTATATGACCCAAAACTCCTTTTTTTTTCCCTTTTAATATTCAAATTTTTGTGGCCAGAAATGGCCAAGCCTAATAGGTTGTACTGAAAGGATCTGAAAGCAGGACTCACTGAAAGTGTATCCATTTACAATGGCTGAGACCTAGCCTTCAAATATTGTCAAGTTAGAGTACCTCTATTTTGTTTCTTCATTCATCAGTGACATCCTCTCTGCTTTTTCTCTCGTAAAACTGCCTGCTTTATAGCTTCTATGCACTTCTGCATAAATGCAACTGCCTTCCCACCTATTGTCTTTTAATATCACTTTTTCCAAAAGACTCAAGTTACCGAAACCTGATAGATATTATCTACACCAACTGCTGCTTTGTTTTCATCTTAAACCTGAACCCACGTGTGGTACACAAACCCGAGAGATTTGGGTGCCCAGTATCAGGAGGAGGATATTTGTGTCAAGGGAACGCACAGCCCCAGAAACATTCCTTGTGGAACTTTTCACAGTGCCACATAAAATGGGTAGTGAGCTTTTTCCACTGATCACTCAAAATTGAAATTAAATGTTACTCTCAAGACGAAATGAAGGTTAGCTCATTTTATTTGGCTACCTGCAGCAGAGGTTAAGAAATCTGCATTAAAGGAAAAGGCTGTTCCATGGATCCCATGCAGCAAGCCACTTAATTATAAAAAGGTAGCATAGTGTTTTACATTATATTTCTAATGTCTCTAAACAATGAATATACAGCCTGTTAGCCTATATATAGTGAATAAACAAAAATATGATATTGGCTCATTCTCCAGGAACAATTAGTTAAGTGTTTTTGTAAAATTCTGCAGCATTTTGAAAATATTACTGAAGGCTGACTCATATCAAATCAGTTCCACTAAAAACAATTCAGTTCCAGATCCTGGAGGCTGTAGGTGCTTATTTTTTCATCTGAAAACTTCCATTCCTCCTAATTGAAATTTTATTTTTTCAGCCTCTACACTGAACTTACATGTTAAATGGAAAGTGTTAGAGCACATACTATAAGCATTACAAAATTTGTGGTGATCCAAATCCTTCTTCTCCTTTCTCCTAAAAAGGAAATACCAGCTTTGGAAATTTACAAAAATGGTAATAGTGTTACAACCTATTAGCAAACCGCAACAGATATTTTAGTTGAGAATGAATCTTTGTTTTTGTCCTTCCTAAAGACTGCTCAGTGTTTTGCTTCAAACTTGACAGTGTCTATGTTCTAGTACTGTTATCCTTCTCTCCATTGCTTTTCAGACTGTTTTTGATTTGATTCAAATGGTCAACAGCAAAATTCCTTTGAGTTGAATCAAAGCTTGATCAAAGCTTTTTTTTTATGATGAGGACTAAACAAGAAGGCAGGAGTCTGTTTTTAAGACCTACTCCTTAATATATATAGTGTATGTTTTGTCATAGCATTTAAAATCTGCTGATCCACCTATAAAAGAAAACTAGGTGGCCCTGGAGCATGAGACAATTCAAAGGATTCCTAATGTAAAGAATCCAAGAATATCTCAAGGAGCTGTTGAATTTGTGGGAAAGTTGTGGTTACAGGTGAAAATTATAGCAGCACCTTTGTGCTGTAAACAGTACAGATAATTTATGGAAACGGAAGGGTTGGACTTGGTAAACTTGGTTAGTTCACTGCCTGTTGTTTGTTTATGCTAATGCTATATCAACAGAGACCTGCTTTGAAAACCATTGGCGTCTGAACACCTTCCCATAATCTATGCCTTACCAATGTCTGTCTGCATTCAGAGCACGACACTTTAAGGTCAGAAGGGATGTTAAGTCATCTGTATTCTGCTGTATAACCAGAACAGGGCATTTGGCCCTCTGTTTGTGTGACCCTGGACTGAAACACATCCCCTAAGGGATGGATTGTCTTTGCCATGAAGGTGGGGCAGTTTGGGAGCCACTTAATGTGCAGCATTTTAAAATACTGCCTATTGTCACTTCTAAAATGAAGCACCTTGGACATATCTACGGCTACTACAGAAGATGTTTTTATCCACCAAGTTTAAAATATCTATTATATGATTGGCTACCTATTAGTATCTATTGTGACAGTAGTTGTCTCTTAGTTCATTACCAGCTGAGTGCTGTATGAGATTTTTACATCATTTTCCCTAGGACTGGTGGCAGGTTAACAGCCTTGAGGTAGAGACAGCATCTCCCTATTTATGGTCCATGAGCAGTAACATCACATCGGAGTCCTGCTGTCGCCAGGCTCATGGAAATGGACTGTAAATGAACCAAAGAACTCTTACGTGTCTTCCTGAGATGTTTAAGTACAAATTATTATGACAACCAAATCCTGAAGTATTTGTCACTAACAAATTTTTTTGTGGTTTTTTTCCTTAGAAAGAACATGATATAGTAAAAATACATCAGTCTGAAAAAACAAATTTACTCCTCTCCAAATGCACACAAACAATGATTCTTTTTATTCATATTTCATTGCTAACAATTATCTTGTGTTTCTTTAGTTGTGTGTCCATAACATTATGAAAATTTATATTCCTCATCAAAAACTCCATGGTCTTCCAATTATCTTCAGCCATGCTATCTGTAGATCTGTCACAGATATATTCAGTGAAACTCTTTTATTTTTTTCTTATTACTAATATGTAGAGGGAGACTATTATATATGCTTAATCTTTCTTTTTTCTTCATGTCTCATAATTATTTTCCTTTCGAATTACATTTTTTTCAACCGAAACAAAGCAATTTATGGCTAAAACTGGACTTTTTTGGGTGTTATATCAGGAAGCAAGAGGTATTTGAGGACACACACTTAAATTCTGTTAAAGTATAGGTATTCTTATTTTTCTTACAATTTTTTTCCTCCCAGACAAATTTGTTCATCCTCTTCCTGTTTGGGGGTATTGAGCTCCTCTGACAGTCTGGCTGTGAATATGCTTTTGGCTATATAAAATAGTCAGCTTGGGCAACCACAGATTCCAATCAGTGATTAAATTGTCTTTATTCTTTATAAAGAGATCCAGAGCGGATTAACCTCATGCTGTACGCAACACTTTTTGTCTTAGGAATTGTGCAGTGTTGCGAAACTCTGCTAATGCTTTACTACAGACTGCATGGCACTGCTGACAGCATCTCACAAAATCAAATTCCCCTGGCTACTGTGGCTCCGGATTGTGAGGAGACCTGTCCCGTCCTGAAGCAGTAGCAGGAGGCCGGGCATATATGAGCAATGCAGAATGACATTAGATGCTTATCTTCTGGAACCTTAACTGTGCCCTTGGACTCCAGTCCAGGAAATAATCAATCTCTTGAGGAATATCCTCAAGCTGTGCAAACTGTCTAAACAGTACTTTCTGCAGGCTTCTCTTAACTGAGTATTCAGCTGAATATCTGCAACAAAATGTCACAGAAATAGAGCCAAGCAAAATGAGAGGTACAAGTCTGGAAACAGTCATGATCTATTAATCCACAGGTATTTTCCATTTTCTTACCACCTCTAAAAATCACAGTAATAAAAAAGCCAAAACAAGCAATTATTTGAAAGGTCAAATAAAAACTTAGAAGACAGTTCTGTGATTCCATTAGACCATCTCCTGAGGCCTCACTGACAGTTTTCTTTTTCTTCAATCAAGCAAAGCTTTTCATATATAATTGTATAAATTATATACATTGGAAAGGAGAGAAACTATTTAAGACATTTTGTGTCACAGGTGTTCATAAATTTATTTTGAATGGACACAAATGTCCTAAAGTCTAAGCTGATCTCCATCCAACCCAAGAATGGCCCAGCTGCACTAACTTTTCCCTCACCCTGCAGTTTTTTAAGGAGAGTATAACATTTCCCAATTAAACTTGTTCACCTCCCATAGATTTCAGACCTCTATTTTTTCCTAGCCTAACTCTTTTTTGTTTACCTAGTGGTTTTTTTGGACATCAGTAAGCACCAAGCAATTGTATTTGGATAGTTCTGTACCTGTATATTTATATAAATGTGTGCCTGTTTATTAAATGGTAAACTGAATTGGACCAAAAACTAGAACCAACATTTAGCTCTTTAACTTCCCAGTAGACCTTCTAATGCTTTCAAAATATTTTAATTTTTTTGTTTTTAAATATAAACACATTATTAAAGAGAACAGCATTTTGAAAGATGCTGTATCTTTTTGGAATAGCGATAGAAAGCTAACTCAGAGGGAATGTCTTCCCTTCTCTCTTCTCAACTGGATTGCAATGGCTTTTGGATTGTGGGTATGGAAAGTAAAGCACTGCAATCAAATACTGTAACTCTTCCAAAGTCTCAGTCAGATCAGAACTCCATTTTCTCAGCTGTTCAAAGATATAAAAAACCCAAAGATAAACTTTACTGTGAAGGATTGGAGAAAGCGTTACAACTGACTGAGAAGTAAGGAAAGCATTCAGATAGCAAGCAGATTAACAGCATTTTCAATATTTGGGTAGACAAACACAAAATATTAATGTCATCAAAAAATATTATTGTATAAAAGGAAATCAATGGATTCTCACCCCTTCAAGCTTACATACACTAGTAAATGACATAATGTCTGTGACACTGGCAAGGTGTTCTTTATCGTATTAGTTTATTAGAATAGATTTTTGCATGATTCTAGCCTGAACTGAACAATTCCTAGTCAGGGTTTGGGACTTATCACTCTCAACAGAGAGCTTAAATGAAGCCAGCATGTTTCATGAGGCAAGAAAGCCTTAAAACAAAGATGGGGCTAAGTCATGCTCTAGAGGTGGAATGGCATGATTTCGCTTAATAATACAAATGTAGCTTTAGACTCTGGAATGTAACCTAAGCCATCAATAAGAAAGTAAACATTCAGGTCCTAAGGTTTGCTGACATGACTTGATAAAGAATTTGAATTTTATCAAATAATGATTTCATGGCTTCCACCCTTTTCTCAAAATTTGTGCGCGTTTACATGTGTGTGTTTGTATTTATACAACACTCTTGCTTTACCCTGAGGTTTTGAAGAACATCCATGAACTATTTTTAATTTTCAAAGGAGAAACAAATATGCTCCGGAAACACGATCTGATTCCAAGATTTAGCAGAGTAATGACCTGTAAGTAGAAAAGCTGGTTTCATGCAGAACTGCTGACACGAACTAAGCTTCAGCAGTATCCGTGAACACCACCATAATTCAGGCCATTTTCTTACCCCATAGGTAACTTTTAGACAGACACAGATAATATGACTAGTCACTTGTGGAATAACAGCCCCATTGCTCTTATTTAACCTCATGAAAATAGAATGAGACCTAGGATCACATACTTGTAACAACTATACCAGTAAAGGGAAGGCTTTTACACTGTGTGTTAGCAGTTAAACCTTTGCCATGATTATGGACCTTTTAGCACAAGTAATTGTGCTAAAAATTTAGTAATTGAATAACCCTGAGATCCACCAGATTAGTGTTGGCCCAGACTGGTGACTTTTCTAGGGAGCCCATAAGGGCCATTCTTTCAAGCAAGTGGGGAATAGATGTGCAGGTGATAGCCCACAACATTTTGATTCAAAGCTTGCTGAAGGGAAGGTGTTTGCTTCACCAATTAGCAGGAAATCCTTCTTCTCAAAGCCACTTCTAATGACTTGTCGCATACTCACACCTAAATATTTTTCTAAATGTGGGTTCCAAGGTCTTGGAAAACAGAGTTTGAGCTCCTAATTAATTCTGGTGATGCTGAAGATTTTACTCCAGCCTCATCCACGTTCTCCAGCCACACTGCCTCCACCCATTGGCCAGCAGCTGTGTTCAAGCTGAATCCCTGGTCCTGGCTCTGTTGTAGGCGTGCTGTGCCTAGTTTTAACCTGGCATTATATCACTGATTTGATATCTGAGCTTGGCCTTAGGCCTGCCTTCTCAGTGGCCGTCTGTTGCTGGATGGTTGGCCCACCCCGGTTACAGACACCCAAACAGCTCTGCTGTGCTTCGTTGGGTGCTGCTGCGGCTGCTGCCCTGCCTTGTGTCACTGCTGGCTCCCAGCTTGCCTGCCCTTGCACCACTGCTCCCTCCTGCTGAGCCCCGGCTACAAGCTCAGGGAAAGGACAAGGAATTGAGCTTGGATGTAGCTTGTGGACAAGGAGCAGCAGAGGTCTAGGTGAACAGCTGCTCTGGAAGAGATGGTCATGGCAACAAGAGCCTCCTGGTGTGTTCAGGGCCCTGGTATTGCATGTGGATTCACAGAATGCTTTGGTTTGGAAGGGACCTTTAGAGATCATCCAGTCCAACCTCCAGCTTGCTCTAAGCCCGGTCCTACCTGGTCTTGAATGCTGCCAATGAGGAGACATCCACAGCTGCTCTGAGCAACCTGTTCAGTGTCTCACCGGCCTTAATTTAAACATCTTCCTTACATCCAACCTAATTCTACCATCTTTCAGCTTAAAATTATTGCACCTTGTCCTGTTACTACAGGCCATGGTAAAAAGTCTCTGTCTTATAAGCCTCGTTTATATAATGAAAGGCTGCAATAATGTCTCTCCTTAGCCCTTTTTTTCCCGGAACAATTCCAAATCTCAGCATTTCTTTGTAGGAGAGGTGTTCCAGCACTCTGACTCTTCCTTCGTCTCTCCTCCAGTCCCACTCTGTCAGCTCTTTCCTGTTCTGGAGACCCCAGCACTGTACGCAGAATTGCAAGTGGAGGGTTCAGGGATGTGAAGAAGAGGAGCAGAATCACCTCCCTGGATGTGATGACCACGCTGCTTTTGATGTCTTCTTCAGTTCCTGTTCATACTATTTCTTTCTCAGCTCTGCAGAATAATCTAAAATCCTTGTGCTGTTGCATTTTTTTTTCATAATGTGAGACTATTCCCACTGTCTAAGACATAGGGAACACAACAATCCTGTGTCAAAATTCTGACAAGGGAGTTCAAAGGGAATATTACCACTTCACTGTGATTTAGTCCTTTGACAGCAGTCAAGAGCTGATCTATTTAAGTTTTTCCATGACAATCCAATTATCTGTATCTGTTAAAGTGAAATTCACACAGTCTTCTCTATCTCTCTGTAATCTACACATACAGTGTATAAAAAAGAAGATTGGCATGTCTTTAAAGAATTTGATGCTGAAAATGAGCACTAAAGGATAGAAAAATAAAATATACCCAAAAGGTTAATCTTTTTGTTTCATTTTCGCCATGGCATGAGATGGAGTATTAAGTCACTCGAGGCTTAGGATCTCCCAATCAGTCTGTGTTAGCCGACACTTCAAACACAGTGCTTTGTTTCAAGAACTCATTACAATGTGTCCACGTGTTCCTTCCATGTTAGAGTGATCTGTACGGCCAAACCTCTGAAGGTTTATTCTCAGAAGGGAATAAGCCTTTTGAAGCATTTCTGTTGTCTGGAGTTTCTAGCACTGGCAAACAGTAGTTTGAATTATTCTGTCTTTCATGTCGAGACTATTTTATGCACCTTGAAATTTCTTTTATTTTTTTTTTCCTACACTCTGGAATTTGGTTTATTCTTTACAAGCTTTTGATTCCTGCAAAGATTCAATACCTTGAAATTAAAAGATTAAAGGATTCAGCATCAGAATGCTACATGATTAGCTTTAATTGGTTCTGAGTTTTTCTGTTGAAAGGGCTTTCTAACAAGTGCTTAGTAGTAGACACATGGTCCCTATTTTCCATGCTTTTGTATAGGGATTTGAACACTTTCAAAATTGCTCTGTAGAGCAGGACTAGCCTAATTTATCTCAATTAAAGTCTTCATCTGGAAACAATAATGTAACTTTTATAAACCTGGTTTCAAAAATAGCAACAAAATCCTTAAGGCTTTTTTATTTAAATATAATAGATACCTTAATATACTAGTTGAAAATGAGTAAAAGGTGTAAGTATAATTTATTATAAATTATATACTTCAATGCCATTGAGACAATAACATAAAGAGTTGGAAAAACTTTGCTTGGTTTCATGTAAAATATGAATATAGAATGTTTTGTAAATTGTAGTTATTTATACAGAATCACCCTTGGAAGGGACCTCTAGAGATCACCCAGTCCAACTCGCCTGCCAAGGCAACTTAGAGCAGGTTGCACAGGAACTGGTCCAGGTGGATTTTGAATGTGCCCAAAGAGGGACACCCCACAACCTCCCTGGACAGCCCGTCCCAGTGCTCTGCCACCCTCAGTGTAAAGAACTTCTTCCTCATCTTGTGACGAAACTTCTGGTTGCTGGGCACCACCAAAAGGAGTCTGGCACCGTTCTCTTGACACCTACCTTTGAGATATTTATAGGTGTTGATGAGATCCCCTCTCAGTCCCTTCTCCAGACTAAACAAGCCCAGCTCCCTCAGTCTCTCCTCCTAAGAGAGGTGCTCCAGTCCCTTTGCTAATGGTCCATTCTATCTTTTCATCCAGGGAATATCCAGAATAAAGCAGTACATATTTTACTGTCCATTCTGCCAAAAGCTAGGAGCAACACAGCCTAACAACTAACATTTGTGCATCTAAACAAAATATCATGCCATTTATGACTAGAAATCATAAATTTCAAGTATTCACCTTCTCTCCTTCTGGGTGTGAGCCAAAGACACTACCTGGGACATTTCTTGGCATGGAAATTTCCTGGATGGAGGTGGTTTAGACAGGGTTTTTTTGTCTGTTTAAGAACAGCCTTTTGCGTTTAAAGAGTGGATAGCATATTTTTTTTTTTAACTTCCCTTCAAAATGGATGCCCATTTGTATTTTTCAGTTCCTCCAACTGAAAAATATTGGAGCTATTCACATGGGTGTTTGCAGATGCAAGACCTACGATTATTGCTGCTCTTCAAAAGCTTCTTCACTGTGTTTCTTGCAGCAGGCATACATGTGGATATAGAGATACAACCATCATTGCTTCTCATCACACTGGTATAATTTCATCATTAGTTTTCTGCTATAATCTAAAAAAGTGTGTGAATAATATATATATATATATTTAAAATTAAAATACAGTTTCTCGTCATTTTGCCGATTCTTTCTCCCACAGATTTAAGTCTAATTCAAGCAGGCAGTAACAGAGCATTAACATTCTTCTGGTCTGCTGACTTAAGACACTCTCGTAGAGGTAATCTCCAAAGCTTTCAAGCAGCATAACATACACACTGAGTAAGGGAACTGCCTGACAAAGCAGTTTTGAAGAAATCTTTATCTCTCAGAAAGGAAAGTGTGGAGTTTAACAGGCAGGGTGAACAGCCCTCTGTAGTGCCTGTACCCAGACTGATCTTCTTAAGCACTTATGGCACACTCACAGCCCTGAACTTCCAGAGCAGGAAGCAGGGCAGGAAGCCAAAAGCTGGTTTTTGTCACTTCAAATGTAGCCATTGATGAATCTAGCTGTTTGAGTGTTTGTGTTGAGTGTAATCCAAACAGCTAAACAGTTTGTGTGCCTTTCCAGGACATCCACAGAAACTTTGTTCTTTTGCAGATGGAGCTTCTGGAGCATTGTTAGGATAATGTTTTATGCTAAAGTTTATCAACTCTTTTTAATTTCACTATTTCAATTTGAAGATGAGGCAGTTAATATTGAACATCTATCTCCCAGCCCACGTTTCCCCTTCAGTTCTCTGCAACTTTTCACTAACATGACTCCTTAATTTATTTTCCTTTTTGTTGAATGAACTACTCTCAGTTAAATTAGGCCAACTCTTTTGGGAAAAAAAAAAAAACACCAAAATCCACAGATGTAGGCCAGTCTCTGAAGCAAAACTGACTTCAGAGCAATGCGCCAGTAGAGAGAATGAGCGAAAACCCATCCTTGTTCAAAGCAAGAATATTTGATTGTGGATGTACAAAAGCGCTATTGATTTCACAGCTCTCCACCTCTGACTGAATAAAAATAGAAAACCAAAACAGCAGAGTATGTGAATTTGTGTACCCCCTTCTCATAAAGCCTTGTAAACCGTTTCCTTCTGGTTTTCTCTAGTTAATAGTAACTTTGTTACAGTCCCTCAGTGACACTAGATGGCAAAAAAGAGTAGTGGTGGGATCAGAAAGTCTGTAATCTTTTCTAGTTATTTTGCATATGATATTAGAGATTCATTAAGTTAATGCTTGCTTTGAACAAACACAATTTGTCAGCTTTCTCCTATTTTTTATATACTAGTGTGAGTTAGAAAATGCTATCTGTTTTTAAAAATAGCTAACATAAGCAGAAATAGATTATAACAGAGTGGTTCACTAGCAGCTAAAAAAAACCCCAAAAAACCAAAAAACAAAACAAAAAAACCCCAAACAACCAAACCAAATTATGGGCCAAAGTGCTATTGCCAGACCTTGTCCTTAGAGGTTTTAGAAACAGTTTGAGGAGGCAACTGAAAAAAAAAAAACGTATGGTCCTGGAAATGAGAGCAACACATTGATGCCAAGGATTTCAGAGCTGATCCTTTCCGGGTAATGCAATTAGGGTTAGTGTCATTTATACATCAGCAATTGAGTATAAGATAACTCTCCATAACTGTCCATAACTTTAGGAGAAACCAGACTAAAAGATGGCCACACCCTTGCCAGCAGTAAGGGGTAAGATGCTCTTGGCTGCACCAGGAAACAAAGGTATTATTCTTTATATGTCTGAGTCCAACCGCTGTGACCATTTACTGTCTTCATACTTTGCAAAGAAACTAGAGATGCACTATGGGTCCTAAAGACATTGTGCTTTAGTTCTCTTATTTCTTTCTACCCAGTTGTTTATAGATTGTTTGTGTTGGTTCTTCTTTTTTCCTTTCTTTTTTCCCTTCCTTGTTTTGTTTTTAAGTGGAAGAGCCATCTGTTCTGTATTTATATGAAATGCAGTTTTAAAAGTATTGGGCTTCCCGCCGCTTTGAAGTCTCTGCAGATGCCGTGCATGGATAGAATCCCATCAGTCTAACATTGTTGGTGTGGCTGCACAAATTATGGAAAACCAACAATGCGTTTACCTTTTGAATTTGTCGTGATCTTGCTTAGGTCTCCTGTTACAGCATTTGCTTATTCTCTTTCATTGAGCAAGTCTGGGAACCAGGAAAGTCCCGCTGTCTTTGCAGCCCTTGGTTGTTAGCGGGGAAAGTACTTTATGAGAAATAACTGGTGCTTTAGCAGCAAGCAGCAAACTTGATACGGGACACATCATAGGTTCTACAGAGGAGGAAAAGACTCAGATATTTTCGTCTGGACTTAAAGTTTGCTCCAATTTGGAAGAAAAGCCCTCATATGAGAGGTTTTAAAACTACGGATGGAGAAATGGAAAGTTTGTGCTTCTGTTTATATGATGCTTTATGTAATTGTTATTGTTTATTGTGTGAATCTCTTTCTGTAACCATGTACACACAAACCCTGTGGAGCTTTTCAGGGTGAGACAATGCCTTTGTTCTTGCTTTAAATGTTGGTGCTTAGTTTTCTGCATGAAATCTCTGCACAATAGCTGATATCCAACCAAGAACCAAAAGGAAAAAAATAAAACTGCTGATTTCCTGGAGGGTTTTCCCTGCAGTGACAGAAAGATATAATATACTGTTTGTTTTATTTAAAAATAATACTCTGAAAATGTGAAAGTCAGAAGAAAAACAGATAGAAAGCTGAGAAATCATTGGCTACCACATGAAGAAGACAGCTAAGAAGAGTGCAAACAGGCTTTTTCAGTGTAATGGTTATAGTGAGTAATGGTTATAGTGAGTAATAGTTGTTTCCAATTATTTACTACTGAATAAACGACAGCTATAAAAAGACTGCATTTGTTTGCTCTAAAAAGAAAAAAAAAAATTTTTGGGAGAGTTAGGCATGAAAAAGTTCCTTGAGACAAAAGAATTTCACACAATTTGTTTTTACTTTAGCTATCACCGTGCCAAAGATGCTCAATTTTCAAGACTTAATTAAAGTTCTGACACACTACGTTATGCTATCAAAAAAAAGAAGAAAGACAAACACTTTGGAGTTTGCCTGTATTACATTATTCTTTAATATAAATGACATATAAGTTTTACAAATTAGAGAGATTGACCTTGGAGTATTAAGAGTCTGCAGAAGATTTTTTCAGGTGATGTTTTTGTTGAGTATATGTTTAGCTTTGAAGATTGGCAGTAGAAATGTGCAGCCTACCTTCGATGTGCTTGCTACCCACTGGTATGCGTTGAAGAATCCCAATTTACAGAGGGCTCCAAATCACTCTAAACAGATCTACAAATGATGTCCCAGCAATGTCTATAACTGCAGCTATTTCACTTCATATATTTCTATACTTAGGATTTTGCTTATAGTCTAAATTGCACAAATTCATCAGATGGAGGAGCCTGCATATCTCTACTTCACAATTAATTCCTTTTCTTTTAGAAACCAAAACCAGTAAAGGATACTGAAAAACGTACAATGCAGAACAAGAGAACTGTGAACTGCTATGGTTTTTTTGTTTAGATAAATGGATAACAATTTCTAAACCCTTATATCACACCCTGCAAGGCAGTAAATTCATGAAAACTGCTCTTGTGACAAAGGTGAGAAGGATTTGCACTAGAGAAATTTAGTCATTGAGCTCCAGATATAGGTTACGCATTTTTTACTGCAGTCTACTCAATATTTTGTTCATTAGGCTGATGTTAGGCTAATTCTGAATAGCATTGCGCTAGAAGAATGGCAAACTTTAAAGAACTATGTGTACAATATGAATTTATTTTATTTTTCCAAAAATAATGACATTAGCAACAACTTTATTTGCCTCTGCTAAATAGATACATTCAGAATTATCTTAGAGTTATAGTGGATATTTTTAAACCTCCAGGGCTTGAAATAAATTTAAAGGAGGTAACTCTTACCTTCTCAAGTCTCAAGATGATTTGAGTCTTTTTCCCCTCTACTATTTTTCTCTGTGTGTGGCTATAAAAATAACCTCAATCACTATCATTTTTTTTTATTTTATATCATAACTTGACAAATATTTACTCCGAATTTCATATACAGTGGAATCTGAAAACCTGCAGCATTCAGCAAACTGAAAAATGCCACAGAAAGCATGCTGGAAAAGAAGGCTGAAATAAGTCAGTTTAAAGCACTGTTGGCAATTCTTTTTGATGGTATGCTCGCCCTTGTACATCTGTAATGTTTCATTTATTCTACATCAATGGATCACCTCCACTTTAAAGTGAAGCTTCTGGCACTTGGCGTTAATTGTTAGCAACGATCGTTTGAACAGGCCTATAACAACAGATACTTCAGCTGGAACACGACCGAACCCCGTCTTTGGACATCTATTTGTAATTCCCAATCTGTACTGCAGAGCGTTCGTGGATACACCGGAAGGCAGAGGGCTGGATTTCCCAGTACTGCACGGGGTTGCTGAAGAGGCTGACGCCGGAATAGCTCGCCTTTTTGGTGTTGTAGCCAAGAGGGCAAAAGTCGTTGATGCCAATGGAAGCAATTTTATTGTTGTGAAGGTAGACGACCTGTAAGGCATAGCAGTGCTGAAGTGAGAAACAGAGCTATCATGGCAAATATGAAAAATGATTTCATAGTAAGCTCTTGGTGTGTGGTTTGCAACATTATATGAAGTAACAATATGTCTTTTTTTCCAAACAAACCCTTGGCTGTTTCCCCTCTGAAATACCTAGTGTGCACCTGATTGAAACAATTTCTAAAGAAAGTGCAGAAACTGTGCAAGGCAATCTGATAGCATTACAGTTGGCTGGTTGTAGTGTAACCAAAAGAGGACCTAAAGACGTGAAATTATGAATACAGCGCTGTGGCTCAGAAGCACAACTGTATATAGAGAAGGTATTTGATGCTATTTGGTTTCTCCCCAGCTCTAATGCTTTCATTCTCATGAGTGCAACTATATAGGACTCAGAGCCAAAGTAATTACTAAACATGATTTACAATAGCTGATGAATATTATTTTGCTCCAGGTTACCAGTTTCTGCAGAATTTTTCCAAGCTACATACAAGGGGTCATTTACATTTGGGAGTCTTCATTCTTTGGGAGCTTTCTTTGCTGTAAAATCTTAGTCCAGGTGAAGATGGATATAAATTGCTCCCAAGAGGCAATCTTTCCAGATATCCAGCCACAAGGACCTCAGAAATACTGGTGATGTGAAATGCCTATTTTGTCTGTTTGCCCTCCTGATTGCACTGTTTTGTGCAATAACAAAGGAAAGGTTATTGGGAAAGGTTGCAAAATGTTGAGTAGGACTGGGAAAAAGAAAAATCAACAGAGGTGATGTTCTTAGAAAGTACTTTTTGAGTAAAGAGGAAACCAAATTACACAAGCAATCCCCTATCTGTTGTGGACCCTCAGACACACAGAGACAACAAATGTACACCTCCAGATTTACACACCTCCATAACCATTTCCACACACACAAAAAAATCAGAATAAGAGTCTTCCTATTGTATGCAACATTTCCTTGATAATTCAAGAGTTTATGAAACTTGCATCAAGTTACAAATACTGCGCACATTTCCATTCAAGGCTGAATAAACACAGAAATCCCATTAGGAATCTTTCAACTCCTGCTCTCTGAGACAGTATGATAAACTTTACCTGTATATATTTGTGTTCACCCAGCCCACCAGGTACTCTGACAAGTTCATTGTTGTTCAAGTGGAGCTCTCTCAGATGAGGGACATTGTTAAGAGAGCCATTCTCAACTGAAGAAATACTGTTGAAACTGAGACCCAGTCTGAAAAAGTTAAAAGAAAAGAAAGAAAAAAAAAAAAAAGAAAAAACAAAGAGGAAACCAACAAAAAATATGTTAAACTTGCCCGCATAACTATCTTTCTTGGGTTGATTGCTTCTCTACACTGCTTTGCAAAACAGGCCGGGTTAATTTTCAGAATTATGTGTGAGCTAGGTAGAGCTAGTTTAAATAAATACATTTAAATAAATTTGACATCTGATGTGAACAATCATAATTATCATTATATCACTCAACTTGTGCTTGTGATACTGCACACTTTGATGAGCTCTTTGACTAACCCCAGCGTAAATATGTGCTGTGCACCTCCACAGGCACCAGTCTTTCTTCAAAAGCTGAAACATGGGATATGGGATACTTGTATAACTTTGGGAGCACTGTCTGTAACTTTTTTTTTGTCAAACTACACAACTCCTGCTCCCAGAACTGTTAAGATTAAAACTTTATCACATCATTCTAAGATACTTAAGTAGTTAGAGCCGTGTTAGGTACTGGAAACAGGAGCTCAGTCATAGCGCATGATCCCTTTAGCAGGACACAGAAGTGGGACTTACACATTTCTCTTAAGTTCCAATCCAGAGTTTTCATCACAAAGTCATCCTCTCTGCTTTACACATCCACATACTAAGTTTAAGGCACAATTTATGTTCAATTTGGACTGCCTGTTTCTATCTGTGTATTTCTGAGTTAATATGATTTTGGTTTGTAATTACCAAACTACAGAAATTTTCTAGAGACTATCATAAATTGCAATGCTGTGTTGCAGCAAACAAATCAGTGACAATACTTCAGGAGTTGTCATCATCAGGAGTTTTGTAATTTGAGAAAATTATTTCTATAAAGGCTAAATCTAGCTCATTTATTTTGCTCTATCTTTTTTCCCTTAAGGAATCTTGTTTTTTGATATTGAAAGGGAAAATTCTCTGAGGTTTTTTAAAATAATTTAATCAATAAGAGAATTTGATATGTGTAATAAGAAACATGTTAAAATAATTTGCTATGGAGGAGTACTTTCAAAGAAAGTTTTCTTTACAGTTATCTAATAACTTGTAATTCTTTGTGGCTTATGGCTGTTTCAGAAGTTGGGGTCTGAACCTAGAATAAAATCACAGAACTGAAAATTCTTGTTTGATCATTGTGGCAGAGAGGTTTCCTAGTATTAACTAGTATTACATATAATGCAAATAGTCTTATCATGCTAATTTAAGCATTGCAATGTTTTCAAACTATTAAATAACAAAGGAGAATTTAATGAGATGTCCCACTTACATCAACAGGATTTCTCAGAAATCAATTCATAGTATCCGACCCCCTTGCTAGAATTTGGTAATGATTTTTCATTGAAAAATTATTAGAATGAACTTTTCTTTGCGTAGAGTATACCAAGATTTAGGAAAGCTGGGGGATTGGATCCTACAGAGCAATTCAGTCTGAAGTTCTACAGAATTCTTACGAAGGACTTCAGTGATGGGTACTCGTAGTGAATGTCTTTGAGGAGTTTTTGAAAAAAACCCTCCACATTTTGTCAGAGGGCTATAAATTCTTGTTTGGCTCATAGCTAAATATGCGCTTGCTACATATGCAGGTCTACAAGCAGATGTGTCACACCTGGAAGACCAGTATGAAAAAAAAGCAGTTCTGACTCTCGTATTAGACAAAGTAATCCCTTTGCACAGTCTTTTGGGGAAAGAATGAAATTGTAGGAGCCTGTAGAGAAGTGGACCTAAGTCCCACAAGGAGTGAAAATATGCAATTACATCTCCTCTAGATGTCTTAAAAAAAACTTCTCAGTCACTCGGGGCTATGCTTACAGATGAAGTAAGCCAATATTATTGTGTAAAACAGAGGGTGATTAAGAGTGTTTGGAAAGAATATGGTCTTCATCACCCTTCCCATAGGAAAAAAAAGGAAGAATGTGAAAAATCCCTCTTGCTTCATACATTGATATATTACTTCCTTTTATATTAGTGAATAAGTAACATTTTCCAGTGTTTCAGTAGATCTAGTCCCAGTGTTCTAAATCATTGAAGAGCATCATCAAAAACATATCTAAAAATTGAAGAAATTCTCAAATACAATTTTACCTTTTTTCTCCAACATCCCTGCTGGATGAAATTTCCACGATTTTTTTTAAAGGAAACTTCGTGGTGTTCGACATCATCATTATTATGGGCTTACAATCATGGAATCATTAAGGTTGGAAAAGACCTCTAAGATCACAGTGTCCGGACATTAATGTGACCACACCATGCTCACCACCAAGCCACGTTCCCAGGTACCACATCCACATGCCTTTTGAAAACTTCCAGGGATGGTGATTCCACCACTTCCCTAGGCAGCCTGTGGAAGTGCCTGACTGCCCTCTCAGTGAAGAAATTTTTCATAATATCTGATCATAACCTCCCTTCAGTTCACTGTATGGAGCTAAACCATTTCAGTAAGCTTTGGTGGGTTATAGACATTAGTTATATCAGATGTGTAATGTGAATATCCTCTTGGAGCTCGTTCCTGCATGTAATCAGCAAAGTCTTTGTTGGGTCTTTCATAAGATTATTGGGTTTTACCCTGAAGCACTCTGTGAAGGCCTTTGAAAGACTTAAGAGTAATTTTACAAGGAAAACAAACAAACAAACAAACAAAAAAAGGACAAATTTTGTACATCTACTAGAATGCAAGAACTCAAAAGAGAATGAGCAATAGACTTACACCAAGCTCTTGCACGAAACATTTTGCAGTTTAAAATACCTTAGCACAGTCAGAAAATTTACCTGCTTCTCGAAGTTTAACTGTGCTTTAGGGCAGCCATTAAACTGTTGAGCTCGAGTTGACATGAACAACGTTGTCTGACCCTGTCCTAACATCTCTGAAGACTTAGATGTGTAAATAAAAGCTGGGTTTTGGTATGGTCTGCTGGAGCTCTTCCACAGCTCCCTCCTTTCCTCATCTGGCTGCTCTGTTTTGTCCAGTGTGCTCCTTGTTCACCAATCTGTGTTGTGCCTCACCTCTTACTTTTGCAAAAGGGGATCTCTGACTATGCTTAGGTTATCTGCTTAAGCACAGGGCAGAGAGTGGTTTAAAATTTGGTGCCTGCTCTGAGAAGCTCCACTTTTCCACACCACTATCAACAGAATATTTTGTTGCTCCGTACAGTACAGCCACAACAGAAGCGGCCCAAGGTTAGGTATTTTTAGGACTCCATTTTAGGACTCCATTTTAGGACTCCATTTTAGGAGTCCACTTGCTGTTTAAAACTTTATCTCTTAAGGCAGGCTTCCAACAAAGCTGTCCAAAGTTGCCTCTAGTGTTTTCCAATTGGGAATGTGAAAAACAGAAAAACTGTGTCCTGCATTTGCAGGACAGCTCAAACACCCCACAACTCCCACCTCCAGTAGTGTAAACTACTCTCTGCCTGAGTAGTTATCATCTTGGCTTGGTTTTGGAAGTTTTCTTCATCATTTCTCTGAAGAGCATTATATCCTGTACTAAGCTTCTATTACAAACAATAACTGCTTCATAGTCCTCTAACCCATACTTACAGTGTTTCTATTTTTTCATTAAAATCTAGGACAGACTTTTTTTTTTTTTTTTTTTTTGAGTGTGTGATCAAATATGAACCTAAAATACAAGATGAAGTGCCTTAATTTATAAGCTCTGGAAAGCTGTTCTAAGCCTTATATCTTGGAATTTTCAGATCCAAAATATGTGTTAGGTTACTATATACTTCATTGCACTGAATTGCTGTCCAAACTACTATAAATAGTAGTAAACTTCACTCCTGTTACTCAGTAGTCTTTCTCTGATATCTGTTTTCTATCCTCATTACGATGAGCAGAAGGATTAAAATGAAAATCCTTTAATTAGATCCAGTAATCTGATTAATGGTCTGATTATCAGTCTTTGATCAATTAAAGTAATTTCATAGTAAAGTTTTAAAGTATTAAACTATTAAAATAACTTGTAGTAAAGGCCCATTTTACTATTCTAAATGTTTTTTGATGGAACAAATTCACAAATAAATCTGTATAACTACTTTTTGGGAATTTTCCTTATATTTTCCTACAGTAGAGAAACTTACTCAACGATACTCACAGATTAGCGGAGTAAAATCACTGATAGTGACAACAATTCATTTAAATTTTATGATTTTTTTTAAAAAATCATGTTCCTGGACTCATTGCAGACTTGCCTTTCTTGAGAAACAAAGGAACCACTGCTGAAAGAAATTTTGGTTCCCATGTGCTTTTAACCTCAGTTTCCAGGCAAAATGTATGAACAACGCTGTGTTCCAAGAAAACTACATAAACCAAACATGGACATACAATAAAAGAAACACGATATAATTTTAAAAATCTAATTATTCTCTCTTTCATGTTTTTTTTTTCAAATAAATCACATAAACAGTTGTCTTGGGCATATATCACTCATAATTGAAAACAGACAAAAAAGGAAAATAAAAGAAGTGTTTGTTCTCTTCAATCAGTACACAAATCCTTGGAAGCCTTTCCTGCTAAGTTATGACTATTTCAATGATTCTAAAACTCACAAAGCCCAGACTGATGTTTTCTAATTGTGTCTGCGGCTATTGCAATTTCAAGCAATGTTTTATGTGAAAAGAAGAAATCAGTTCTTACTTTGCCAGGTTGGTGAGTCCAGAGAGACCGTCAGCATCAACCTTGCTGATTTTGTTACCATCAAGGTGAAGTTCAGTAAGGGATGGAGGAAGGCCTGAAGCAGAGAACACCATCAAGTTACTTTTGATTATATTGCATTAGCAACTTTCTAAAAAGGACTTGTATTATACCAAGGTTCTTTCACAGGTGACAAACGATTTTTTTCTAAACATGCCCATGAACAATTCACTAAATGAAACAATGAACTTTCACAGCCAGGGAAACTGAAAACAGCTAGTAACAATATATTTAGCATGGAATAAGACCAAGTTCCTAGAGTCATTGTAGAAAGCTAACTCTTGAAATACAACTAAATTAAATTCTTTTCAGATATTACTTGTAGCCTTCATGATTATGTAAATGAGACATATAAAATATTGTAGGAGAAAGGACTTTCATTTTAGCCAGACTATCCACATACATAAATGTGCAAACACTTGGTACTTAGATATTTAGCAAGTAACAGCAGTAGAAAATGCAATTGTAAGTATGAGGGAAAATAATTTTAATGTTATTTTAGTTAGGGTTCATACTAGTTTACAATTTCTGTTTATCAGAAAAAAAAAAAAAAAAGAGGAAACATATTTTACCTATCTGAGGTTCCTCAAAGGAACATGCAAAACAGGAAATACGGGAAGGAAAAGAAAAACAACCAGCATTATCTTTCAAAAGGTTTTCAGCCATTTCAAAACAATCTCTTGTCTGAAGTATGAAGAAATTGAATATAATTTCTTCTATATTGGAACCATTCTGGTTTGTTTGTTTTGTTTTTAATAAATTACAATGAAATTGTTCTTATTTTGTAGGAATTTGTAATTAAGTACTTTGAAAAATAGCAAAGGTTTCTGGTTTGTACAGTATTTTTGGCTTCAAAACCACAGGCTTGTGGAGGGCTGATTTTATGCTTGTAGAACTTCAGTTAATTCTACATGAGTTTACAACTGTGTCATGTTGATCAGACTCAACAAACAGGCTTGGAGTCTGAAAACATTCTTTCACTTTATATTTCAGCTATGAGACAAGAAAAGCAAAATAACATAAAATGACTTTTGGCAGTGCACCTGTCATGGAGCTTCTCATCACAGAAAGCCAAAATTTTCCAAACTAATAAAAGTCATCTGATCAAAAAATTGATAAGTACTGACTCAAAAAGCATCCATAACAATTTTTTTTTTCTCAACGGACCAGAAGTTACCACATCATACCTGCGCAAATCTCTGAAATATTTTTTGAATTCCTTACCTTTTGGGATGCTTGTAATGTTGGTGTCTGCGATACGGATGTAAGAGAGCCTCTTCATCCCCTGAAAAGCTCCGTTTTCAATGCCTGAACTCTTGATTGGATTGGTGCCTAGTTCTGCCAACAAAACATGTTTGTGAGCTGTGCTGCAGTGTAGGTGCCTATATTCTTCAGGTCATAGCAAATTTGGAGGTACAATTTATTGGGACATTTTTTTTTATTTCTACAGATAATCACTGTTCAAACCGAAAACAACATCTTGAAAAAGCACTGCGTTGCTTTTGTTATAATTTCTCATGCTCATACCTAAGACAATCACTTGATTCAGTCCATTAAAGACAGCTTTCCTCAACTTGGAGATCTCATTCTCATGAGCCCGTATCTCCTGGAGAGACTTCGGCATATTTTCTGGGAGTTCCTTCAGGTTGTTCTTGGACAGGTAAAGCCTTTCCAGTTTCTTCAGAGGAGCAAAAGCTAGTGGGCTTATTTTGCTGATTTTGTTGTTGACAAGAATCAATGCCTGTGGAGCAATAATGAAGGAGATCTCAGATGATCACAAGGGAAATTGTTTTAGTAGTGAAACACTTAAAAATTAGTTATTATTATTATTACTACTACTACTATTATTATTATTATTACTTTCTAGTGCCTTTTGATGTCTTCTGATGGCAAATTTGGTAAGCTGAAGAAAATGCAATGCAGTACTAAAGTAATAGATTGTAACCTTCTGAAACAGTGAAAGATAAGTCAAAGATAGAACAAATCCAAGTGTTATTGCATTGCTGAGACTGCAATACAGCTTCTGTTAGCATCCATAATTTATGTTCAAGAGTAAGTACAGTCATTCCATTTGAAAGCTGTGAAGAACAAGACAGTCACAATAAACTAATCTAATTTTTGTTTGGGTATTTTTTTCCTGATTTTGTTTATTCTAAGGATACTTTTATACCTTACTCATCATCACAGAACCATTCTAACCAGTTTCTCCTGAAGAGGAAGTTCTATTACTCAATAGAGTGAAGGCACAGCTCAGATTACTAAAAATATGCATAACATCACCTCCTTCCTGTTAGTCTTATAAGACTGCACTTACTAAATTTCTGACCGACAACAACCTTGCTCTTTTTGCAGGGATATAAGCTATCCTTTTGTTAAGTGAAACTCTGTATGGAAGGGGGACAATCTAAAGCATCGTGCTCCAAGTCCTGCTGTTGGGAATCACAGACCATGTTCACTTTGCCTTCCCTGTCAGTGCCTAACCCGGTTTTCGCAACTGTGATATCCAGGCTCCAGGTAACCAAGCAAATTATCTCTCTATACAGCCAGGCCAGAAAGGCCTCCATGAAAGCACTGTTACCTGTAACAGGTGTTCTCTGCATGCCTGTGAAATTTTACAGTTCTAACCCTCGTGGATTAATTAATCATGACACAAAAAGGGAGAAGAAAGTCCCGTTACTGTCAGAGCACAACACAGCGCTGGAAAGCATTGCAGGTATAACAGATACTTGAATGACTCTTACCATTCCATCTGTTTGCTTCCTACCCATCAGATTAACAGCGCTGCATGTTTGTGCAGCGGATTAGGTAGAATGGGCCATATAAATGCATATACAATACCCACTTATGCTTATTACTATAAAATAGCTACAGAGCATCTTTTTTCCTCTTCCTGCATTATGCTAGTTTCAGAAACAGAAGACAAAAGTTGTATATACTATAGTGAACACTCAGAATGTTCTCATACGCTTTCAATTTTTTCAGAACTACACTTCAGTCTGTTTCTTGGATGAAAATGGAGCGTTCGACTTATTCCACAATCAGTTAAGTATTAAAATAATGACAAGACTATCAGACCCTGTGACAGCACCTTTCCATCATGGAAACTGAAAGAGAAGTGGGAAGATAGTTTAAAATGGTGACTGATGTGTATTTTTCCCCCAATGGACTCCTCTTGCAGATCATCCTGAGCAAAGCCAGCAGTGTGCACTGAACATGGTTTCATTGAGTGCATGTAAAGCTTAACATATCTGGTTTTAATTTTGTATACTAGCTAGAAATAACTCATATGCAAGACGAGGTAGAAGAGGTCACTTGCAGTTCAGCAGAGTATTTCCCTTACAATAAGCTTGTCCCAAAATAAATATATTGATCAGTGGAAGCCATGGCCCCAACTCTCTTTTATTTGGGCCTGTACTATAAAATCTGACATGAGAACACGTGGGCACTCATTAGGAGTGATTTCCTGATTCATGATTGCCAGAACTGTCATACAGATGTAGGTTCTGCCCGCAGCGAATATAGCTGCCTGTACAGTGTTAGGACATGGCAAACAAGCCAGTTATTCTGAAGTGGTACAGTTGGAATTGTGCAGATTAGTCTCTCACATTATATTTTTTTTAATAATTGAATGTGCTACTGCTAATTATATTGTTCTTTGTTCTTATTAATTTCACCATGGATTTCTTTTCCATAGATCTCTAAGTCAACACTCAATGGATCTGGACTCACATTATGAGCACTTGAAATTTTGATCCTGCATCTTGCTTTTTACTGCTTAGCCATTTGTTTCACCTAAAGGTCTGCTTACCATTTTTTTCTTCTTCTTTGATTTCTTTTGAGACCTTTTAGATAAAAATCTTTGGGCAATATTTATCACAACTGATGATTTGGTGTGAAATATTTCTTGATAGAAACAGGTAGGTATTCATTCAGATAGATACTGTAAATATTCTCTGAGTAGTTGATTGTTATATCTCTTCAGAGCAGAACAGATATCCCTGACCAAACCCAGAAATTATCTAGGTACCTAGGATTAATCTGGTTTGCTTTGCCAATGCTTTCTCCTGAATATGTTAATGTTACCTTGGGGAAACACACAGACTTGTTGTTTTATTCAAACAGTCAAAGAGTTAGCAAGTATGGTGTCTAACAAAAGTGTGTATAAAAACACTAATTTCACAGTGGGAACGTGCATTTGCCGGAACAAGGTGGGAAGGTACCACAAATCAGAGTTCACAACGTTTGTTGTACCAGAATGTATTTTAAACCTGCACTATTTTGCCACATTGTTGTGCAGCTGTAAAAAAGAAAAAATAACCCCGCACACTAGAGTTTGCAAGTTTTACTGTCTCCCAGAGCAACAGCAAATGATGAGGACAACACACCACTATAGCACCTGGCAAGTCACAGCCCTGGATTCCTTTCCCACTTCACAATAACTCTATTATATCCAATGCTTAAAGAACTAAGTTATTAGCCTTTGAGCAATGCTGTTTACTTTCCTCAGAATGTGTCCCGTATGGTTTGCATGTAACAAAAGCTAAACCAAACCAAAATAAAATAAAATTAAAAACTCAGGGGATTTAGAGGTCAATGAAAACAGGAACTAGGGGACAGAAACCTAGGGAAAACATCTGCAGGCAGTGTTACTTGAGGAATGGATCTTTGGCAAAAACAGGTCACATGGACCAGCTATCCTGAATAAAGCCCAGATGGCATGATGGGACATCATATTCATATTCATATTCATATGAAATTTTTGTACAAGGCAAGAAGTACTTGGAGAGAAAAATAAGGGTTAACCTGAACGTTCTCAGAATGCTGGAGCCCTTGGTCACTTGCAGTGCTGCTGGTATGACACGATTTGGCAGAATCTGACTGCCCAGAACAGGAGTCATGGGAGTTGATGCTTTTATTTGAAAATTTACCTTCTTCAACCCTTCTGTTCTTAGTGGAGGAAAAAAGATACTTCATTTAGAATAAATATACTCCCTAACCCCTACCAAAAAAATTGAAGCACACCACCAATTCACAGTACTAAAAACTGAGCATACAAATGTACAGCTTTCAACATGATCTTGTACAGGTGCAAAGATATATGGCCTTAACTTAAAAAAAAAAAAAAAAAAAGGCAAGAAAGAAAGAGAAAATAGAGGCATAAATACATCAAGTATTAATATATCATTTAGTCAGGCTCAGAAGGCTCATAGCAATTTCCCATGAATAAGAGAAAACTTAACTTCCATCCTCATTTTCCTGAGATAAAGCTTTTTCCCTCTGCCATAACATAGCAAGTAAACTGCATGGTAAACGTTGTCTCTCTTACAGTGTTGCACTACCTCAACATGACCAGCAGTTTAAGTGGTGTTCAGAGAGGAAAAAAAAATTAAGTTTTGCTCCAAAGATGACTTTGGTTTTTAGTGAAACACCTCTGGTATTTCTGTAGTCAGGGTAAAAACAAAAATAAAAAAAATCACTGTATGACAGGAATAGATGCTGGCTACACTGAAACTGAAGTCAGTGGGAGTCTGGCCATTTAGCTCCCTCTGACCTGGTTTCTACCTCAAGTATTTATTCCCAACATAAAAAGGAGGATTCACAATTCAGGAAAATTTTGGAACCCTTTTTGGCAAGCTTTTGTCAGAATACACCCTGACAAACTCCAGAGGCAGCCTGTGGCAGTCAGGTTGGAATTAGCACTGGGTTGTTCTTGCGGTTACTAAAACTCACAGTTTTGCCCTGTCTAGGGGTGGGGACGAGGACACTAAATCTTCTGGTGTAATTTCATTATATAAAAACCTCAGGAGACTGTTCTGAGGGGTTTCAATCCCCATTCATCTTAATTTTGTATTGTTCGAAGCGAGAGCCTTGCCAAAACCAGAATTAAACTGGAAAATTACCAGCAAAGTTATCGGCCACATTACACAGCGATACACCTGTTTTGCCAGCTGGGGATGGTACCCTTATCTAACATCAATTCTTTACTGATGCATGCAACCCCTTCAGGGTTTAAACTGAAAAGTCAATCCGCTGATCCAACGGAATTTCTTTAATTTCCTGGGTTATGTTATTACCTGGTTTTTATTACAGTTCTGCTAGGAGCAGTTATATCTCAAGAACTTTAAGCTCAGAAGACAGGCATCCCAATAAAAATAATAACAAAATTAATCACTTTCGTTTACCTTATGTTTTCAGTTGTTAGGTCCTACTTATAACCTGGACATGCAGTCAAGGTTTTCTTCCATATTATTGAGAATGTATGTACACTTGTGGAAAAAATAAAAAAAAAAACAACCCAAGAACAAAACAAAATTTTCTACATTTTCCTTTTCCTTCCAACCTCGTCTTTGTCCACTATCACAAACATTTTTGGTCATTCATTAAGTTTGTTACAATTGACCTGATTATTTTATTGTCATTTTCTATAAAAATTTCCTTTCTTCATGAGCTTAGGTCACTGATTCTCTCCAGAATTATGAGGACCTCAAAAATATTTCATCCTGTTGTTTTCCTCACATGAAAAGATCTCTACCTACTGTACAGGAAAATTGTTTTCTGTGTATGTGGTGTGTTCTATGCTTGTTTCAGTGGAAAATCTCATTGTGTGTTAAGCACAATGCAAAGGAAAGTCTGAGGAAATGCAAACTCTCTAAGGGAGTGCAGTATTTCAGAAAGGTTAACTTTTTTTTACCCTCTTAATATTTGTTAGAAACCTAAAACTCCACCACCAGGGAAAAAAAAAGTAAATTTTGTATAGGTATCTGTCAGTCCTGCCATTGAGGATACTAGGAATTGAGTTTAGAGGTAGAACCCGGACAAAGATATGTGTCTTTGTTTTTTTACAGGGTGATGGTGCTTACACATTCTTCATTCTGTGATTTACAGAGAATAAGTGTTTGCTTAACTTCTTTTTATGCCTGGGAAAAGGAATCTGAAGCTGTAAAGAGTTATCAGAAGGCTGGATTATTTCATTAATATTTTTTTTATATTTTAGGAATTTTTCTGTATCCCTGAAAGATTTTCTTAGATCTTTCAACAGGTTTGCTTTGGGTTTTTGGGGTTTGTTTTTTTTGTTTAAAAAAAAAAATAAAGAGTGGCATGAAACTTTCTAATGCAATACATTATTTTTCCACTTTGTATTACTATAAACACTGTTTCAGTTTCTCTGCATGCACATTTAGTGTTGATAATCCTTTAGTGGGGTTATGGTCATAACTCTGAGTTCCAAGTTTAAATCTTTTATCTCTTTGGTCTTTTCCTTCAGTTTAAACAAAACCGGTTTTAGCACTGCTGTGTGTACAAGCCGTGGCTTTGCACAGCTCTGCTAGCTTCAATTAAGTAATGTTCCATTTGATTTCAGGCCAGCAGCGCATTCATCTTCTTTCACTCTGCTAGCTCCGTGCCAATTGAAAAACCCTTGTTGGAAAAGCACGCAGTCACTGTTCTGTTGTTTGTGCTGTTCTCACAGTGATCTAACACAGCTTCTTTCACCTCTTTTTCCAGGTGCCAGGCATTATGCTGGGTTTGCTTTGGCTTTGCCACCCAGCCTGCCCCCCCATGTGCTGTTTGTGTAGACTCGTCCTTTACTCTGCATGAGGGCTTACTCATGGAGTATTTTGGATTCTGTATTGTGTCCGTGGGGTCAGAGTACTGGGCTCCATCCAGAAATGTCAGTCTGCCTGGAAAATTCTGAGAGTTTCATAGAAACAGAAGACTTTTTTTCCTGGCTTTTCCAAGAGCTTTCCTGTCTGACTTTTTTGCCACAGGTCTAAGTAAGGCACAAGCAAGTTTTTTACACAATACCAGATGGTTTTCTGAAACTGTAAAACGCAGTCCTCACCCTTTAAAAAAGGCTGTCTTCAATTTTTCCCCTATTCTCTCAAGACCCCTGGCAAAAAAAAAAAAAAAAAAAAAAAAAAAAAAAAAAAAAAAAAAAATACATTCTTTNNNNAAAATCAAAAAAAAAAAATCTTACCTTTCATTTTCAGATAGAGTGAAGTCTCCGTGTTTTTATAGTACAAAGTTAATAGTTCAGCCACTTTTTCCTGAATAATTTAAAACTGTAAAGATGTCAATTGCACTATAACTATTGGCTCTGGTGTTTCATGGCAGAAATCTATTATTTGCCCGTAAATATTCCTTCAGTTGCATCCTCTTCTATTTGCTTGCCATATTCCCAAAGCTGCAAATTTTAGCTGCTCTTGGGAAATATACTTAGAAAAATGTCCAATACAAAGAATGTTTTGGTAGGTTCTAATCTGTCTTTCATCCCTAGTGCTGTGTACTAGGCAGTGTAGGATGAGCAGTTCCATTTGTACTGAAAGAGAAGCCATGGGCAAGTTATTGGTAAATCCTTTATTTTCCTGCTGGTTATTCTGGGTTTTAGTAGTGGTCGAACCTCAGTGTCAACCCAACTTGTTAATGAAAATCTCTTCTAAAACTTTTACTCCTGTGGTTGGTGACAGCTATGAGGAAGGTATTTTAAATGGGTTATTCAAAAGTAATAAACTGTATAAATTGCTCTCTTTTTTTTTTTAAGATCTGTGAAAACTGGGGTTTAAAGAATTGTTCCCTAAAGTGATCACTTCATGCAAAAAGTTAACTCCAGTTTCTCATTTTAGATTTGGAAAAATAAATAATACTGCTAATTTTTGTAAATTTTCCCGTTTTAGTAGAGTTTAAGAAAGCTTAGTAATGTCTAAGAAGTTTTTGAACATCACACTGTCAAGTGTGACGTTAACCCAAGCCATGTTTATCAGGAAATGAGATTAAAAAGCACATACATTTATATATATATATATGTTTTATATATATATCTCATATATATGTTTTATATATATATATATATATATCTTTAAAATAAATGTCATAATAGAGCTCTGTCAACAACAATGTTTTGGAGTTTTACTTTCTAA
The DNA here is from genome assembly GCA_013397935.1 of Dasyornis broadbenti. NCBI lineage: Eukaryota > Metazoa > Chordata > Aves > Passeriformes > Dasyornithidae > Dasyornis > Dasyornis broadbenti. The sequence continues at coordinate 2,475,369 of VZRN01003686.1, forward strand.
AACAATACTCCCTCTGAAAAATATTTAATTGAAAGTTGGGGAATGGGAATCGTTCCCAGATATTACACAGGAATATTCCTGCTGAGAGCAAAGATGGTGCCTAGTTACATAAATGTGTTGCATGACTAAATTATTATTTTGAGAAGGAGATCACAGAATTATAGAATGGTTTGGGTTGGAAGCGGACCTTGAGGGAATCATTATTTGTTCTTGAGTAAATCCAGGAAAATTGCAGTTTTGAAGGTTATTTGTCAAAATTTATGCTAATGTATGATTTCCAGTGGCCCCTAAGCATGTACTGGGTACTTCTGTAACTAAGCCAAACAAACAATTTCTTCCCTGAAGAGTTACTTGTTTAATACACTATTAAATTTTATCTGTTGTAAAAAAGAAAAACAAAACAAAACAAAACAAAGAAAACCAGTTACAGTTAACTTCAGTGAGATAAAATAGTTCACAACAATTTAACTCACAGCAGGATGTGTAACTGAGACCTGAGCCAAGTGCCAAGTGGGTAGAAGTCACTGGGAGCAGTGATTTTCATCTGCAATACCATGCTCTGACTCATTTAGTGCAGCATCAGAAGGATTGCCAAAAGATTAATTTCACTGATAGGAATTTTGTCTCTTTTAGCACCTTGTAAATAATCTTCACTGAAAACACCCAAGGTGGAAGAAAACCAAACAAATGGGCACGAATTACAGTGTCAAATCTGTTCTGTAGCCAGGGAGAGGAATTGAAAAAAAAACAACTGAGGAACAAATTATCTCATTCTTAAACCTAGCCTACTGAAAAGTGATGTGGAAGAACGTGTTTTGTTGCCTTTAGAGGTTATCTATGAAACTAGATCAAGTGCTAAAATTAGATGTCCTGAACCTCACCATGATTCACTCATGCGGATCCCTTCACTATGGACAGACTGGCATTCTGCCTAATACTAGATTTCTTTTTGTTTTTAATTATCTTCTTGATCTTGCATTGAAACAAATATTTAGAGGGACTTTGGAAGAAATTAAGGAGGTACAATTTTATAGGATTTTTTTTTCTTCCAAGTATGAGAGGTTGAATGCAGGTTCTTGATTGACACAGTGCTTCTCTGGGTGATGGTATTGGCACCAGTGATGGATAAAAAGTGGGAGTTCACTTCTTGGAATGGAATGGAATGGAATGGAATGGAACGGAACAGAATAGAATAGAATAGAATAGAATAGAATAGAATAGAATAGAATAGAATAGAATAGAATAGAATAGAATAGAATAGAATAGAATAGAATAGAATAGAATAGAATAGAATAGAATAGAATAGAATAGAATAGAATAGAATGAGGCTGCAAAGAGCAAGCAAAGCCAAATACTATACTGTTTATAACAATAAAGGATCAAATGGAGGATTACACAGAAAAACATAGGCTGTTGAAAGGCTAGAAAAATAATATTTTCAGGCATTTGCCTGAATTAGGGTATTATTTTCAAAGACAGAGAATAGCCTTCCTTTGCTCTGTAAAGAAAGATCTTTCAAGAAAACTGAGGCAAAAGTATGAGGTATGAATTTTAAGATGATGATAAAAACTATAGACAGGGAGGAGGACCTCAGACAGAGGAAAAAAAGATTTAGAAACAGAGGAAGGTAGCTGTCTGATGGAAACTTGGAAAAGAAGAGGTGAACCAGAAAGAACAAAGTATTCACAGAAACCAGGAAGGAAAATATTTCAGCAAAGAGGAAAGCAGACGGCAGTGCTGGAAGAGACTGGCAGGTAAAGAGGGATGAGGATGGAGGTTTGCTAGCAGAAGGTTACCGCAAAAATACAATTTCATTGTGCTGCAGGGTGCAGAAGAGTAATTTGGAAAGATTCTTGAATTAAAAGTAGTACAGAATAGCTGCTGACAAGCACGACACATACAAATCTCTGTGACCTCAGAGGCGGGAGGGGAAGGAGTACGGTAATGGGTGAGTGAGGTGGCAGGCTTGAGATGGAAATGATGAAGTCACTGTGCCAAAGAGACTGAAAACATCAATAAATACGTGAGAGAAGTTATGATGGAGATGCCTGATCTCTGAATGGACAGGAGACAGGTATGAAGAGCTGAAAAGAGATGAGAAACTTCTGTAGTATGGCAAGAAACTTTGCAGGAGAGGAGTGGGAATAGAAATAAATAGCCTGGGTTGGTGGAGGGAGATCGCACGGTATCTAACTAGTTTTCCTTTAAAAATGCAGTACCAGGCCAAAACCACATTTTCTCCCCATTTTTGTTGGCAAATACTAGTTCATTGATACACTTACATGAAGATTCCTCAGGTTCTTGAAATCTCCTTCTTTAATTTCAGTGATTTTGTTGTTCTGTAAGTCCAACAGGGTTGTGTCCGGGGGAAGGTCTTTTGGTACCTTTTCCAGACCTAGTGAAAGTGAAAAGAACAATTGACTTTGACAGAAACTTTAAATAAGGGACAGTGCCTTTCTCAGCAGCATTTTCCTTTCAGTAAATACCATTTCTAGAACTAATTTCCTGAAGCAGCTTCCAAAGACTTATTTGAAAGTGTTTCTCTCTCCAGCCAGTCAAAGAGAGCTTTATTTTGCTAAGCTGAACCAACATTTATTTATTCACATTTCCATTATGCCTTTTCTGAGAATATATCTGAGTTATAGCTTGAAGCAAAGGATTTAGTTTGGGAAAATAATTTCTAACATGTTTAATTCCACTGAATTTTGTGAATAAAAATTGTTTTTGGAAAGAGATATGGTATTTATTATTTGCACTGGGTGTTAGTTTTTGTGGACAGAGAACATTTCCTGCTTTTTAAAAGGTACTAGGCTTTCTGAAAGAAGTATGCTAGTTAATTATCATAATTTCCAGAAAAAATATTGTTCATTTGACAGTAACTGAGTAAATTAAGGTAGGCAGTAAAGCCTACCTTAAAAAAAAAAAAAAACAAAAACCAAAACACCAAAAACCACCAACTTACCTCCCCACTTTTCTTTGAACTGAAACTATGTCCAAGTTTTCTGGAGAACAAATCTCTTGGTTTCACTACAATTGCCAAAAGAACATCAGACAGTTTAAATTAAAGACTCTCTTTGGGACTATTTTCTGAATAGCTGATATGTAAGTCTGATGAAGTAATGGAAATGAAATTATTTAGTGTTAAATAACACTTGCTTTACCCAGCTTTCCTTTCATACTGTGACTTGGAATAAAACAAATCTTTTATAGTCATTGTGATTTACCACAAAATTAAAATGTTCTTTCCTAACGAGCCATTCTTTTTTTTTTTTTTTTTAACAGAATGTGAAATGCTAAATGAACAGTTGGTAGGAAAACATTTGTAGACACTAATAAAGTCTCTGTATGGCCATGTAACAGAAGTGAACTTCTCTGGTTAAAACTGTCTTTTTACCAGCAAAGGTTTTAACTAATATTCCTGAAGCTATATTTGAACTCTTCTGGGAAATATCTCTCTGCAAGTATTTCCAGTGTCTGCCCAGGATGATGGCTGACTGCATGATATTCCTCTCAGAGGAAGGATATGTACTTATATCTATTATCTTTTTTGACCTATATATTGTAATCCCAAGCACGGCGTTGCAAACACAGTGAGATTTGCTTCCCAGAGAGGAGATCTGCTGTGCCCACAATGGCTGTGGAGACTCCACCCTTGGAGATACTCCAGAGTTGTCTGGATACAGTCCCAAGCAATCCCGCTAAGCAGGGGGTGGCCTGGATGAGCTGAAGGGTTGATGTCCAAATTCCACAGTTCTCTGATTCTGTGATTCTTAATGTTCATCAAAAATGTGTTTTCACACACAGAAGGCAGGTTCCTCTGTCAAAATCCTAAGTGTAGCAAAACTCCTTCTCTTTCAATCCTTTCTTAGAATACACGTGTATATGTAAAGTGAAAGTATGGTAAGATAAAAAAAAAAAAAATTAAAATATTTGGTTCAGATTTTTATTAAAACTGAGTGCAATAAAAATGCACCTGTCTGAGTTTTAATTACAACAGAATTCAAAAGTTTTAAAAAGCAAAATCATGAAGCCTGGAATGAATTAGTAAAAGCTTCATAAACTGACAACAGCCAAAACTCACATCTCATCCTGTTTACCTTACTGATATTCAGTGCACAAATATTTGATACAGATTAAGACTGTTCATATTACTAAAATAACTTTTTCTCATTTAGGCATGGACTTTGTTTTTACTTCAACAGTTGCAAAACTCTCATTAATTTCAGAAATGTAGTACCAGAGATCCAAATACATAAGTAAGCGATACTGTATAATTTGTGTGTTGGTTGTCCTTGGACAGTTTCTGTCTTCAGTGAACAGCACTGATGTCAGCAACTAAAAGTTCTTTCCCAAAAAACTCTACTTTTCCAAAACCATAATTTTGTTATAACTTCCTACAGTCCAGCAACTTCCATAGTGTTCTGCACATGTAAATAGAAGAACCCCAAGGGTTTAATTAATTATATTCAAAGTAGCATTAGTAAGTTCTGGTTGTCAGCACATCTACATTAATGTACTGGTACCTCTCATGAGTGTTATGGCACACAAAAGGGTGCAAGAGTTATGCTTTACGTGATGCCCTGGGAGCACACTTTGTAAGAACACTTGGAGAACACTTGGATTGCCGCTGAAGGGGTAATTTGCCAGAGACTAAACTTCAAACTAAATTTCCAGCTGTACTTTTCAAGCTTCGCATTTCAGTTTCTAAAGCTTAAGTGTTATCCATAAATATGGTAGAACTGATAATTTATCTGAGCAATAAAGCTAGACTTTCAATGCTTCATATTATAAAGATAAGACAAATTCAATAACCAGGAATCAATTTGTGAAAATGATTTATAATATCATTTTCCTGTCTTGTACTAGAAACTGGAAGGATGTACAATAAAACAATTGGCTCTGCATGCAGAATAGAATTGCCATCACTTGAAGTGTTGAATTTATTTTATTACCTATGCCATGTATATTCTGTTATGCATTTCCTGAAGCTGTTTTAAAAAAAATGTTTTCAAAACCAGCTATAGACATTATAATTGATCATTTTTTCTTGACTTGTGTGGGTTTTGAAGAGCAAAATGTAGATGAGTAGAGGGCGTACACCAGCTGCTGGGGAGACCTTATCAGTGAGAGCAGTTTAGTACATCTCCGGCTGAAAACTACATCATCTGTTGGGGGAGCCTGAACTGACATGACATCGAATGCAGAAAATTGTAACCCCACTGGAACGGCTCCTGGGTTAGAATTCTTATACCCCGAAAAGATTTTTTGGTTTGTCTGTCTGGGAGACAGAAGTTTAGAGGGGAATTGTGGGCTGTCCTTACCACTCATTTCTGAGAAGCTCAGGCAATGCCTGCGCATTTCCGAAGCCGTGTTGTCGTACAGGATGGTCACACATCCACCTACAAGTTTATGTAACACCAACCAAAAGGAAAACTGATGTTGGGAACTATCAACTGAGTCACCCCTCAATCATTTTAAGGGCAGTATACACAGATATTCCGGCATTGGCGGTAATGTTTTTACACATTAAAACTTCTTGAAAAGCCATATGAAAATCTCCCATAGCAGTCTGACTTTTTATGTGAATAATCAGTGCTACACAATTTGGTATTCAATTCCCTGGGAATATTTCAAGCCTCTAGTTCCTAAGATTAACTTATAACTGAATAAAAATTTAGATTTTTCAGCTTTTCCCGCCATATGGTAAATTGAAATACATATATCTTTAATTTTTTTTAGTTGAATAAAACTCAGTCAGTTCATATTTAATTTGGTAAATACATTTTAAAAAAACCCAACAATTTATTCACAAATAAGAAGAAATGGTACAGGTCCACCCTTCCAAAATACCTGTTTACTGAGATTAAGAGCTTAAAGATTCTGGAAATAGAAGAGATTTAATTAATTACTTCAAGTATCATAGTCAAAATATCATTTTGATTTGCACTAAAATATTTATTTGAGAGAAATCATGACTTCCTTATAGCAGCTGAGCAGCCATCAGTTCCAGAGGCAGAGCTCAGATCTATATTAACCCTTATGAATTTTAATAAGCAGAAATTTCCTATTGTTCTGCATTATCAACCTGGAACAAACAATTATTCCCACCAGTATACATTTATGTGTGTTAAAACGTATGCACTTTAAAACACATGAAGAACAGAATAAGCCACAGAACTAAAAAAAGGGGAAAGAAAGTATATAAGTAAGCTTGAATATTTCCTTTTCTTAAGATAAGATGAGCTTTTATTATTCATGACAGAAGTTTTCCTAATTTTTCGTACGTTTACTTGCTACACCACAGATTTTTGAAATAACAACCACCAAAATGTATTCAATAAAAGCCAGCCTAACTGGATCAGTAACCAATTTCTTTCTCACACAAGAAAGTCTTGTCCGCAGTCACCTTTGGTGGGGAGATGTCACATGGCCCAGGAAGCTCTGCTTAGTGGGAGGTTGGAGAAGGTAACTTTGAAGAAATCAAGCTTGTCTCTGTGGGATCTCATCCTTGTGGGGTGTAGCCTTTTGTTATAATTTCTTAAGCAAATGGTAGTGTCTGGCTGATTAGCTTGATTGCCTCACCTCCTGGAGAGGGCAGAAGACTGATGGGTCTGGAGATTTCGCGAGACCCGAAATGATGCAGAGAAGAGCCAAGTCTGGTATAATTCATCCCTTATCTGGTCCCTGAGAGAGAATCAATCAGTGGCTCGCCATGCCCCGTGCAGCGCTGCACCAGCCCAACTAGCACAGGCCGCTGTTTAGCCAGCCAAACAGGTGTGGGAGATGCAGCAAGAATCTGCGAATGGTGTGAGGATGTCCTGGGTTTTGGTATCCATAGCTGGCTTAATTATTTCTGCAGCCGAGGCAATAACCTGCTCAGCTACAGGAGCTGTGATCAAGCGGCTGCGAAACCGTTTAACCCACGAAGGAGAAGGGTGAATTTTGAGCCCTCCTTGCTCTGCAGAGGTTTCAGTTCACTGCTCTAGCTTCTCAGCAGTGAGAGCCACAAGTCAGTCTGCATCTTGGCACGGAGCCACATTTCTGCTGAAGCCATACGAGTATGCAGGAAAGGAATGCAAGATTTATGGGGCCAGCGAGGGAGACTAAGCAAATGGAAGTCTGAGTCTGTAGCCCAGAGATGAGGACACTTTCCTGAGTATTGCATCTTTGCCACACCGAGACTACAAAGTCGAAATAACAAATATGTGAACAGTGACAGTTATAAACAATTTTTACAATACAACAGAGCTTGTGGTTTGGGGTGTTTTTGTGCGTTTGGGATATTTTGGGAGATTTTTTCCTCCACCTATCCATTTTACAAGCAGCAGGGATGAGGCTTATTCCTCTGAACAAACCTTTGCTTTCCCAGCTGGAGAGCAGGGGCCAAAAGGCAGAGACATCTGAATGCTGTCACTCAGATACATGTGTTACTACATTGCAACACTTAGGATTATTATCACAGGGGCCATAAAATGGGGCTCTTTTCAAGACTCTCTCCGTTTCCGCAAACAGCTGCTGCCAGCTGAGGAATTTGGACTGAGCTCCATGTAATTCCCAGCCGAGATCATCAGTGGCTGCAGTCCCGGTGGAGGCAGCCTCTCCAGCAGCTGCCTGTGCTCTCTGCTGTGTGCTCTCCTTGCTCCAAGCCCAGCCCTGCTGCATCCATCCCCTGACGGGCAGCAATCCTCCCGGGGTGAGTGACCTTAGCAATGCCCTCAGTGGACTCTGGGGCAGATGAGGCCAAAGGCAAGTGTACAGGGTCAGGATGCTTAGTCACGGAAAATTAACTGGATCCAAGGGCTGCGTTCTGGAAGAATGGCAAGGAACTGCTTTGAATGCTTTGACTTGGAAAAGTTTACTGACACTTTCCCAGGCTATGTGCTACAGTATTTACTGGAAGTTTGTTCTCTATTGTGTGGGATATTCAAATAAGGCTAATTTCATTATTTGCATCCATAAAATACGAAACAATTGTCTTTTTCTACAGAGAAGTATCCATAGCCTCCTTCTCTCTCCCTCTTGCAAATTTTTTCTCCACCTTCTCCTCTCTTGCTGTGAAATCAGCAGTAATTTTTTTTTCCTCTAACTGATATAAAAAAGCGTTATGGAATGCACAAAGCTCTTAAAATAGATATTCTTTAAAGGTGATTCACAACCATTTTTCAGACCTTTTTCCTGTTCTGCAGTCTGCAAGACTCCTAAGATCCATTTTGGACTTATTTTTATCACAGATTATTGGTTTTGTGTGTGTCTGACCCTTCCCATAGAAAAGAACAAGAAAAAAACTCCATTCCCTGCTGAGGTGGCCCCTCACACGGGTAGACCTACTGACCTGTTACTTCACCAGGGTCTTTTTCCCCAAAATATTTATAATATCACTTCCCAGAACAAAGTGAGTAACACAGAAAAATAGAAACTAGTTCACACACATTGTGGTCAAATGCACAGTTCTCCATTGCGATAGTGCTAATGTTATAAAAGCCCTAGCGAAGGTATAAGAGTGAACTCCTTGCTTTAACTGCTCCTTTCCATTTCCACCCACTCTGTGTAGTGAACACATATTTCAAAGTATAACGGATATTGCAAGCCACAGATGTTATGAATTATTTTTCAGTGCTAGTCACATTTTTGGTACAGATAGAGTTAGTCTCCTGGCTCCAAAAGTTAATACCTAAGAGTAATGATATATTCTGGGAGCTAAAATTCAAGCAACGTCTACTTTTGACTTTTAATTACAATGATCCCAAAGGTATATGCCTTCTCAAGAACACTTGAGAAGGCATTTTAGAAAGGCAGAAAAATATTTGGAAATAATCTTTAGGCTTCAGAGATTAAGACATTAAGTGAAACAAAAATCAAGTATTGTGAGTTTTCTAGTTAACTCCTGCAATCACCAGCATTACATTTCCCAGTGCCATGGCTGCAGACATAAAACATCCCATCAGAGAACAGCAGCTGACCCGTGTGATTCTTGCAGTCTGCCAGCACCGTGGCTTTACTCAAAGTGGATGCAATGCAGATGTACCATCTATGAGTACTCATGCAGTAAAGTGGAACATTTATTTCTTCAGCAGTCATAACAGAGCATTTCAGTGACTCAGAAAAGGGAGCATTATCTAACAAATTATATTTTCGAACGACCCTTTGGGGTAATATAATTTGATGCTTACCTGTGCTGCAGTTTAAGCTAGCAAAAGACAACAGACGACAATTTTTAAGATAGTTCCCTCAGTCTTTACTTTGGGATTTACCAGAATTAGCCCTAACACGATGTCACGAAGAGTCATTCGGAAGAGGTCTTCTCTGGTTTCAAGTAAACTCACCCCTTCCTGTTCTGACAACATGGCCACTACACAGCCCTTGTTTTCTTATGGCCTGAGGGCAGAGACAGGTTCCTGGTTATTTCAGGTACTTCTAAACATAACACAGCCATTTCTCATGACTGTTGCAGAATTGTTGTCAGCCTACTCTCACGCAAGCAAACAGTGGAAGAAGCTGCTGTGATCGTGTCTGGACATAGTGAATAACAGTTAAATAAATTTTGGTAGACAATTTCCTGAACGAATCAGGAAGTCCCCAGCCCTGCCAGTTCCTTCTTTATACTACATGATTTTGTGTATGCCCTTGTAACTCTTAGATATGTTTGCTTTGTTACTTCTTTTGTTTTGTCAGCCATTTAGTGATAGGGCTTCCCCAGGTCTTCCATGATTGTAACAGTCATCTCCAGCCCAGAAGATGTAAACTCTCTGCCACAGAGTGAAAGAATAAAGAAGAGAATGTAAACTTTCTCCCTAATTCTGAGCACTTTAAGATTTTTATTCAATTCTTTGCCTTTGCTCCTATATCTCTTAGGTAGAGATATTCAGCAATGAGTTTGATAATTGGACCACCACAAACGTTTTTCTTCCATGTTATACTAAAACATGAATTAATCGAGAACCTCTTTAGTTTCTGAGGCGCACTCTGGAGCAGTAGAATGGAAAACATGTAGCCCAGCATAGAAACTGAGCTCATCCCAGGCTTTCATGTTTAAGGTGGTGAAGTGCAAGCAGAAACTGATTCTGAGAGGCCTTATTTCACATTTCTATTATGCTAGTGTTGTATTGCAGGAGCAGATGGGAGCCCCATTTACACTTGCACATGTTTTAAAAGCTGTAACATTCCTATAAATAATCTGTCCATTTGGGTTTTCTGCCATTAAATCCTTAAAGTTGCCATCAGGTGGGGAGAAAAGGTTTTTGCTTTCAGTGTTATTTTTAAAATAAAATTATTGCATTCTTTTCTTAATGAAATTAAAACTGTGAGCATTGTCTCCTTAACAGATTTTTGTAGCAGCTAATAACACTTCAAGTAAGTCCCAGGAAACAAACACAAAGACAGTATGGGATGCTCTCCTGGGTGGCCTCTCATATGAGTATGCATGCAGAGAGTATATAAATTCTTTAAATAATGCTTTTCACCTTTTTTTTTTCCTACTGATGGCATATGAGGTTTTCAGTAGAGTTGCCTATATAGCAAATGTAACCATACTAAAACCAGAGTCATTTTTACAGAGCTGTTTCAGTTTCATAAGTTTTGGCTCCATAAGTTGAAAACTATAACTCAAACCCCATCATTTTTTTTTTTTTTTTTTCTCCAATAAAACCCCACATGGGCATGGCCCTTGATCCTGAGGTCCCTGTGTGTCTGTGTTCATTTTTTCAATCTCCAGCCTTGCAGAGAAGCCAAAATTTTTTTTTGTCAGGGCGGGCAGGTAAAGCAGGTTGAATAAATTTTTAGAAATGGCAGTATATTTTGAAGAATATATTCTTTGATTTGAACTTTAGGAAAAGACAAAAGTATATTTAGAAAAGTACTTTTTAATGTAACCTAATTATCTTCTTTCAGACCACTTCCTTTTAATCAACGATTCAGGACATGTGTAAAGAAAAATATAGAACACTGAGTCTAAATTTAATAAGGATGGGATGCACCAATCCAGGTTTGAGACTGGTGTTTTGAAAATCTGCTTAAAAGCAGAATATTTTCAAAACACCATGGTGGCTGGACTGTATGAACAGAGTCCTCCTGAATAGCTGGGTACCAACACCAGAAGTTCCTCGCTGGTTTCATTGGTGACTTCGCACAGGACTTAGAATTCCTAGATCTCCTTCCTGTTGGCAATGCGTTCTCAGTGAACATTGGGAAGGAGCTTTTGGACTCTTTAGCTCTCCCTCGGCTGGGAACCTCTCGCAGTCAATTAGCAGAGGCTATTTGTTGTGCAAACACAGACAATTTTAAAATAGTTGTATGTCTTACCAAGTATCGCACCCTACAAAGGTGTGAAGAACATAATATGCATACCAGTCACACCTACCAGACCACAGCACTAGGTCATGTGAGGAGTGATTATTTAGCACGTTTTAATCATTTTAATCTCCTCCTATGACTTATAATTGACTCAGATTTTACTAGCTATCTATTAGCTATTTATTTGAGCGTCGTGAGATTTTAGGAATGAAACCTTTTTGTCACAGAGCAAGTCAGAAAAGAGTCACTTCTTGTTCCACTTAGACTTGGCAAGCCTGGGTTTCCATTCCTGCTGCTAGGCTTCCATAAATGGAATTTCCTAGGCTGAAGCAAGCAAACAAATCTAAAAGATTAAGACGAAAAAGAGAAAACCTATGAAGCTGGTCAGTGTTATCTTGGAGTAAGCAGCAGAAAAGGAAGGGATGTACTTAGAGTGGATTAATTTTCATTTAAATCATGTCTACCAGTTGAAACTGGAACATCAGTAATTCAGGTGGTGATGCAAGAAGGCCTGTCTTTTACTGCTACACTGGCAAAAGACAATGGCTTTTGGTTAATATAAAGTAGTCTATATCCAGGTAAATATTTTTTTTCTTGACAATTTTTCAAGGGTGTTTCCTAATTATTGGGTTTTTGATTTACTAATTTTTCAGAATATACCGAGTACAGGGCTCATGTTTTTTTAACTTCCAGGATATCCCCAAAATTGTATCGCAACAGAATATATTCAAAAAATGTAATAAACCACACTACATTTATCACAAAACAAACTTGGGTTTATTTTTCCTTGCCTCAATTTTAACACACATAACTTCATTAATCTGAAAGTTAAGCTGTATATCCTCGAGTGGTCATTGCCCTGTCTTGACAGGTTGATTCTCCAAGAGTGATGCAACCTTTCTGTCACCGACATCCACCTTAGGCAGGATCAACCTCTGCATGGGCAGCTGCCTAACCCACCCCGTGTCTGTGAAAGGAAACCAGGCTGCTCTTAAATCCTTAACATCACCTGAGATCGCTCCTACAGTACAGATAATGCCTGTCATATTTCATACAGATCCTCCAGTCTCACCTCCAACATGCCAAGAGTATTCCAATTTACCCAGTCAGCATGAGGAATACTGAATGACTTGTGCTTGATGACAGCCTAAGTTATGTTTGGCTAAAGCATTTTGTCCACACAGGAATTTAGTCTTCAGTTTTAAGGCCAGAGTATTGTGATGTAGAGGCTATTCTCAGTTTAAGTGACAGTACACTTTCAGGGATTTAACGATAATAATTTTGTTAGGTGATCCCATTCTATGAAGCCAGGGGATTTCATGAGAGTATGAGCTTCTATTAAACATAAAAAGAATAAGTCTTTAATCCTTATCATTGGAAGAAAAAAACCGCATAAAACATCATATAACTTGTCCTAAAGGCTCATCAGTGACAATGAAAATTCACAAAAAAATTTTTATATAAAAATTGTATTTGTTAATATCTGGCCATTTAAGGATACACGCTTTCTTTTATTGCATGTTTAGTAACCTATAAGATTTTGAGCTGAACATTTAGCTATAAAGGTTGTGTTTCAAATCAAGGTACATTGCAAAGGAGATAATTTCCTTTATAATGAGAAATGAGGTTCTTACATGGAGTCAAGATCAGAAAACTGGTGTTCGGATATTTCTGAAGGATTTCATACAATGTGATAAATTATCTTTTGTCAACAAATAAATTGCCATGTCACAGTGGGTCAGGTGCTGAAGAGCCATCAGTTAATACATTGAGACACTGTGTGTGTTCGGATAAACCACCTCATGCTACCGGATCCCAGCGATAACGCTTTACGTATCTGTGAGCTTTACATATCTGTGATCACCTGATCTCAAAGTGTTTTTCAAACACTCTCCAACACCCATGCTGAGTTCTAATATATTCTTCCTTAAATGTAGCTGGAGAAACCCTGCTTTTCTGAGCTGCACGCAAAATTCAAATTTTAGCTGTAACACTCCTTGAACTTTGATTGCTGACATCTCTCTTTCACACACCTTTCAGAAAGCACAAAACCTCCACAGATACTCCCGGCAAGAGAGATGGAGAGACCCCCAGTGTGTCCTGCAAGGTCCCCAAGGAGGGCAATCTCATTGCATCCTTTAGAGAGGTACTGCTCATTGAGAAGGGGGTGCCAGATTTATCTGAAGGTGAAAGAATGCTCTGAGCACCCCTCTGAACGTGCTTAGGAAGCATTCTGCATCTGCTGCAGGGGTGAGTAATCACACATGCATCCTCCTGCTTACCAGGGCACTCTGGGATGAACTTTCCTTGAGACTCCCTTTGGGAGGATGAGACTTTAAATGGAACTGCTAATCCTTGCTAAGGCTTTAAAGAGGCGTTTGCCTGGCCAACTGACTGCACACCTTCCCTATAAGTATAATTTTAAAGCTGGAAAAGCGGCCCCTGGCCAGCTGTATCAGCTAGTCCCCACCTGTACTCTGCTCTAACAAGGAAGATGTCTGTGATTTCTGTGGAAACTCTGGATACAGCATAGTAATGCCTCATACTGAAGCATGATTAAAAAGTAAACCTGTGGCTCCCTTTTAGCGACAGGAGGTAGATTCACAAAAGGCAGCACTTTTATAAAGATACCACAACGGCCTTCCGTAATGAGATCCTTGAGCCTATTGTCAAAGGTAACACATCTCATGAAAGGTAGGCACAAGGGTTTCTGCTTTTGATCCGTCAATAAGCACAACTTAGAGAAAATCCTTTTTCAGGATGTGAGACGGCAGCATTCTCCTTCCTGCCAACTCAGCTCTTGGCTGGGAGGCAAAATAAAGTAATTTGTAGGTGTGTGCTTAGGAAGATGTGACTGAAGTTTAAGTGTATAGGAATGCAAAAATTCAGCTTACAAGAGCGTAATTGGACCACTGGGCATTTTTTTTCACTGTTTTTATTGAACTTCAATTTTATTTTTTTTTTTTTGTTATTCTTATCCAGCGCTCATGAGAAAAGGGGCAATAGTTTTCCTGTGGTTTATTCACATAACCTTGTGTCAGATAGCTGTCTTTTCCTTGTGAAGTAAGAGTCTACAAACAGCAAATGCCCGTTTAGGCACAAAAGAAACAGGCTGAGGAAGAAGAGGCCTCTCCATATGTTGCCCATGTTAGGGTCCTCCAGCTGCCTTACTCTGGAATGTCCCCTGCACCCGTGGGCTCGTGGCTGTAAAGGGCCCTTCCATGCCAGAGAGTGAGTGGGCGAAAGGATCCTGATTCAGCTTTCAATTTTCCTTTGTGGGAATTTATTGAGGCCTTAATACGTCCTTATGAGGAGCCTTGTTATGGCCTGAATTTTTTCTTCAATGAGTACCCATGGGACTAGATGACTAAATTTGATAGTTTTGGAGGATGGATATAGCTCATTTGGTTGTGTCAGAAATGCCCAGAGCTGAAGAGAGAGGCAGGCCAGAAGCACTGGTTAATGGGAACGCAGAACTGTCACTGCCAGTTTCATAGCTCCTGGGTGCAAATTGTCCTCCTGATCCCTGAAACCCTGAAATTATTCAGGGCTGCATATTTTGAGCCCAGGGAGATCTCTTTCCTTCATACCCAAAAGCTGGATGTTATCAGCCCAGCTACTCCAAAAGCACAATCTCTGCATTACACGATATACAGCATATGGGTTTAAAGCAAGTTCAAAATATATTTCTTTCTTTCACTCCACTTGAAATTATCTGGGAAACACTGACATGGGGCCTTAATTGCTGTATTTCTGAGTCTTCTTGTCAGTATGGGACTCTACTAACCCAGAAGTACCTCATGCAGTGGACTGTAGGGCAACCCTTCGCAGACCACGTGTGTGCAAAAGAGAACTGCATGACCACGGGAGCAAGTACAGGAGAAAAGGGGTTCCTGTGTGGCTGTCTCTACTTTGTCACCAAGAGAAAGCTCATTGCATTCTGCAGAATTGAAGCAGACTGAGAACAAGTTCCCAAAATAACTCAAATTCCATCAGCATGACTAAGTGTAACAACAATAAAACCTAAGACTTTCATGGCATGTGAGGCAACCCCCTCCCCACTCCCCACTCCCCACTCCTAACTCCATGTTTGCCGTCTCTGGCACCTAAATGGTAAAAAAAGAAAATATCTTTCAAGAGGCACAGTACTGTGGAAGTTTTATGAATGCATGGCTAGGTTAGCCCACGCTCATTTGTGCAACTTAGTTTGCACTGTTCACTGGGCCTTTGCCAGACATTATCTGTTGCATAATTACGTGGCTCACTTTAATAAATTCACAGAAGTTTCTAGGAGAGTAAATAAAGTTTCCCCCTCCTTTCTATCATTATGCAACACCCACCACAATCAGACACAGGTCCTAATTGGTGGATTTGTGCCGTGGTTTACAGTAATTACCAAAGCCAATGCTATAACATAGGAAAATAGAAACACCCAGTTACACATTTAAAGAGCTGATAGAAGACTTAAAGAAAAAAAGCTCTATAAAATAATGAGAAGTTATTTGCCTGTTTCCTTGTGAAAAAAACCAACTTTCATTGATTTTCTGTACTGTACACTGACTAAGACTGAATAATACTGGTTTAAACCAAGAGCAGCCTCACTGAAATCAACTTCATGACTTGAGATTTCTGCATGGGAAAGTCAAATACAGTGATGGCAGACATGGCTTCATATCCTGGCTGTGACTGTGCTCTGACTGTGCACACAAGCACTTGTACATGGGGGAGTGAGGGAAGCTTGCGAGAAAGGTTCTCATGGTTTCAGCTTATACAGTGTCTAAGAAAGATATTTAATAACGAATTCCAGAATGTGTTCATTATTTTGGAGTGTTTCCAAGCTCTTTCCTCCAAAGAGCTCGTTCCAGGATATATAATTCAGTTGGTTATTTCATGCTCATGTATTCCAATGGAAATGGGATGACTTCTATGTTGAAGAACTAGAGAGAATGATTAAGGGTGTTGGACATTGGACCACACAATTTAGAGGCTTTTAAAATGTTTCCAACCCCACATCTGACCTCACTGAATTTATTTAATATTCATCTGAAGGAATCACTTTGAAAAGTTATTTCCTCTGCAAGAGAAACCTGTGGCCTTTCAAAGAGCAAATGAAATGTACAGATTCAAAATACGCATTAAAAAAAAAAAAAA